>CM051256.1:38570266-38595266 GCA_027921565.1 Artemia sinica
GTTGTCCATAGACCTGGATCTTACGCCCTGCCACAGTTGTCCTCCTTTAGAGGATCCTCCCGCGATGGTGTTCTGCATCGCCATGCAATTTAACCCATTACTGGGAGAAGGTTTGTAACTCCTGGGACTTAAGGACAAACCAGTGGGCCCTTTTGAGTGTACATTTTAGGGGCCTTCTTTGTACTCCGCCTGTATTTATGACCCCGGGGGAGGGTGCCCCAGTTTCTATTATGGACGCCCAGGGACAAGGTCCCCCCTTGGTCCGAGCCTCCTCTGGAGGTACCCTACATATCTGTAGGGTGTTCCCCTATCGCCACCTCGGGACACGTTGAATTGCCTGGGGGAGGTCAACTAATATCTAGCCTAATTTATTGATTCACTTCAACATTAGCTTCTAAAACTAATGTAAGATTAATGTCTAGCCTAATTTATTGATTAACTTCAACATAAGCTTGCAAAACTAATGTAAAACTAATATCTAGCCTTATTTAATGATTCACTTCAACATTAGCTTACAAAACTAATGTAATGCTAATATCTAGCCTATATGTATTGATTCACTTCAACATTAGCTTGCAAAACCAATGTAAACTCATATCTAGCCTAATTTATTGATTCACTTCAACATTAGCTTGCAAAACTAATGTAAAACCAATATCTAGCCTTATTTAATGATTCACTTCAACATTAGCTTGCAAAACTAATATAAAACTAATATCTAGCCTAGATTTATATATACATTATTTGAAAAAAACTACGTTTTCTAAAGAGTTAAAGAGGCTGAGTTACAAGGTCGAACCTTAAAACGTACAGGGATTAGGAGGCACAGTTGGGGGGCTGCCGCCCCCCAAACCCCCCGCTTTCGCAGCCTTTAAATAAAAAAAAAGTTTTTTAAACTGAAAGTAAGGAGCGACATTAAATCTTAAAACGAACAGAAATTATTCCGTATATGAAAGAGGCTGTGCCCTCCTCAACGCCTCGCTCTTTACGCTAAAGTTTGACTCTGTCTCACAACTTTATTTTTTAAAACAATAAAAAACTTTAGCGTAAAGAGCGAGGCGTTGAGGAGGGCACAGCCTCTTTCATATACGGAATAATTTCTGTTCGTTTTAAGATTTAATGTCGCTCCTTACTTTCAGTTTAAAAAACTTTTTTTTTTATTTAAAGGCTGCGAAAGTGGGGGGTTTGGGGGGCGGCAGCCCCCCAACTGTGCCTCCTAATCCCTGTACGTTTTAAGGTTCGACCTTGTAACTCAGCCTCTTTAACTCTTTAGAAAACTTAGTTTTTTTCAAATAATTTCTGCACGTTTTTGTACAGTTTATTACTTATTATTGCTTGACTAACTGTTAGCTGATCGTGTCAGGAGTTAAAGTTAACAGTTCCACTGTTAACTGTTAACAGTTAAAGTTAACAATAATACACATAAAAAGGTTAGACATGCTTTGTTATGAAAATTGACGCGCAGATATTTTCATAATAAAGCATGTCTAACCTGTTTATGTGTATTATTTGAAAAAAACTAAGGTTTTTCGTAAATGTAAATTCGGGGGATAATTTTTTCGGTCTGAAAATATCAAAAGGCCCTAACAGGTCGAATTCTGCTTCGAATGAGTCCTCATTCAACCGGATCCGTTGCCAACTGTGGCCTGTAGGCGTGGCTAAGAAAAAAAAAGAAATGATGATGAATTTTAAGTGGCTATATTTGGTTTTTTGAAAACAGGGAAGGAGTAATCGGATTGATCTGAAATTTCGAGGATAAGCTCCCGGGCCCTAGGAAAGCTTAACCTCTAAATTTCAGCCCAATCGGACAACGTTAAAGGGGGGCTGTGGTGGGAGGGTCCAAACTTCCGGCCCAGTTTACCCCATGAAGATAAAGTCGGAGGAGGATGAAATTTTGCAAGTTTCTTAGTTTGAGCTTGGGCTACAAAATGCGATTACAACCGTCTCTCTGCGACCTCTAGGACCTGAAATCGCTTAACATTGTGGTGGGTCGCCTCTTTATAGAGGCACAAGTGTGCCTCCTTGATACACACATACACACACACACACACATATATATATATATATATATATATATATATATATATATATATATATATATATATATATATATATATATACATATATATATATATATATATATATATATATATATATATATATATATATATATATATATATATATATATATATATATATATATATATATATATATATATATATATATACATATATATATATATATATATATATATATATATATATATATATATATATATATATATATATATATATATATATATATATATATATATATATATATATATATATATATATATATATATATATATATATATATATTATATATATATATATATATATATATATATATATATATATATATATATATATTATATATATATATATATATATATATATATATATATATTATATATATATATATATATATATATATATATATATATATATATATATATATATATATATATATATATATATATATATATATATATATATATATATATATATATATATATATATATATTATGCATCACTATCATGTAATACTTTTTTTTTGCCCGAAACCTCCAAAGCGTTTTTTTTTTTTCATTAACTTAATGGCAGCACACACTTCATGTAAAGCTAGTACATATTTAATAATAGTACAACGATTGGTCACCATTTATTATTTTGCTTTTCAAAAAAAAAACAAAAAAAAAACACTTTTCTTCAAACACTTTCTGCATACTATGTAATAATTGACATGTTATTATTTAATACTTTTTCTCCCCCACTGTTTTCTTGGTTTCAATGGAGATAAATAAATTTCTATATTCCACTGTTGCTTTTCTGTTTAAGCTAAGTCCCAAACAAGCTGTTTTATAACGGGTGTACTACTCCTGGAGGCATAGAAAAAACGCCATTTTTAAAGTTTTCATCAGTAGTGACTAAGAAGGGAGACATAAAGGATTTGTGATCCTCTGATGATATTTCAATGCCCCCTCCTTTCAAGATACCCTGACAGGTTTTGTTTAATACTCTGAGCCGCACCTGGAATTTTGCTGATACGCTATAGAATCGAATAGAATTTATTGACACAAAAGCCCAAAGGGCCGTGATCACAAAAACAAAGACACTTTCATGCAAGTATAAATTGGCACAAAACTATAATCTAAGCTAGTGAAATATCACCCTCATTCCTAATCTTCAAAAAAAATAAACCTTTCTCTATGCTCTATACCCATCGTCAGGAACCTTCCGAATCTCTTTATACCTCCCATATCTTTCCTTGCTAATATATGTATTTTCTCATCTCTCTCCCAAGCCTCAACCCCAAACAATTCTTTCCCTAAATCTTTTAATTTACTGCACTTCCCCACAAAATGAACCAAATCTTCCTCTTTTCCGCACATGGGACAGAAGTAAGGACCAGAAGCTTGCATAACCCCTCCCAGATACTTCCTTCTCTCACCTAGTGGTAGCTCATCTGACCTAACACAAATAATCAACTTTTGTTGCCTCTTTTGAAGCCCCGCCTTAAAATACAATTCTTCTCCCCACTGTTCCTTAGCCTTTGCATATAACTCCAGTGATCGGGTCTCATTCACTCGCACATGCCACACCTGGATTTCCTGGTCCCTTAACCTCTCCCTGACCCTATTTGCAACTGTTCCTTCCCTTAATCCAATCCCTAGCCCACCATTCCATGGCTCTGAAAATCCACAATCTTGCAATATCTTCTTTATTTGAGATGGCCACGTATCACTCTTTGGGATCCTCAGAGCTTCTAAATATTCTGCTTTTGTTATCCTTACTCTGGGCATAGACAACTATCCTGCACATGCTGGGTTCTGATTTTTTTTTTTTTCAGTATCACACCAACATTTCTTGAAATTAGTTTGAAGTTGATTTAGGTGCAGCCGTATGTTGTTGCAGCCACATCTGCGAGCAGTTGCAGTCGTCAGTAGTAACCGTACAATTACTTGAGAACCTACACGCAAACCTACGCCTAAGGCATAGATATGTGTGTAGGTTTTCAACGAATTAGGGTTACCAGGGTCATTTGCCTATTACAATGAACTCTACATGGGTTGATAGACATGTTTTCTATTATGACACCCATTTTTGGAGGACAACCAGAGAGAGAGAGCGACGGTCACACTAACTACTTGATTAGTAGTTGGATTCGGATATAAGGAGTAATTTTCATTGTATTTCATATTAGTAAGAGAATTGAATTCAAAGAGAATAGTTTATTTGAGAGGATATTAGTGAAAAAAAAAATGAGTGGTGCATTTACACTATTGGAGATTAATGATGGAACCGACAGCAGCAGCAGCAACGATATACGAGTACCTAATGTAGCTGTGGAAATAACCGCTGTGTGTAGACTATGTCTTGAATGGGACATTATGTATGCAAGATACGTGATATCATTAAGCAAATTTAAGCAGGAGGAGCAACTATGTTTTGCTGGAAAAGTGAATATTCTCCATATAAATAAACTTCGGTCAGCATTAGATGTCCTATCGAAATATATTGATGAGAACAAAATGCATCAGTGAATATTATTATTGTAATTATGTTCAATAAAAATGTTTCTAAATCAATGGTATTTTTTTTCTTTCTATAGTAGACAAGCGTATATTTTCTAGAGTAGAAAAAAGAAATTCTGATTAGTCTGAAGTTGATCGTGAGAGAGTTAGGACTAAAAAAAAAAAATGGATAGATTCGAGAAAGAGCGAATCATGAGGAATCTAGTTCTTATGGAAAAACGTTTGATTCTAGATGATGATTTTCTAGAGTTGTCTACTCAAAGGAAGATATTTTCTCGAGGAATGCTTGTCGATATAATGAAAACTGATTCTCCATCATTAGACTATTGTATGAAGCTTCTACATCGTGGTCCAAATGCATTTACACAATTTATTGATATATTGATCACGACACGACAAAATGATATTGTGGATATGCTTTTAAACATTAGTTTAGAAATTTAGGACTTTTTTTCATAAGAAAGATGGTGCTCAAGGATGATTTACTCCTCTCTCTCTCTCTCAGACATTTTTTTTGTGTGCTAGCTCAGTTTCATTGTGGTAGTGAGAGCGTTAACACATGACAAAATGTTCCATACATGTCCGTTATGTATGTACACACAGGGCAGCTGGTCATCATGTGAGAATTGCACAATGATTGAGGAGTATGATGAAAAGTGTAGATTATGCAACCCGTGTAAATTGCATAGAGGATATGCTATACAAATTAAAGGATGTAATTCCTGTCTTGAAGAGGTGTGTGACTCTCATCCTAGAGGTCACCTATGCTCCAATTGTCATTATGATAAATGCAAGCAGTGGGAGAGTACATATCCCGGTATGATTGGAAAGAATCCTAACCGTGATTTTAGTTTATTGCTACGAGATTGGTATCGTCGTGGTTTTAGATTGTTCTGGGAGGAGGAACCGGGTCAACGATTCAACTGTTGGAACAACAAAAGAATATGGTTTCTACGTCATCGTTGTGAAGACACTGGGTGTTATGATTATAAGCCCACTGATTTTTATTTGGCTGTGACGGAATGTGATTCGACACTTGAGGACACTGTTTGTGAAATTGCTTCAAATAGGCAAATTGAAACATGTGAATTCTATAGAATGAATGAGAATAGTATCATTGACTATACAAAGAGATATGACAAGAGTGAAGTCACACTCTACTGTAGAAAATGTGACCCTGACATTGCACTACATCAGGATCAGTACATTGTGAATTCAGATAATCTACCTGCACTAGTTGTTGTCGACAAATACCTAGTAGTGGATGAAATCTAAAGAGTAGAAAAGTCGTTTTTATCATGTATATAATTTTTTTTTATTAATAAACAATTTCACATACATCTTTAGAACATTTTATTCTTAGGGCACTAAAATCAATATTAAATACACTTGTAAGTATATTCTCCACTAGAAAGTCGTTCAATTGAGGTAAGTCAACGTAGATGTCGAGAAACTGCTTGTAGGTGTAGCCACGACATCTGAACATGAACAAGAGTAGTGCATGAAAGCCACATGTCTTAGTCGCTAAATCCTGTACTCTTCGTTGATTTTGAATAATGGTTTTCCCACTGCTTTCAATAAAGTTGCTGATTTATGGTGCGTAGAATTTATACGATAGGCCAAGAGGATCAAAAAATTCAATATTCTTCGCTGTTTGAAAGATGCTTAGCCAATGACCGGTCTTCAAAGTCGACGGACTGCTATTAACAATGATCAAGGTATTGTTAACACTTGGAATTTTTTCAATGAAGTCCGAAGGTATGCAATAGGACTTGTACCGGGACATGTATGGATCCATACTAAATACGTTGATTATTTGGTTTGTGTTCATGGTGCTAGGTCTAGTAGAACACTGCCGTCGGGTGTGATTTCCCAATAGGTTTCAAATTGACTCAGTGATATTAGCGTGATACTCTCAGTCAGAGCATTGGCAAATATACACTCTAAACGTACATTCCCTGTTCGTACTATGCTCATATCCTGTGTGCCTGACAAATCCAAAACAATAACCCCATGATTTTTTGAAAACATTGAATCGGTTATTCCATTTTCAAATAGTTGAGAGTCATGATCTAGGGATTGCATTGTCAAGTCGTACAGAGTTCTATAGGATTTTTTGTCAAATGATAGAGTGTACAGTGGAATACCATTCACTTTGCACACGAGGCTAGATAGACCGAAAAAATTAAAATCGTGGGGGGATTCAGTCCAGGATCCAACGGCACTCCCACTCTTCACAAAGGCCAAAGCCAATTTTGATGGGATTTCTCCATTGATAAATGATGAATCGCTATAGCTACGAGAGCCGGTGGCAATGTGACGTTGATTGGTGATTGTATGGGGGACAAGAAGTTTAATGTTGTTGCCATTGGCTCTTAGCTTTTCCTTTGCCAATGCAACAGAGCTCATAACCTGTTGTTTTCGGACGTGGAGAATTGCCGATGTGATAATGACATTTGCATCGGGTGCTGCAGGAAGTGTTTTTCTCAAAATGAAATTCGATGGGGCCATCTGTAACTTTATGTCAATCTTGACATTGGGGGGTAGCCATTGGGATATATTGAATATCTCATGATTTAATTTTCCAACTAGATGATACTCCTGGGTCACTGCTGTAGTCAACTCACCATTAGTATCAACACCTGTTCGATATTCATAACCCAATGATTGTCCTCTCATCTCCTTGTACGCCTTTGGCGTCATCATCATAAATTGTATGTAGCTTGCATAGTTGGATAAATTATTGCTAGTGCTCACCAATGTTCCATTAATAAATACATTAATTTGTTTGAATAGGTTGTGTGTGGGAATACAGTTTTCATAGGAGAGACCATCGCCGGCATTTGGAGTTGTATTATCTGACTTTTTCTTCACCACAACATTTAAATCAATAAATGTTGACGACAAATCAATGAAATAGTCTTCATTGGAAAATATTTGAAAGTGTATATTTTCCGAGAGGGGTTGTTGAGGGTGAAATTGTTCATAGTAGCCATACTTGACACTGACATCAACATTTTCAGCATTGAATAGATTCAATGAGGAACTGATTGATGGATATGATTCCCTGTGGGGGAGATAAGTCATCTTAAGAGAAGAAATCCTTCTTTGATCTAACAATCTTTTTCTTTTTCTTCTTCTTCTGTTGCTTATTGGACTTCGTTGTTTTATTCCTCAAAGTCCTTGTTGATGTCCTTTGCTTCCTGCCTGGGTGGAGACTGATGAGTGAATGACGCGAACGCATCCTTTTCAATCCCTCCCCATTTTGTCTAGATTTTAATTGTTCACCAACGGCTCTTGCTGAAGATCTAATATTTTCCTTAACACTCTCCTTGAAATTCTTGCCCGACCCCCAGTCCTGTAGTGTGGAGGCAGCAAAATTTGATGCAGCAGGTACAAGATATTTTCTGGCAAGGGGTAGTGCAGAACGAAATAGCCTAGCAAACCAGCTACCAAGACCATAGCCAGACATTGTAGTACGCCCCTTGTAGTAGTCCAATCCATTGCCTATTTGACGTGGACTCAAAGCACCAACATAATAGTCAATATCGGGACAGACAAATGGAATTCTTCTATTGTTCATTTTTAGGTTATTGTACCGTCGTTGTCGTTGACAATGGGTCGAAAATGACATGTAATCACTGCTAAGCCTTTTGAAATTGCTATTGGATCACCTAATTCAGTTCTTAGTGTTAACTGACAGAGTTCCAAATAGGAAGTGTTTACGGGAATATACTGAAGATGCTTTATATTGTAGTGGTGAACATGTTCTTGATTGGTTTTTCGTTCAAGAACTCGTAGGAGGGGAACATTTGAATTACCAACCCGAGATGTTTCCACAAATGAAGCGTAGAGAAATATACAAGTGTCCGTGGAGAAGCTGGGTGCATAGTCTGCATAGATAACATGGTCACTACCACTGAAATTTTCTGTCTTAATAATACGGTTTTTAAAACCAAGAACCTCACGTAAATTCTCATTGAGGAAAATTCTTTCATTCTCAAATGGATTGGTAATATAAATTCTCCTTTGTTCCGTCGAGTAATTGAAAGTGAAACCACCTTTTTTCGACTTGCAATTTTTTTGTTGATAACTCGACACAGTTCATGCATGTTATTGTATTCCCTGTAGGGGATGTTAGCAATAGGGTACTGATTAGAGTCAAAAGTTGCCATTGCACCTTCATCACCGAATTCAAACGGTCGTATTTTTATTTCATATTTACGATCCTTTCTCAGGATGTCATAGGTATTTTGAGAATACAGTCGACAAGAGCCACTTCATATGCACCGTCAAATTTGATGGCGGCGGGGAGAGTTTTGTCCAAAAATCACTTGTCGTATTCAAGTCATTGTAGAGAGGATCGGAAACGTTGGACATGAAAGTTACATAGAAATCATGGGGCATTGTCAATATCTTCAAACACCGATCCAAGAATCAAAATCAGAGTTGTATCCTAGCCATCGAACAAGTAACTGTTTCTTACCCCCACGAGTACGTCTCTTTA
Organism: Artemia sinica; assembly: GCA_027921565.1. NCBI lineage: Eukaryota > Metazoa > Arthropoda > Branchiopoda > Anostraca > Artemiidae > Artemia > Artemia sinica. Next base: position 38,579,351 of record CM051256.1, read on the forward strand.
ATATCTTTTCAATTTGATAGATTTCACTAGCATTTTTAACTTTTTGTAGTTCATAGTCATAAAAGCCGCCGAGAATCTCCTCATCTTTGGTATCACGCAAACGATAAGTTATGGGTTTAGTGTCTAGGATTTTTGCCACTTTAAAAAGTTCAATGGACCATAAGTAATTCCCCTTTTCAAAAACATTAGTTGTTCTATTAATTCGAACAGTATCACCAACATTGAATTTATTTTTCTTCTTCTTGACAGCCGACGATTCATTGGAATACTGTTTAAGAAAGGTGTCAATTGTATCATGATCAGAATGATGAACTTCCGTTGGCGTAGAGTTGGACAATGATCGATGAGGTCGTTGATTATAAATCAACATGATTTTATCAAGATCACGAATAAAAGCCGATGTATTTTTCAATGTACAATATCTTGAAATTAAAAGTCGAATAGTTCTTATCAATCGTTCGGCCAATGCAGCCTTTATAGGACTGTGACTATGATAGAGCAGTGTACTATATTTTTCTAGTACTTTTGCAACATGGGGATTAACAAATTCACTACCGCGATCCGTTTGAATTTTTTTATACGAATCCTGTTGGAGAATACTTTCAATGGCCTGAGGAACTTCAACACCTCTCTTTGATCGCAATGGAATTGCATATGCATAACGACTATAAACACTGATTGCAAGTAGAATGTACTTGTACGGTGTATTGTGACGCCGTTGAAGCTCATCTAGAGTCAGGAGATCTGCTTGCATTATATGCAATGGGTAAAAGGCTTTAGTTTTTCGATATTGATTGGCACGAAGTCTATGATTTCTATGCAGAGTGTAACTTGATTCATTCTGTAGATAGTCTTGTACATTTTTAGTGCGAACACCAGTGACTTTGGAAAGAGTTGAGGGGGAACTTAAACTCCCCGCCTCACCAATATTTTCATAAACACCTTTCAGAACTTCAACCATTTTGAACGTAAACACGCTGTGTAACGACCGCTACCCTTTTGTATACTGGTCGTTGGTGGTGGTGGTGATGATGACTTGATACGTCTTCGCTTTTGTCTAGCTATCAGCGGTGTGCTAGTATTTTCCAAAATTGATTTAAAATCTTCTTCTTCAAGTTCATTTTTTAATGGTGTCAATGTTGTTGTTGATGTATGTTCATTTAATTTTTTTAGAATTTGTCTATTGCCAATAAGACTTTTGGGGAAGTTTAATGTATTTAGAAAGTTGTATAGATGAATGTCAAATGATAATAGTCCTTTACGATTTGTAACCATATCATAGATTAAATCAAGTAGATTATAGCTCTTGCCCTGAATATAATCCCTGCCCCATTGCTCTCACTTGAATGTGATCACTTTCCAAGAGATAGGCTAGGAGTCGTTTACTTTGTTCACGATATGAGTGGGGCATTAGATTTCCAATTTTCAATACAATCGAATACAATTCCTCGTTCTTTAATTGTGTCTCAGCAGCAGCAGCAGAATGCTGAGGAGATGATTCCTTTTTGGGATCAGCAGCAGCAGCAGCAGCAGTGGGCTTCGAGCGATAGGACTTGTGTTTGTCCACTCGGCGAAGTGCATCTTGAAGTAAAAGCAGTTTTTTATCATCCTCAATATTTTCATTGTCAAGGAATTTACTCAGATTGTTCTCAAAGTGTTCGACGGGTGAGAGAGCGAGTTCTATTGGAGCCAATTTATAGGGGTTTTGCCATTCTCTTTTAGAGAAAACTGTTTACAAGTCCTGCAATTATTGCCAGTAAAAGTGTGAAAAAGCTACCGCCCGCCTGAAGAAGTCGTTTCCTTTTGAAATTCTTTCCTTTCTTTTTAGAGGCCAATGTACGTACAATGGAACGATGTTGCTTTGCCTGTTGCTTAACTACTTCTGGCACTTGAACATTACCCTCGATCAAATTTAAACAAAGTTCGGATATTAGATTAATGAAATCGTTGTCAATACCGTGTTTGAGTATTGCTTTCCTAAGCGGAGGTTTTGAAGTGCTTAGAACTGAAAACAAATGTCTATTTTCATGTAGTTTCTTCAGTGTCATGATAGCAACTAATAGGTCTTTTTAGTGTTCACGGGGAGATATACTGTAATTTCATTGTCAAAAATATCTGTGACTACACGCAGATCCTCGGGTGTATTTTGATTAAGATCCAATAGGATGTAGCCGTAGGTTTTATTAGTTGCCTGATTGTATGCTGAGAGCAGAAATTTGGGGGCTCCCGGATAGATTTGCTTATTGAGAGTTATTAGCGAGCTAGAATCACGAACAACTCTGTTGATGATATAGTAGGTACAGTTCAATGCAAGTGTTCGCATACATTTGCTCTGATGAAAGAGATTGTGTAGAACCAGAGTAACGGAAATCTGTTCATGATGAGAGCGAACAGTGAACAGTTGTAGCATTTCCTGGGACCATTGTTCAATAGATTCAGCCAGATCGTCAATGATCAACCAAGAGTTTTGTTCAATAATGCTGAAAACATCAAGTCTCTGTATGAATTGTATCTGCACCAACCCTGTCGTGGCAGCAATTGCTTTTATTTTATCATATGACTTCTGCCAAATACTATAGCAATAGTAGATTTTTTTCGGCTTTTCCACAAACATTCTATCACAATTTTTAATTATTTTAGTTAAGAGTGTTGTTTTGCCCGACATTGACGGTCCACACAGAAACGATCTGAATGGTGTTTTAAATTGATACATGTTCCCTTCAACAGTTCACCTGGACAACTAACTGTAGACTATGGCTGTCTAATGACTAAATAATTTCCCTGTTACTACTACTACTACTACCCCCTTCAAGAATAATAATAGCGAGAAGAAGAAGAAGAATAAAGAATAATATTTTCTTTTATTATATACATAAAAAGGTAACAATACTTTAAAAAAAAATACTACATTGAAAAAGGCACATTAAACATGAATAAAAAAATACACTTTTTTTAATTTATTTATAATAAAAAAATACAACATTTACATAACCACTAGAAAAAAAAATACTTAAATAAATACACTTTTTTTTTTATTTATTTATTTATAAAAAAATACAACATTTATTGGAATAATGCGCACTTGAAATATCACACTTTTATTTACAACATTTTAAATTTTGGGGTCCCCCCTCTCCCCGGGGGGCGGCCGCTGCGGCGGCCGGGGGTGGGCCGGGAAGCGCCGGGGGCCCGCTGCGGCGGGCCCGGGCCGGGGCCGGCATTAAATACTGGAAATTGATCTGCCTTGCAAACACACACACACACACACACACATTGAAAATTGATTGTGATAGAAAAAAAAAAGAATTAAAAAAAAACCTAATTACCCAAAAAAAACCTCCCACCCAATTTATACTTTTTTTTTTTAGTGAATTTAAGTTAATTTTTTTAGACCGAGTTGTTTTCTGTACTCTGTACATTCAACTCGGTCTGAAATTAAATAATGACCGTGTGGCAATACCTTCACACCATCCTCAAGTACATAGACTTTGTCCGATATGGTAGACATGGCGTTTTTCTCAACTCTAACTGTGTAGTTTTTAAATTGTAAAGAGCGAATCGCCATGACTTTCGCCCTTGGCACTAAACTACGTTCCACACAGTTTCTATACACACTCATGTCGAAATTATTTTTTACAAAGTGTGTAGGTACCCCCTTGCAAACTTGTTTGATATCCTTGCCGTGCGTTTCCAAACAGTATACCTTCGGTCCAGGAAACACACCACTGGATATCAGATCGCTACCCGTTTCAGATTTTAACATTAACAATTGATTTGGGGCCTGGTGTTTCACTAGCTCTGGGTAGAGGATTCGTCCCAGTTAGTGTAGTCCATTCGTGAGCTAATGTACTCGCCATTTTCCAAATCATTCAATAGATTTTCAGTTTTGACTTTTAACAGGAGTGAATCAGTGTCCCCGTAGTACACTTGAACTTGTCCCTCAATCGGCCACTGTACCTTGCATACATTATAATAAAATGACAACATGAGTTTCTTGGATATTTCAGTTATTGCACTTCCGCCTGCAATATTTTTATTTAATACAATGTTTCTTTTCTTGCGATGTAGGAGAACCATATTGGAGTCTATGATTGTGAACGATGTGAAGTTTGGATCCGCAATGATTCGAGCACAATCTTTGGGGTTGGTTACAATGTCACATCGACTTCTGTGTCGTACGCTCTCGCACATTTTACCGAAAGCTGAGTTCAAAATGAGTTTATAGACTTCTTTTTCAACTTTCGTTTTCGCTTGTGAACACTTACTGACAAAGGTGTCAATAAACGTTTTCATGTAAGGCTTTTGATCAAATTGGAGGGCTCTATGAATCTTTGTGACCTTGAAACCATTGGACACCATCCATTTCAATAGCACGTGATGAACAACGATATCTGTTTCGGGTTGAGATCGGCAATTAGTTTTTGTTTTGAAGGTACCCAGTGCATACTCCCGTCCTCTACTAAAGATAAATTGTAGGGGCTCAGAGAGTCCCTACCCACCGGTCTATTTATACACGGAAAAACAAAGTCTTTTACCGAGTCATGGATTTCCATGGGTATTTCACCGTCAATTTCAAAAAACCATCCCTGTGCCCCATTCTCCTCAACACTGGCAATGTCGGGGAAATTCGAAGCACAGGGATTGTCAAGCCATTTATAATTGCCACACGGCAAACAGTAGTGAGACATTGCCGATGGGTAAAGAGAATTCATATCCAAAAAAACTGCGTCCGACTTTTCATCGGTGTGCTGTCCACTCGGATCAGTTTTCATGATACGATCCCCGTGAAAAACATACCCACCCCTCATTGATCTCTCTACAAACAGATGCTGATCCACATCGGCGATCAGACCTATTTCTTCTTCTTTGCTGATTTTAAGTATCAAGTCCATCACAAATGGGGAGTGGAAAAATAATAACCTAAATCCAACCCAAATTCCCCATAGATTTTATCCGTATTTTTGCACACAATATCCAGAAGAGTGAGTACGTCACTGGCCAAGTAAAGTTTACAATAATCCCACCCATTTTTACATCCGCCCTTTGCCCAAACCCTCTTAGCAAATTCGTAGTCGCTAGTGGTGCACTCACTCTCAGTAAGAGAATTGTAAAAAGCTTCAATGGGCGGTAGTGACACCTCATCTAGCCTCGAGCCAGAGTTGTAATAATCATATGGATATATACCCTTACACGTTAATAAATCATACATTTCATCATCGGGGAAGCGCTGTTTGAGGAGGGGGAAGCTATCAAAATTGTCACTTTTCTGCACCTGAATCAATTGACTTAAAGATTTGGGGAAGAAGCTGAAAGAGTCTAAAAAACGGATTTTATTCAGGCACGTGTTACCCTTGTCAACTGTTTTCCACATGAATTCTAGCAGCAGTAGCTTCTCTCCGATGATTTGGGTATGATATTATATGAAAAAGAACCATCTATCCATGCGTCATCTACAACTCCTCCCTTGGCAATGCGGGCCAACGCCGGAAGAACAAACTTTAAGTCGTAATTGGAATTGTGTATAAAAACAGGTACGAAATATTGTTGTCTAACGTTTAAATTGCATGACTGATGGGCTACCCCTCTAAAGTTACTCCCTCCCGATGTAATTTCCTGCCACAAATGATCATGGTCGATCACCTTCCTCCTCCCCCCATTCCCAACACCATCATCAAATTCTCCCTTGCAAACCCAACACACATTTTACGATTTTTAATGGCCACTATGTCATCTGGTGATAGGACCATAGGATAGTTTGTATAACTAAGGCGCGAAATTGCACCGTTCGCTGTTTTGACTAGACTGACCAATGCCGAGCGCATGCAGTCTTCACCGTCACTCAACATCTCAACTACCTCCAGCACTTGCATGGTATTATTGGAATCTCGTTGCGCGTGAGCGTAAGAGACCCCTATGGCTTCATGTATTTTAACATGATTTGAATTTGACGGATCGCACACGTCTGTCAGCTTAGCCTCGCAGTCCAAAGCGATCTTATTGCTCTGCAGGAGCGTGTTTTGAAAATTTTTAAAACGTAAGATCGCTCTATCTCCGCTTACCGTCTCCACAGCCTGGTATCCATGACGTTTACAGTGTTTCATGTGATGCTTTAACTTTAAATCAGAGCGAAATCTTGAGAGGCATGTTGGACAGTAATAACATACACCACCTCGCCCCTTTTTACCCTCACTTAGAACCCTACTAATATCCGTAATTGGATTGAAATGACCAATTGAATCGGAGTCTGTGGGTGGGGTGTATAGAAGCCACACCCAATGTTCTACTGATTCAATTGAAGGAGCCCGCACTGGAAATAATACACCCTTCTTATCGGAACGCTGACCCTCTTCAAATTCTGTTTCATACTGTAACACCGTGACACCAATCTTTAAATGTGCATTAGCCCGCTCAAAAATATCTATTCCTTTTAGTGTCACGGGATATTGACCATTTAAACAATTAAAATTTACTTTGGGGAACTTTGAACCCTCCCTACCATTAACTGCCATTTTATCCAACTTCTTCTTAGTGGCATCATTGCGCAGAGGTCTGTATGCCGCAATTAAAAACGCATACTTGAAACACTGCAGCCTCGTATCGAAACAGATTCGTTGTATCCCCTTACACCCCTCTAAATCTGAATGATATTTTAATTCAATTGCCCTCCCTCCCCCATGCCCACCTCTTACAATAAAATCCTTTTTAAACCTACAAATGTTAACATTTAAACTTTCAATAAATAAAACCACAGATCCACTACCCCCCTCGTTATAATTTTCCCACTTACTTTGAATACTATTGGCCCAATTTAGAAAAACCTCCCCATAATTTGATAAATGCGGGTGTATTGCCAACATCTCTGTGTGCAAGTATTTCGAATACATCTCACCCGCACTTTCATTTAAAAAAATATTTTTAGTGCTATTGATGCTTTTAAACTGACCCCCACTCCCCACACCCCCATTTGTTGTTCAAGAATGGCTCGAATCTTATCAGTATATGAATGTGTAATGGCCAGGGGATCTGTTATTGTATCCCCCGACACTAGAGAGTTGAAAGGGTCACCGAATTTGGCGCTGTAGACCAATGTGTGATGCAAGGCAGAGTTGGAGAGAAAAAAATCCGGAAGAGGGGGTACTGTTGCTGTTGTATTACTACTACTTCTATCTATAGCATTAAGTGGAGTGGTGGCGGGTGACAGAGAATTGTCAATAACACCACTCCCAGTCTGTTCAATCATATTGGGGGGATGTGGCATGAGGTCCCCTAATACATATTCCAATGTGTTTGGGGACAATTGGTCGAGCCAGCCTGTATTGTCCTCTGATGGAATTTCGTTATGAGGACCCGGTTCAGATTTACTTGTAACATCATCATCTAAATATTCACGCATGAAACTATCTGTCCACCCCGGATCCTCAAGCATGTCAATATCACAGCTTAAGTCATCCAGGCTGGCCATTTCCCCAAAAACATCGTTAAGGAAGCCACTTTCCCACTCCATATTCTCTAGGAGCAGTGTAGCTTCATCCCTGAACTCTGCTGGTGGTGACAGAATTGGTCCTGTAAATATAGTTGCTTCATCACTCAATGGTGTCGCTGGTGGTGGTGCTATATTTTTAATCTGTAGAAAAAAAAAGTTTTATTTTTTATGTAAATTTTTTTTATAGTTAACAAACTTTGTCAATTTCTCATAGCCATTGTCCCACTATCACTACCACCACCACCTGAACAATTAAAAGAAGAAGAAAAAAAAAGTTACATTGCCTTATGTCTTTCATAATGTCAACTGAACATGTTAAAAAATATGTTTTTTTTTTTTTTGTCGGGAAAATGTAGTCTTATTCTTAGAAAAAATTAATGGTTTTATTCCAAAATTTTTTTTTTTTTAAACAAAAATGCAAAATATGAGTCCAATTCGATTGTTTGAGCCTCTTCATTATAAGTGTCAATGAAATTTGACCATTGTTCAACTGACGCAGTATGCTGTACGAACAATTGCTCCTCGGCTTCAGTTAATGGACACGAATCCCATATGTCGGGGGTTGGTGGTGCTGTTACTTTCTCAATAATCCGTATTTTCCTGTTTCTTTTGCCAACGGATTTGTTTGACCTGGGCTAAATAAATTCGAATATTGAATTTTTTTAAAGTATAAATGCCACAAAAAGGTATTTTTCAAAAATAGGGGGCAATTGCTCCTTATATCTCAATTGTCAGCACTACTATCCTAAGCTCCTGCTGAAGATAGCTTCGAATATTGAACTTTGTATTTTTTAAAAGTATAAATGTCACAAAAAGGTATTTTTTTTCAAAAATAGGGGGCAATTGTCCCCACTACTATCCTAAGCTCCTGCTGAAGATAGGTTCGAATATTGAACTTTGTATTTTTTTTTTTAAAGTATAAATGCCACAAAAAGGTATTTTTTCAAAAATAGGGGCAATTGCTCCTTATATCTAAATTGTCACCACTACTATCCTAAGCTCCTGCTGAAGCTAGTTTCGAATATTGAACTTTGTATTTTTTAAAAGTATAAACCCCATATGTGTTGGTGGTTGATGGTGCTACCTTCTCAATAATCCGTATTTTCCTGTGTCTTTTGCCAACGGATTTGTTTGAAGTTGACCTGGGCTAAATAAATGCTTGTAAGAGAGAGAAGAACTTTTTTCTCCATCCATATCAACAATTAAAGTGCAATTAAAATGTTGGATGGTCCTTTTTTAGAACCCTCCCTCCCCCCCCTCTCCCGGGGAGGACCCTTGGGAACCGGGAGCTTCCTTCGATGTAGGAGGATCGATACCCTTTCGAGTTAGGGGGGGGGGTATCGGACTTCACAACACTGTTCAAATAGAACAACCTCAAATTCTTTCTCGAAAACACCTAAGTGTTTCAATGAAATGACCAAAAACGGCTTCACCCAAATAATGTTTCTTAACATTGCTGCGAAGACATATTTGGAAATTATCAAAAAACCTTTTCCCTGTGTAAATTGCTTATTGAAGATATACATCTTGCTATTTAAAGTCCGCTTTGCATGCGACCCCACTTAGAATTCAAATCGGATTAAAAAGCGATGGTAGATCTGATAAGTAGCGGATGTATGCAAATGCATTAGGGCAAAAATACCAGTCTAAAAGTGCGCGTTAACTGTATAGTAGCAATTGTTTCCGCTTTCGTTTTTTTTTTTTCAAATAGTTAGTTTTTTTTTTGTCTAAAAGGAATATTGGAATTATTGCATTAGAATGCATCTTGGATAGAAGTTACGAGGTAAGGTTTTTTTTCGTTATAGAAATGCATGATAATCATTCCTTTATACATATACCAGCTAATTTGGTTAATGAAAGAAAATGAAATAGTTTTTTAGAAACAAATTTTAAGTTTTACTCATCAAAAGCTATGCCCCTGAGAAAATTTACCTTATTTTTGAAAATAGGGATAGAAACAAAAAAATTATGTATATACTTACAAATTCTGACTGGACTTCTATATCTGAACTCCTTGGCAAAACTTGAGGGGGGTTAAGGTCACAATCTTCAGTAGGTTGAGCTGAGGCATTATATAAGGCAGTCCACTCCCTTTTCAAGTTCCTTCCAGCTGATATGGAGCTAACACGGGGGTCAGAGGTCCCTGTCATTAAAAGATTCGCAGGCATTGGCTGGTCTTGTGTAGTTCTAGTAGCGAATTTGATAACTGAAGGTCTTGTAGCTTGCATTAATATACCTTCGCTATATCGTGCCCTCTTTTCAGAAGGGGGGGTATTGCATGTGTCCACTTCCTTGAAAAAAAAAAATGCATTTTGGGTTTGGAAAATAATTCAGTTTATGTTAGGCATTTAAAGTAGTATAAAACATTTTTTTTTTTTCAATAGAGCTAAGCACTTTTTTTTTTTTCAAAAACATCCCTAAAAAGGTTAACTGATCATGATAAAAATCACACCGTAAATGCAGACTGGCCTGGAAGTATTTTCAAAAACATACCTAAAAAAAAAAAAAAAAAAAAAAAAAAAAAAAAGCCGCCGTAAGCTTCAACCTATAGGAGAATTATTTAGAGGTTTCAGCTCCTAAAAACAATAGGCTTCTAAGTATATAAGTACCCTTAGTTCTAGTGTAAGGAAAGAATTTCTTCCTTAACTTAATGATAAGATAATTTCTTCTTTTTTTTATTATAATAATGAGAAAATTTTTACTCACCAGAAATTGCTTTGAATTATCCATTTTCTATGTAAATGCTTACAAAAAATGTCAGTTGTGTTATGTTCAATAAACTATTCAAAACTGTTGAGGAATCTAATTTGAAACTTGAATATATACAAAAAATAATTAGCTTCTAAAAAAGATACACCGGTTTTTCCAACACGGATCTAACCTAAAAAAAACTTGTATGTCATGAAATAGAAATTCAGTTAATTGTGCCAGAAAAAACTTGAAGCAGAACAGATTATAACCAACCTGTTTGGTACGGGCACGTACGCAAAGTATATACCTTCAAGCAAATTCCACATGATATTTCAAATTACTATACCTTCTATAGAAATGATACCTCTTTGCTAATGACCCTGGTAACCCCAATTCGTTGAAAACCTACACACATATCTATGCCTTAGGCGTAGGTTTGCGTGTAGGTTCTCAAGTAATTGTACGGTTACTACTGTCGTCATTAGTTGAAACTGTATGTAGTCTTAGGTGCAAGTAGTCACAGGCCTAAGTAATCATAGCTGCCGTCAGGATTAATCTCAGCTGCAGTTAAACTTGCAGAAACAGTAGCAGCGTACCTGAAAGTTTCAAGTTCAAACCCTTTGTCTCCTGAGATATTATGTGTTGCCTTTTTTATAAACTGGGGGCAAATAGTGTCATTTGATTTTGTTCAACTGTATGCTCGCCATGCTCTGAAATTTTTCTTTTATATCCTTAGCTCGCCTTACCTGGCCATTACTAGAGCTAACATTCCTGGTTTCCTCAAACAGAAATATAATAAAATAAATAAATATGAATAAAAGAAATAATGTCGTAGATTTTAATAACGGTTTTGATAACCATTCAGTGACTGGTCTTACAGTGCTTATATCACAACTTATAGTACATTTGTGGCCCCAATTTGAAGCGGAATCTCAGATATGACGTATCTCTTAAAGGTTAACTATACATTGTGCTGTGTATCAGTAGATTTATGTATCTTTACTCTATAGGTTTTATTCAAGAAAACTTTCTTCCCTTCTTCAATTTTTGGAGCCTCGGGAGGTGCAGGATTTTCTCCCGCTGATTCGTGTGGCTCAGTTCGCAACACTTGCATCAGCGTACACGCCCGTTAAATACGATATTACGGAATCGAAGTTCGCAATTACTGTCAAATTCTCAAAAGATAAAGGAGTGTACTTAAGGTATGTTTCTACATCATTCTAAGGTATATATATATGTTTTCGGTTTTTCAACCAAGAGAAATATGCCAGTAAAAGAAAATAAACAAGACAAAAACTGAATCGAAACACCCAGCTTAAAAAATCATCAAAACGACAAGCTAGGAAGGGGTAAGTTTATGAGTAAACCAGCTTAAATGAAAATCCAAAACCAGTCTGAGACATTGCTTTGAGAGGGAACCGATAGAAGGACAACGCACAAAATGCACCTGTATACGCCGTAAATTCTATCACTTTCTTTTTTGAAGACTTAAGGTAAGGGGTATCCTCGTGTATGCTGGGACCTTTGGCCCCATTTTATCAGAAAAATGCCCTTTTTGTAAATTTACCATATTTTATCTTCAATAGTAATATTTATACCCCGGGGCCAAGCTTTTATTTCGAGATGTCTGGAAGGGTCGACTAATTAGCTAATTTCTGAAAAAGACAACGGCATAGTAACAAGCGGTTACTCATACAGTTGAATCAAGTATACAACATTTTCAAAAAATACCAACAATTTTTTAATCTGGACTCTGCCATTCAGTCAGAAGTTCGGGCCTGCGCGCGCGAAGGCGTGTCGCAGTGTCTTTATTAATTGCAAGAGATTTGTTTTGAAATTTGTGTGATGAGTTTGAAGTCAATGAGTTAGAAAAATGAATTTAATTTTATACCTTCGACTTTTGATTAGCCCAGGTAGGGTCTGAAGACTAGAGAGAGGCTGAGATTGGATTGGATTGGTATAGGTAGAAAATCCTATACTAATCAAGAGAATTTTCCTCGAGGGAAAGAAATGGTATCAGGGGAGCTTAATGGCTGTGGTGGCTGGGACCAATTAATGTGGCACTTTTATATACCATGAGGGAAATACACACATCAGAACCCTGACGATTGTTGGAAACCGATCGGGACGAGACACGTAGAAATCCGTGGCATGTCAGAGGTACCTTGACCCCTGACCTACCGCCAGGTTACTCTGGTGGCATTAGAGATTTCCCATTAGTGGCGGATGTGGAGTCTTTCCCCCTTACCTACACTGGTGGCAGCGAAAACAGGAGCTATCAGGAGCACTGGTAGTAAAAGAACGTGGGTTTCCATAGATATGGGTGGATTTAGCCCAGAAATAGTAGGTTATAAAAGTTTGCACGGAAAGACGGATTTGAAGTATTATGAACTTAAAATTTGATGAGCCAAGCTCTACCATGGAACGACTCATTGTATGAGTGAGGGTACCTTTGATGAATGGTGTCTAGGTTTTGCCAATTACAATATAAAAATTAGAGAAAAACACTCAAATTGGTCATTTTTGCCGGAATAATGAGACAACTCTAAGATTTCGAAAATAGAGTAAAATTAATGGAATAATTGAGTCTTGAGTTTACAGTCGGGGAATCTCTCTGTATTAAATAGTACTACAGGGTATAAGAACGGATCAGAGAAAGTGAAAGTTGGGTTGTTATTTGAGTGAATTGAGATAGTCTTCAGTAGCGAAGGTTGACAGATTATTGAAGAAAAATTATGAAAGTGCCTCAGTTCTGTGCGCACATTTGATAAGGAAGGTGAGAGGCACCTGTCTTATTTGGTAGTTGGCCTAAGTTGAGACTATATTTAGAGAGCCAGTATTCAGGGTGGATACGTGATTTGTTTTTCAGGGTGCATTTCCTATTTGTGAGTTCTAGTCAAGCTAATCAACTAATGGGATGTTCGCACGGTCGTTCAATCTAATTTCTTGGCCAACCCCTGTTATTTCTTTTGTCGAAGATACCTGACACCCGTAAAAAATTTGTTTACTGTGAATTAAGGAAACCAAAGGAAAGAGAGTAGAATAGGGAAAAACCATGGAAAAAAGTCCGTTGCCCCCTTGTTGGCTGCTTGCCAATAGATTTTTTGACCAATAATAAGGAAAATAAATTCTAATTTGTGACTGAGTAACCCTTAACCAGTTTCCCACAAACATTTTTTCTATATGATTTGGCCAGAGCAAAAAAAACATCTAATTCATCACAGTAATGAGTGGTAAGTAAATAACGATCCTTGTCAAGTATAAGAGCCTAACTATTGATAACATTCAGTCAAAGAATCAGCTTTTTATGGTAATCCTAAATATTTATTTGTTTATTAGTAATTAGTTCAGTTATTAGAACATAAGAAAGTTCGTATAATTATAAAACACAAAGATAGCAACTTAATAAGGGTAATTTCGGCAAAAATATGCCATCAAAGTTTGCTTGCATTACAAGACTACCAATGACTTGATATACGAAGCCAGTATAATCAGAAACGTTTCCCCTGAACGGAATGCTGGGAAATGTCTGTATTCTCCTCCTAAACAGATACGTTTTTTGTGTTTTATTATCAATTTTTTCCAGGAGTGATTGTATTTATCTAGTCGTCATTTTGAAAAAGATTTTATTTTGTGCAGCTATAAAGTATAATGTTGTGAATACCAAAGGTACTGGCCTTTGGTATTCAAAATTAAATTTAAAATATTGAATTAATTTTTTTTATTTGATTTTCTTAATCTTAGTTTTAATTTTTATTTTGAACAAACTACTTTGATAATGTGTTAATTTTTATAAGCAATGAGTCTAAAGGAACCAAAGATTTGGTGTTTAAGCTTCATGAAATAAAGAAAAAAAAAAAGAGTTTTTTCAACTGAAAGTAAGGAGCAGCATTAAAACTTAAAACTAATAGAAACTATTACGTATAGGATGGGGGTTGCCCCTTCCTCAACATCTCAATCATCACGCTACAGTTTTTTGACACTTTAAAAAAAGTTATTTATTGTTCTAATTAAACAAACCTTGTGTTTCAGGAGTTATTGTTAAAGAATTGGGACAAAATTTAAACTTTAGCGTAAAGAGCAAGATGTTGAGGAGGGGACAACCCGCCGCATATACGTTATAATCTCTGTTCGTTTTAAGTATTAATGTAGCTTCTTACTTTAAGCTGAAAAGCTTGTTTTTTCGATCGTTTTTAAATAACGCCAGGATACCTGCCTCAACCTCCACGAAAAAAATCCCCCTCCCCGCAGAAATACCGTCTGGACAATTCAATCCTGGTGAAAATTTACCCCTGACAATTACCCTCAAAATCTCCACGCTTAACATTGAATCGGTAAAGAGAGAGGAAGACATATAAAGAAGCTTCACATATGAATTCTGGCAAATTTAACCAGTGTAAAATTTCTTCTGAAAATTTCACCCTTTTAAACTATCCTTTCCATTAAAAATTCTTCCAGTAGAAAATTCATCCTCCCCTCCCCCACCCGAAAAATGTATGCATACTTCCCAATAACAAATAAAACAATGGTCGAATTTTAAACCTTTCCGCAGGGGCTGTAGGGGGTCATTTTATCCTCAAAGACGTAGTTATTGGGCCTTTCAGCAACGGAGAACAAAAAGTTTATCTCAAAATTTTGATCAGAAGATTTTGGAAATAAGTGTCATGAGAGGGGGCCTAGTTGCCCTTCCATTTTTGGTCACTTAAAAAGAGCACTAGAAATTTTCATTTCCGTTCAAATGAGCCCTCTCCCGACGTTCTAAACCCACTGAGTCTATACGATCACCCCTGGGTAAAAAAAACGAACTGTTTGATTACCCATCAAAATCCAAACAGAGATAATTGAAATATTGATCGTTATTTTCTACGTTACCAAAATTATTGTATTCATAAAACTTTACAGTTTCACGAAATGTAATTAAACAAATAGAAAAGGATTTTCAACTAAAGTAAACAGCAAGTTTAAAACTTTAAACAATAAAACAAATATAAATTATTCTGTATAAAAGAGGGACTGCCCCCTTCTTGACAAATGGCTCATTAAGAAAGTTTTTTAAGTGCTTTTAGAATTTGTTTTTCCAAATGTAAATTTTCTTTAAATGCTAGGAAAAAAAACAAACTTCACGGTAAAGAGTAAGGAACTGAGGAAGAGACAGCCCCCTCCATACAAAGAATAATATGTTCAAAAAGGTTTTAAATCTTTTCCTTGCTTTCAATTGAAAAGCTCTTTTTTTTATTTCTGATTGTTTTCCAAATCATACCCAGGCCTAACCAAGATATAATTTGAAGTACCGGTCCCTTAAATCCCTGGTCAATTGGTTTTAAAATGTGTAAATCAATAACTATACGTTGATTAGTACCGCCCTACGTTTAAATTTCTAACTCCAATTTTGGATAGAATTTGAATAAACTTAAAAATTGTCGATGAATGGTAATTTTGGTGAATAGTCCTTGTTAATATTACTACTAAAGAATTTCGGTTGCTTGAAAAGGAGTATTATTGTTTGTATCGATGGAAAGTATGTGAGACTTTTGATCTTCTGCAAAACTGAAGCCATCACAACCTCTACAATAGAATTTTCTTATCGATTAATACATTACATATTTTTTTTTTAATACTTTGAAGTACTTTTTATAAATAGAAAAGAAAAAATACCATTAAAAATTACAAAAAAAAAGTTCCCATCAGTATTTGCCACCCCAAGGAAATTTCATGGTGGGGCTGATGATGACCTGTCTTGCC
>CM051256.1:38595366-38647725 GCA_027921565.1 Artemia sinica
TTTTCCACCCCTGCGCTGGTAAATATGGGAATATACCATTAGCTATATAGAGAAACAATTTATCTGAAGCCTCCTGAAAACTAAGCAATTTGTCGATTAAAATGTACTTTTGCAGGAATCTACCCTACCACCACCTAAACATTGACTCACCCTCCTCATTATGGCTGATACGCAATTACAGTTCATGAAACGTAGCCTAATTTCATTACAAATAAAGCGAATCAACTATGTTAAATCCCGCACTACCACCGTGTGGCATTACTTCTTTTGCAACTAGGAATCCTAAAATATGGTTAATGATACTTTTAAATCAATTAGCTTCTCAGGATTTTTAATTGGTTGCAAATTCGTCCTCTTCGGGGTAAAGTCGTAGTTTGGTGCCCTAAACCGCCCAAACTGTCACCCACCCACTACTGTTATTTTGGTGTCTGCCCCCCTGGAAAATGTTCTGCCAGCACCCTTGTATTGAGACAGCAAATAGTTTCAAGGCTGCGCAATGTAAACTGTCCACTGACTATCACCAGAGGACGAGTTGGCAATTAAAAATATAAGAAATGTGTCGGGTTTGTAAAGAAAAATTTTTTGAGGGTACTGGGAAAATGTCACTCCACGACCATAATCATTTAAGTAATCGAATTTTACGGAAGGCAGTAGCTTTCGTGGACTGGCACATAAATCTTGCAATTTAAACGTTAAGTAACAGTATTTTCTACCGGTTTACATGCACAATTCCAACTATCACTTAAAATTCATTTTACCAATGTTGGCCCGTTTGCAGAAAGGTAAAGTTGTTGATGGCGTATGTGTTGCGGTTTTTTTCGTATAACATCATACCCGAATCATCTGAGAAGTTACTGTTCTTAGGATTCAAATGATAGCAGTTGAAAATATTAATACTTGAACAAAATCCGCTTTAGTTTTTTCATTAAATGTTCAATTCAATTGATTCAAGTTCAAAATAGGCGATGTTAATGATTCTAGCTTTCTTCCTAAATAGGAGAGATAGATCTTTGACTTGTTTGGCCACATACCCTCCATAGGTCTTACTAATATATTCTCTGAGGCCAACCTGACTCTTATACATAATAATGGTAATAAGCTTACCTAAGCTATGGATGTCAGGTATTGTGTCATCTTGGAACAGTAATTTCGACAGAACCTGTGCCTTTCATCAGGTTTAAATTCATGATTCTTGCCAGAATATAAAATCACTAAATAAAATAAAACAAAAGTCACTGAACAACACTAATAATAAGTCGAACCTGGAATTATTGTTGTAATATGGCCCGGATTTCGATAGAGGTGTTGATGGCCGCTATCCTAGTAACGGTTTAAATCGCTAAGAATGTAAATTGGGGTTTTGAGTTGAATAAAATATGCTATATATAGCCTATTGAGTGAGTTTCATCTTTTTGTTTGGGAGTGTAGGCTTACACTCTTATTAACTGGCTTGTTATTTTGTTTTGTTCTTGTTTCATTAAGTACATAAATATTTTCTTGGATGCTGTTACATGTTGCATTCATTTGGGGTTGTTGTTCGTTTTTACTCCTCCTTTATCCTTCTTTTGTCCCTACCTAAATTTTGGATAATGATTTATTTGATTAATAGGTTGAGGGAGCTCGAAGGGAGCCCACTGGCTATGAATGGGTTTGTTTGATAGTGTCCTCCGTCGAGGTAATGATGTAGGTGAGAATATTGGATGTGTGGATTCCTGGTATTCTATTTTGTGTGATGAATGACTAGAAGAATATGATGAAGTCTACAATAGATATTTTTTATTGCAATAAAAGCCACTTTGGGGCCATGGCAAAAAAGGAAAATCACACAAAATAATAGCACATGATTATAACACTCATAGCAAAGTATGGTGACCTACATAACAATAACAACGCAAAATTACAAAACATTACAAAAACATAATAAAGCACACGATACCATTAAACTAACATAAATAGATAGATGTATGTTACATCTATCAAGGGCCATATGTTACATATATCAAGGGCAATATGTAGGCCCCTGTCAAGGGATAAATACGTCATGTATTTTCTTTTAAAAGCTATGGCTTAAGATTGAGCTATGTACCCTAAAACTAACGGAATATGGGCTTAAAGACCGCAACTTTACACTGCTAGAAATAGGATGTTGTAATTTGTATATGCAAAATAGGATGCAATGCCGACGTGGTGAATTAGCAGTTTACGTGAAAATTGAATTTATTGTACATATTAG
Source organism: Artemia sinica (assembly GCA_027921565.1). Lineage (NCBI taxonomy): Eukaryota > Metazoa > Arthropoda > Branchiopoda > Anostraca > Artemiidae > Artemia > Artemia sinica. The sequence goes on from CM051256.1 coordinate 38,597,600, forward strand.
GTTGAATTTGGTAGTTAATTTTGAAAGAAAATTTGAATCTATTGTTTTTTATGTAAGTAATTTCATTAATAAGTTTATGCTTGTTGTAATCTATAGACCTCCGTCTGGTGCTTATGAAGTATTTTTGGAATTCAAAGAAACTTTTTTGGGGGATCGGTACCCTATTCAAGAACGTCTTGTTTTATTTGTAGAGAGTTTACTATTGATTTAAATATAGTTTTTAGAAATTATCAGGTAAAATATTTTGTTAGATAACTAAAAGGACAATGGTAAAGTTTGTTTTTATTCTGCAATTGCTGTATGTACACTGGTAAAAGAAAATTCGGAGTCTATAACTGATAGTATCTTTGTAAATTCTAATAATATGAGCCCTGCAGCAATTATTATCAGTGTAAATTGTCATTTCGGTATTGCAACATATATCCCTGGAACTATTTGTCCCAAGTCCAATAAAAAAAATTGTAGCTAAAATATATTTTGTAGATGGGAATTTGCTCTTGGAGTCTATGCGGAAACTTAACAAAGCAGATTTTATGTTTCTGCATGATATTACAGACATTATTGTTAAATTTGGTAAATGGTTCGAAAATTTTTAATTGCTATTTTAAGAGTGCTTGGAGTTTAAAGATGCAAAGCAAAGATAAAAGTTGCCAATAACACCTTAGATACAAAAATATTGGTAGCATCAATAGAAAAAAAGGGAAGAGATGTACATAAAAGGTGTGCAACTACAGGCTCAACATCTGATAGAACATGATAAAGAACTTATTGGAAAAATAAATAGTCTTTTATGAAAAATAAAAATTGATTACCATACAAAGACTATGAAGGAAGCCTAATAAGCCTTGGGAGTCAGTCAGGAATGTTTTGTGTACCCACTTTCCAAAAGTAGGTATTAAATTTTCGACATATACGGATTTCAAAAGAGGTGATGGCACCCACCAGGAGATTTTATTTCTGGTTTAAAAGAGATTTCGTTCCATATGTTTTGGGATTGGGTGAGTTTCGATGTGTGTCAGAGACTGGGATGAGTTGTGGGTTAGGAGTGTGGGATTCATTAAAGTTCCCTGTAAAGATACTAATAGTCAAGCACCCATGATAAAGAAAGATCGCTAGAAAATACGAGCTACCAGGCTTCAACAAACTAAAGAAGGTTTGAATATAGAATCTAGACCGAAAAAAAGCGTTGAAAACGAATAGCTGGTGGTGCTTTCAAAATTTCTTGCGCCATTGGCAAAAAGGGCGCATCTGCAGAAATAGGAAAAAACAAAGATTGGGTATATTTTTATTCTAGGGAGCTTTTTTGAGTATTTTGACTGGTAGAATATTTCTCCGTGAGTGCAATTTCAGATATAATTTTACTAATTAGGGATTTCAAGAGTCGAGGGTGGGTATTATCTCTCCACTCTACTTTACACATTTACCTTGCCTTAATTTATGCTTGCAAGCATTAAGAATTTACAAATTCTTATACTGATCGACATTAGCGTGAAAAAACTATAGTCTGTGCAATACTAAGTTTTTTTTGCTATTTCCCTCCCCTCCCCTCACCCTAACTTTCCCGATGTGACCCAGATCTTTCCACACTCGGACACCCTCTGTGCTGTACTTATGCACCTAGTGGAAATTTTACGGGAGTGCCACCTAGCAATGCGATCTCATTGCACGCACATCAATGTCAAAACTTTGTTGATAATCGAAGATTATATTCAATGTGGAAAGGTGACCAGGCTCGTTTAACCTTTTGCCGCCGGATCATACTGTTGAATCCACCATAAATCTTGATTCGAAAAGAAATTTTGGTTTGGTTGGTGTTACAACAAGTCAACTAGCAGTCGCAAAGTCGATTAATACCCTACCTTTTGTTCCCTCAGTTTTGTCTGCTTTGTATGACCTTATCAATATGAATGAAACTTCAGAGTTTGATTCTCTGCATCACGAAGATAGCTCAAAATTATTGAAAAGCAGATGTTGCTCGTAAAAACGGCTGTGTCTATGTTCCACTGCAGTACAGACCCCTTTACTACAACTGAATAAATCGTTATGAATGTGATAACCAATGAGCATGCCATTCCATCGATTGCGAGCTCCTTTCTTGCAGCTGAGGAACGGGGACTTGAAGCCAAGTATGTCAAAGGGGATGAAAAAGCCTTTAAAAGTTAAAGTAACCCCAAAGGGGATGTTCCCTTAAGAAAATAGGGATCAAAAAGGAATGTCCTTGGATCAAGTATAGTTTTTTTAGAGCTTATGACAGTAAAGAGAATACTGTGTGGGATGCATTCCAACACTAACAGTGGACTGAAACAGCTTAAGAAGATTCTGAGCTTTGAACTTGTTTCATATGCTCCTACAATTTTTGAGCTCAGGGATTCTACGTAGGCACTTCGAAGGGGTGTTACGTCTGCCGTGCTAGACTTTCTGAGAGAGGCCAGTGGCTTGAGTGAATGGCCTGAAAACCTAAACTTCGAAGAGGAACGTTGCTTGTATCGGCATGAAGCCTTTGTTATTAATTCATGCCACTGGTTCTCCAAAAGTCACCAGCTGAACATGAAACCATCGAAATCTGTGCCGTGCGGTTGCTTAAAGCCGTTTTGAAAGGGATACTTGAAGCAGCGAGTGAAATTCATATCGTGGGTGACAGGTAGGACAGACTATTTGGTCACACTGATCCAGACGGTGGCAGTACATCTATGAAGGACTTCAGTGGGTGTCACCAGTTTCGTGGCTAATGCTCGACAGTCTAACTCCTTCTCGACAAGCTCAAGAATTGGAAAATGGACAAAGATTGTTGCAAATACAAAGAGCAAAGCAAATTTCATGAAAGTAATCTATGAAACAGGGGAAGCTAATGGAATTGACTAAATAAGCAGCTTAAGTACTGCCGACACCTTGCGTGTATGACTGTCTAGAGGATTTGAAGACAAGATGACAGCTTTATGTTTAAGTCATGATTCAGTGTGCAATTCAGAAGCTGAGAGATGAAACCTTCAAGGAAGCCAGTATGTTCTCCTTCCAAGATATTGCAAGAAAGCTGATAATCAGCGCTGATGGAATGAATCCTAATTAGTTGTCTCTCAGTGATTTACGAGTACACGTGTAACCTCGTAAGAAGGATCTAAAAGTGTTCTCTCCTATAGAGGGGGCATTTGTGGAACATCGTAAGCGTTCTTACTATCAGCTCGCCATCTGGAATACCTCATTGATTGGAAGACCATATCTGCCAAGCCCTTTGAGTTATGGATGGCAATTTTCTGAACAAGACGTTTCTGTTGTTTCGAGCGCTTTCTCGCTTCCGTCGGGATATTTACAACTCCTTTTTTGTGAGTGTAGCAAAAAGTGCACCAAAAACTGCAAATGCCTTCTTCGATTTTGTGATGTTCTGTGTGCTTGTGCCAGAGAGTGTGATAATATGCCCGAAGAAACATAACATATGCATAATTTGTGGTCATTTTCTTTAGATTCTTTTTCTTTCTATCTATTTTTTTTTTTTTTTTAATCAAAGCTTTATTTCTGTAGCTTTTTTTTTATTTTGGACGTACTTCTGATGAGGCTAGGATTCAATATATATGCGCTTCAATTTATTCCAAGTGGCTTCTGTTTTGACACCACCAGTGGAATGGAGTTGCGAAGGTTTTGTCACCTTCCTGTGCAGCCCCAATTGCCCTGTTTCACCATCTGTACCTTATTCCCCATTTGTACCCAATTGAACCTTATTCTGTTCACATTCTTAGTTTAAATCTCTCATCTAGGTCGAAAAACAGAAAATATAGCTGATGACGATCAATTACGCAAATTTGGTGATATCTCCTTTGGCGCACAAAGTTTTCGTTGCAATCACCTATATACGTTTTCAGCAACCAATTCTACCCCTGATAAATTCCTCGAACCTTCTTTAGTTCGTTGAAGCCTGTGATGTTAGAATTTCGTTGGCTGGGTCCCTGACTATAAGTTTGAATGGCTGATGGTTTGTTCTGTAGGGGGTGGTGAAGTTGGACTTTTTTCTAGGGAAGTATAATTCTTTTCTTTGTTTTTTTTTTTGTTGGGGGGGGGGTCGTCCTTGATATACTAATTGTGTCGGGACTTATGGTCAATCTAATGTGGCAATGAATGTATATTTTTTCCCCCTTTTTTAGGATTATGTGGAGAGTCAACTGTTGTTATTTGTAACCCATATGTTAGTTAGAAAAAAATAGTAATTTTTTCTGCAATTGTTGTCCTTTTTGCAATCAGATCTGGTTCTATTGTTTCTTATCAATGCGATCAAGTCAAATTTTTTTTCTCTCCTTTTTTCATAACAAATTTTATGTCTTCTTTTTAGTTGTTTGGATTCATCACTTGCCATGCGCCCAATTATAGATCGGCTTCAGTCTATCGTTATTACTTCAAGAGCTCCAACGTTTTTGCGAAGCAAAATTTTTCGTTCATCCCCAACGAGAAGTGCACTTATATCCCATATTGATAAGGAGAGATGTTGTACCAAGATAATCGTAATTTGAAAGACTAAGGAAGAAATAACACCATAAGCTAGGTTTGCGCAGATAGAATTACACAATACAAGCATCCCATCATAATTTATTTTTCAAAACCGTCGAACACAAAACCCAAATTTGACCCATAGGACAAATAATAAAAGGAAATGGGAAAAATGCATGATAATAATTACTGATCAAAAAACATGTAAAGCCTTGGGTGTTTCTGATAGCAAGAACCTAGGTAAGAACGAGCAATGTTGCTATTACAGTTACAAAATTTGTTCTCTATAACAACCCTCTTTTCTCTTCTGTTTTATCTCTCTTCTATCTTTCTACGCTACCATATTTGACTCTCAGTTGGTCATGTTCTAGCTGCCGCCTGGTAGTCATGACACTGTTTGCAATGTTTTGTCGACTCAATACAATGCAATATTTACCAAGTCTTGATTGAGGTTCGATGCCTAACCATGTGTCCTCCTTTATGTGATTTATGGGCTAGTTACAATATCTTCGTTTTGTAGGCTAAAAGAACCTATAATTACCAGCCATTTTCGTTCCAATTGACATGTTTGGCCTCTATGCAAAGGATTTTAACCTTTTCAGTAACTTAGCAAGAACTAGAAAAGACCTTTCCAAGTTGTAATCACTAGTGCAGAAGCTCTTCTTTGGAGTAAATAAGAGATAAATACGTATCTACGCAAATGTCTCTTTGTATTCTTTCTGAAACTCCTTAGCCAATTCCATGTCCCGAAATCATGGGATGTAAAAGAGAGCAACCTCGCACTACTGGAGTTGATACAGAGAGCACTTGGAGGGAAGAAGGTGAATATGATCTTGATGTTGCTGCTAGTAACACTGATTCTACAAATAAATTAACGATTATAGTAGTTGCGGAAAGTCAAAATACTGTTATCAGTTTGGTAATATAAAACGGAAAAAAAAATAAAATATTTAGAAAATGGGAATAAAGAATTTTAAGATAAACTGGCAAATTTGGAGATATCCTAGGCAGCACAATCGCGCTGCCTAAGTAAAGAACGATATTGGTACAATGTATTTTTTTCATACCAAGGCACTTCCTATCAAAGGAGTTGTCGTAGAAACTACGAAAGGGTTCATTCGATTGGAAATTGGAGTGGCTAGTGCCCTTTTTAATAGTCGAAAGTAATTGGAAGGCACCTAACACTCCTTCCACGCCCACCATTTCCCCAAACACATCCAATCAAAATATTGAAGTTTTCGAAATTCGGTCTTTGAGGATGACAACCCTCCCTCCCCCACAACCCTCAGGGTAAGGGTTGTTAGTTATGCCCTGTGGGCATATAAGATTTTTATAGAATATGATGTCGTAGAAACTTCAAAAATGGCTCATTCGATTGGAAATTGAAATGGCTAGTGCCCTTTTTAATATTCGAAAGTGATTGGAAGCCAAATAGCACCCCTTCCACGCCCACCATTTCCCCAAACACATCCAATTAAAATTTTGAGATAACCATTTTGTTCTACGCAGTTTAAAGTCCAGGAAATTATACTTTTGAGCAGGACAGTCCCCCCACAGTCTTCAAGGCAAGGATTATATGTTATGCCCTGTGGGTTTATATGGTTTTTATTGAAATTTTTGTCGTAGAAACTTGAAAAAGGGCTTGTTCAATCGGAAATTCAAAGGGCTAGTGCCCTTTTTTAGTAGTCGGAAGTGATTTGAGGGAAACTAACCCCCCTCTCACGCCCACTTTTTCCCCAAACACATCCAATCAAAATTTTTAAATAACCATTTTATTCAACATAGTTTAAAGTTTTGGAGATTAGGTTTTTAAGGGTGACAATCCCTCCCCTCCCCCCACATCCCTCAGGGCAAGTGTTGTAAATTATGGCTTAGGGGTATTTAAAGTTTTTATAGATAAGCGATGTTGTAGAAACTTCAAATAGGGTTCATTTAATTGGAAATTGAAAGGGCTAGTGCCCTTTTTAGTAGTCGGAAGTGATTTGAGGGAAACTAACCCCCCTCTCACACGCCCACTTTTTCCCCAAACACATCCAATCAAAATTTTTAAATAACCATTTTATTCAACATAGTTTAAAGTTTTGGAGATTAGGTTTTTAAGGGTGACAATCCCTCCCCTCCCCCCACATCCCTCAGGGCAAGTGTTGTAAATTATGGCTTAGGGGTATTTAAAGTTTTTATAGATAAGCGATGTTGTAGAAACTTCAAATAGGGTTCATTTAATTGGAAATTGAAAGGGCTAGTGCCCTTTTTAATAGTCGAAAGTGATTGAAGGGCAACTAACCCCCTTCTAACTTCAACCATTTTCCAAAACACATCCAGTCAAAGTTTTGAGATATCCGTTTTGTTCAATGTAGTTGAAAGTTCTGGAAATTTGGTTTCTTAGGATGATAACCCCCTCCGAGCCCTCAATGTAAGGGTTGTAAGTTATGCCCTGAGGGCATATAAAGTTTATATAGGAAGTTGTTGTAAAAGTTTTAAAAAGGGCTCATTTGATTGGAAATTGAAATTACCCTTTTTAATTGTTGAATGTGACTGGAGAGTAAGTAACCCCCTCTCAGGCCCACCATTTCCCCAAAAGTATACAATCAAAGTTTAGAGTTAGCGATATTGTTCAACATAGTGGAAAGTTCTGGAAATTATGTATTTAAGGATGACAAACCCCCCAGAGCCCCCAAGGCAAAGGCTGTAATTTAGGCCCTGGGGGCCTATAAGGTTTTTATAGATAGAGGTTCGTAAAACTTCAAAAGAGGCTCATTCAATTGGAAATTGAGAGGGTTAGTGCCCTTTTTAATATTCGAAAGCGATTGGAGAGGTAACTAACCCGCCTCTCCCGCCCACTATTCCCTCCAAACACATCCAATCAAAATTTTCAGATAGTCATTTTGTTCATCGTAGTAGAAAGCTCTGGAAATTAGGGCTTTGTTAGTGACAACCCCCTCCCCCCAGCAATCAGTGCAAGGGTTGTAAGTTATGCCCTGGGGGCATATAAGGTTTATTGAAAGTGTTGTCGTAGAAACTTCAATTTGGCTCATTTGATTGGAAATCGAAAGGGCTAGTGCCATTTCTAATAATGAAAGTAATTGGAGGGCGACTAACGTGCTCTCAAACCCACCATTTTCCAAACACATCCAATCAAAATTTTGAGATAGCCATTTTGTTTAACGTAGTTGAAAGTTCTGGAAATTAGGTCTTAGGATGCCAACCACCATAGCAGCCCTTAGGGTAAGGGTTGTAATTCATGCCCTGGCATATAAGGTCTTTATAGAAAGCGTTGTCGTAGAAATTCAAAAAAGCCTCATTCGATTGAAAATTGAAAGGCCTAGTGCCCTTTTAAATAATCGAAAGTGATTGGAAGGCTTGATATGTTTAAAGTAAAGAACGATTTGGGTATAATGTATGATTTTTGTTGCTGTTGTTGTTGTTTTGACCAGGGCGCTTCGTATCAAAGGAGTTTTCGTGGGAACTTTGAAAAGGGCTTATTCGATGGAAAACAGAAAGGGCTGATGCCCTTTTAATTAGTCGAAGGTTATTGGAGGGCAACTAATCCCCCTCCCACCCTCCCATTTGCCCATTATATTTAAAACTAAATGTTGCCTTAAGAATAAATCATAATGCACTGTGTTAATGCTAATTCCCAATAAGGCATCTCAGCAGTATCCCAAGAAGGAATGAGGGTATATGTTCAAACTTTCGGGGCTACTTCTGCTTTTAAAGTTTAACCAAATCAAACTAACGTAAGTGTATCCAAGCTATCAAAGAAAGTAAACAGATTTTTTTAATGGTATCAATTTTTCCATTTCAGATCAACTAGAGAAGGTATGAACTAAATTCAACACTATTATTTATGTCCAAATTTTAAAAGGGTATATGTTGTTGAAAATTGCTGAAAATTTTTCTCCACCATGCAAATAGCAGGCCAACTATAAAGTCTTAAAAATACGAAAAGATTTAATGTATTATTTTTTTTTTCTCTGAAAAGGCTATGTCAATATAAAACAAACAGAAATTAATTAAAAAAACTTTTTCACAGAACAAGTTTTTAAAGGAAAGTAAGGAACTCCATTAAACGAAAAATGAGCAAAAATAAAGTAAAATAATCTGCCAAACAATCAGCCTTGATAAATAAATGAAACCCGAAACGAACAGAAATTACAATAAATAACTGAGTCAAAGTCAAAACGAGCAGAAATTAACATAAGTTGGGCTCAAAACCCCTATGCCTTCCCAAGGCCAGAACATAATTTGCACTTTACTGGACAAAATACAAATGAATGTGCATTGTCAGTTTAATATACATATACTGATATTTAGTAATCAAAATGTTAATATTATTTGATTTGTTAAACTTATAAAAGTAAAAACATTTATATATTTTTTCATTGCCAGCCAATGAGAGGCTACTTTAGGGGTCATGGAACTGAAATTCTATACTTGGAACCTGGAAGAGAAGAGGGTAAGGGAAGGCACAACTTGTGTACAGTTCAGGTTTGGGAACCAGCAGTAACAAGTGGTAGAGGAACACTACTGGGAGAGTTTGAGCAACCTTCACCTTTCCATAATATACGGTGAGCTGAGAGAGTTTAACGACAACCTCCACATCAATTGCCGTTGGAGAGTTTTTGTAACCTCCACTAACCAGCTGTAGATGGCGAGCTTGGAGAGTGCAGCACCCACCTCCAAATCGACTGTGCCAGCCGGTGCAAGTTGACTATAACTCCGATTCTCTACGGCTTCAAGAAAACTGTTCACGAGTGTACATTAGTATTGTATTTTGTTTATTTGTTTATTAAAGTAGTTTTAGCAACATCTTCAGTAGATACGAACTCTGCCTGCCACGCTACCCAAGGTCTTCTCCTCGTGGAGGATTGATCCTCCCCCACTGGGGACCAATAAGACGGTATATCCTTAAGCGGCTTTCACATGCGAGTCCAGCTAGAATCCCTTGTCTAGACACGTGTCAAGCCATACTTCAATGTCTAGGCAACGACCGTTCATAAGTAAAATTCGTTGCTTAGCTGAAACTTTAAATTTAGTTTAGAATAAATTATAGTTGTCATTTCTAGCCAGTTAAGAGACCTTATGCGGGCAAAACTTTCAAAATTGTAATCCCTATTTTTACTGTCACAAGATAATCGATTAGATAATCCAAACAATTGACTTAGTGTGCTTCACTATTACGTCTGGTGTTACATATTTGAAACAAAATGAAAAAAAAAAAAAATTAATGAGAAAACAAAAATAAATTTCAGCTTTTAAAATGTAAATACAGATGATGAAAATAGTGGAACTTGACACATTCTGATTGGCTGTGACCGAAAATCTAAGACACTGAGTTCTAGAATCTAGAAATCTAAGTCTAGCCAAGCGCCTTGTCTAGTGTGTCTATTTAAGCACCGAATTTTACTTGTGAACGGTCGTTGCCTAGACATTGAAATCTGTCTTGACATGGGATTCTAGCTAGACACGCATGGTACGCTGCTTTAGAGAACTACCACACACTTCACAAATGCTGGACATATGTAACAAATTTACAATTAAAATATATTAATACGACAAAATAAAAAATCACAAAGAAGAGAGAAACAAGGGGAATAATAGTCAATGAAAAACAGAAGAAATAATTATGCAAACATATCGGTTAAGACTTCTGCTAAAATGTCCTCATTGCAAATAATAATAATAATAATGAAAAATGCAAATAAAAGTACAAAGGACAATAGAATCTAAACCTCAAAATTAACACTGAAACTAAAATAAGGACTCTTTCGAATAGGGGCCATTGAGAACCTGGGAAACACAAATTTTCAAAAATTTAACAGAAGTCCCAGAAATCATTATTACCAGGGTTGATACCTAGGAAAGATTCTGCTGCTGGTTCTGATATTGCTTCAATTAGGACAATAAAAACATTTTAAGAAGTGATTGCACCAACTTTTGCTTCATTAATTAACCAGTGTCTAAAAGAGGGAGTGCTTCCGAGTTGTTTTAAATCATCAAAAGTTATAACACATAAAGGAAGGAATACTGGGGATGTTGAAAATTATAGACCAATTTTTATTTTGTACTGTACAATTTTTATTATTGTGTACTGTACCGATATAATTTGTACTTCACTGAAAAAAATGTGCATTATCAGTTTAATACACATATGCTGATATTTATTTTTTTAAAATCGAAATTAATTTTTAATTTCTTAAAGATATAAAAGTGAAAATATTTAAAAGAATTTTTTTTGTAAAGTACAAATTATATTCTGGCTGTTAAGAAACCTTGGGGCTCAGAACCCTACTCATGCTAGTTTCTGCTCGTTTTGAGTTTGATTCTGTTATTTACTTTAATTTCTGTTTGTTTTGGGTTTCATTTATGAGCCGTTTTTGAAGCTTTTACGGAACTTTTTATAAAAAAAACCTTATATGCCCCAGGCATAACTTACAACCCTTACTCTGAGAACTGTGTTGGGGCTGTCATCATCAAAGACCTAATTTCTTGAACTTTCCACCACGTTTAAAAAAAAAATAGTTATTTCAAAATTTTGATTAGATGTGGTTGGAAGAAAGTTGGCCGTGAGAGGGCGGGGGTAGTTGCCCTCCAATTGCTTTCTTCTATTAAGAAGGAAACAAGCCCTTTCAATTTCCAATCGAATGAGCTCTTTTTGAACTTTCTATGACAATGTTGTCTATAAAAAACCTCATATGCCCCCAAGGCATAACTTAAAACCCTTACGCTTAGGGATATGGGTGGGGGTTGTCATCCTCAAAGACCTAGTTTCCAGAACTTTCAACTACGTTGAACAAAATACCTATCCCAAAATTTTGATTTGGTGTGTTTTGGGGAAATGGTGGGTGTAAGAGGGGGTTAGTTGCCCTCCAATCATTTATTACTATTAAAAGGGTACTAGTCCTTTCAATTTCAAATTAAATGAGCCCTTTCTGGAGTTTCTACAACAACGCTTTCTATAAAAACCGTATACGCCCTAGGGCATAAATTACAACCCTTGCCCTGAGGGGTTTGGGGGGTTTATCATCCTCAAAGACATAACTTCCAGAACTTTCAACTACGATGAACAAAATAGCTGTCTCAATATTTTGATTGAATGTGTTTGGGGAAATAATGGGCGTAAGAGGGGCATTAGTTGCTTTCCAATCACTTTCGATTATTAAAAAGGGCACTAGCCCTTTCAATTTCTAAAGAAATGAGCCCTTTTTGAAGTTTTTATAACAACGTTTTCTATAAAAAAAAAAAAAACCTTATATGGCCCCAGGGCATAACTTACAATCCGTGCCCTGGGGGCTCTGAGGGGGTTATCATCCTCAAAGACCTAATTTCCAGGACTTTCAACTACGTTGAAGAAAATGTATACCTGAAAATTTTTATTGGATGTCTTGGGGAAATGGTGGGTGTGAGAGGGGGTTTGCTCCCCCCTCCCAATTACTTTCAACTATTAAAAAGGCATTAGCCCTTTTAATTTCAAATCGAATGAGCATTTTTAGAAGTTTCTACGACAACGCTTTCTATAAAAACCTTGTATGCTCCCAGGGCATAACTTACCACCATTGCCCTGAGGGATGTTGGGAGTTTGTCATCCTTAAAAACATAATTTCCAGAAATTTCAACTACTTTGAACAAAATGTCTATCTCAAAATTTTGATTGGATGTGTTTGGGGAAATGGTAGGCGTAAGAGGGGGTTTACTTATTCTCCAATCACTTTCGACTATTAAAAAGGGCACTAGCTCTTTCAATTTCCAAACAAATGAGCTTTTTTTTGAAGTTTCTATGGCAACGCTTTCTATAAAAAATCTTATATGCCTCCAGGACATAGCTTACAACCCTTGCCCTGAGGGCTCTGAGGGGGTTAACATCCTCAAAGACCCAATTTCCAAACTTTCAACTACGTTGAACAAAATGTCTATCTCAAAATTTTGATTGGATGCTTTTGGGGAAAGGGTGGGCTTTAGAGGGAGGTTAGTTGCCCTCCAATCACTTTTGACTATTAAAAAGGGCACTAGCCCTTTGAATTTTCAATCGAATGAGCCCTTTTTGAAGTTTCTACGACAACGCTTTCAATAAAAACCTTATATATCCCCAGGGCATAACTTACAACCCTTGCCTTGAGGGCTGTGTGGAGATGGTCCTCCTCAGAGACATAATTTCCAGAACTTTCAACTGCGTTGAAAATAACAGCCATCTCAAAATTTTCATTGGATGTGTTCGGGGAAACGGCGGGCTTGGAAGGGGTGTTAGTTGCCTTCCAATCAGTTTTGACTATTAAAAAGGGCACTAGCCATTCCAAAGTCCAATCGAATGAGCCCTTTTCAAAGTTTCTACGACAACTCCTTCAATACGAAGTACCCTTGTCTAAAGGAAACAAAAAAATATTGCATTTGCCAACATTGTTATTCACTTAGGCTGCACTATTGCGATGCCTATGATATAATATTTGTTGGAAGGCCCAAAAAACGAAAATTTGCAGTTGCAGTCACTATAAATGATGATTTTTTGAACCAGCACCTGAAGTATCAAACGTGATAAGATGTGAAAATCGACAACCTAGACTATCAATTATGACTAATCCAATTGGGGAAGCTTAGTCGAAAGAATAATAGGCTGCTAAATAGGAAGCTAAATAGGCTGAAATAATCAAAATCCAAAAACATGTCACAAATGAAAATGAAGAACATAGATACGGATGATTAGAAGATATACGAAAACGACAATTAGAGAATTTCAAAAACGAAATCAAGAGCAAAGACACACGCGGTCAGAAGACATGCGACACCAAGCAAGTGAGCGATTAAAAAAAAAAATGATGAGCAAAGACACACACAGTTAGAAAAAAGCTGCTGCGTGTCAAAAATGAAAATTAAAAGCAAAGACACATGCAGTTAGAACACATGTAACACCAAACATGTGAGCGAGTCAATGAAAATCAACCTGGACAGTGAGAATCAAAACGTTTCAAAATGTGTAATGATAGCGATCATGATTGGGTTTTAGATTTTGACATGCCTAAGCTTATCAATGCCTACCATACCTTTACTTTAAAAAAACAAAGGTTCGGCGATACGCGCTTCATATTGACGAAAGACAAGCCGAGGTAAAACGAACCAAACAAATCTACTATGCCTCTGTTTAAAAAAAAAACAAAACAAAGGTTCAGCGATATGTATTTTATAATGACGAAAGACAGGCCGAAGTAAAACGAACCAAACAAATTGAAAATGATAGCAATAATTATTAGGTTTTGCATTTTTGCCACAGATAAGGTCCAGTAACGGATCCAAGGGTGGTGAGGGGGGCGCCCCCCCCAACGTTGTCTAAAGTAGTTTAATTTACCTAATTAACGCAAATTTGTGTTAATTGAACTTGCTCCTAGCTCAAGTTTATCAGATCAGCCTATTTTGCCCCCCCCCCTAAAAAAAGATCATGGATTCGCCCCTGATAAGGTAATTAATACCTACCATACCTTCGAAAATCAAAAACCTGAACTAGATAAATCGTTGGAAGAAAAGGCAGTTTTTCCCACCACCTGAACCATTAAAAGAAACAAAGGTTCAGCGATATATCTTTCATAATGACAAAAGACAAGCCGAGGCAAAAGAAGAAGTTTTTGTCCCACCATCTGAACAATAAAAGAAACAATGTTCAGCGAAATATCTTTCATAATGGCAAAAGACTAGCCAAGGCAAAAGAAGAAGTTTTTGTCGCACCACCTGAACAATTAAAAGAAATAAAGGTTCAGCGATATGTCTTTCGTTATGACGAAAGATAAGCCCAGGTGAAATATATATATATATATATATATATATATATATATATATATATATATATATATATATATATATATATATATATATAATGTGTCTCTTTTTGTTTGTTTGTTTTTTTGTCTGTGTTTATTTGTTTGTGTTTATATATCTGTGTTTCTATGTCTGTGAGTTTGTGTCCATTGTTTGGTGTGTCTTTGTGTAATCTCGTACTACAAAGGTTAAGGTCAAACCAACTGCGTCACCACAGTACAAAGGTAAACCAAGTGTTACTACAGAGCAATTTGAGTTTTGATCCTGTTTCTCCAGAGGAGAGTCCCATAGTTGCTATACTTGGAAGCCTCTAAGCAACATTTCGATAGATAAATATTTAATAGGGGATAAGTTAAAATTTCACTTTACTAATTGAAAGCTCTTAGTTATATTTTCTTTTTAGATTGCTTTTAAAAAAAAATGTAAATACTCACAAGGTTTTGAATAACGATCAGTAAATTAAACGCATGACATTATGAACACATGTTATTTTTAGAGTCTAAGTTACTACAAGGGAAGCACTTGTCAAGCTTTAATGTAGAGGGAGGGGGCTAGAAAGATGCACTAGTATCTTTATATAAAATACTTTTGGCTCAACATAAATTTTTATTTTGTTTTGAAAAGAAAACCTGGTTGCTTGTTGTTTTTTGTAGTATTTGTAAAAACCTAGTTATAGAATATGCTTAGAACTCTAATATTGTGCTCATTTTAATTTTCTGAGGTTAAATTCGCAAAGTAGAGCGGCCTCTATCCTTGGTATACAGATGGATTTTATTACAGGGGTGGCCATTTTATTTTAATTGACATTTCAGATTTGAATTGAATACTGGATCACTAGACAATAGTGGTGAAAGTCTGAAAGTAATTAGCATTCAAGTTAATTTAAGTAAGAAAGGTACCTTAAAATAGGATGATTTTTAGTTTGTAAGCTCAACATTAAAGAAATGTATCTTATTGTTGCTGCTTTTTTTTTCAGAATATCAAAAAGGATATGATGGATTTGAAGATAGAAGAATTCCAGGACGATGAAAGTAACTGCACTCTGTTAGTTCACAACTATTGTTCACTGCTGAAACAAATTGTAGAGATTGTACCTGATGGTGTTGTTGACTTCTTCCGTAACTACGAGTAACATTAATTATTTATCAACTCATTATTTTCTAAAGAATTAGACTGAGATCATATTGTAAAACCAGCAAAGCTGAAAGTAAAAAATTGGATAACCCTGTATCAAACATTTCGTGGTAACGAACTGTAAGTAAGGAGCGACCCGGCTCAATTGTAACCGAAACTCTAGAAAACGGGTTTTTGATACCAATATATACATCAAAAGAATCAGATTTCAATGCTGATTTCAAATATATAATTTTCATCAAGTTTAGTGCTACCCATCAAAAGTTACGGGCCTGAGAAAATTTGGCCAGAAATTATAACGTATGTGAGGGGGTTCTCCCCCCATGTCAATACCTCGCTCTTTACGCTACAGTTTTTTTTAGTGCTTTCAAAAGAGCTATCTATTCTAATTAAACGGCCTTTGTGATTCAGGGGTTTGTGAATCAAAGTTTTTTTATTTTTTAACGTAAAGAGCGTGGTATTGACTAAGGGGAGAACCCCCTCATATACGTAATAACATATATGTAATAAAAAATAACAATAAAAAAAACAAGCGATACGGCTCAATAGTAATCGAAACTTTTAAAAACGGAATTTTGATGTCAATAAATGTATCAAAAGAATGTGTTTATAATGCTGATTTTAAATATATAATTTTATAAAGTTTAGTATTACTCATCAAAGGCTACGAGCCTGAGAAAATTTATCCGATTTTTTAAAGAGGGTGGAAACATCCCTTACAAGTGAAAGAATTTTAATGAAAATCACACCGTCAGATTCAGCCTATCAGAAAACCCTATTAGATAGGTTTCAAGCCCATATCTGCAAAAATCTGCAACTTTGTATTTTTTGCCAGAAGAAAAATATGCGAATATAGAAGTTAGTTACGTAAGTTAATTTGTAAATTACGTCATAACCAAATTTAGAGACATCCATTTAGCAAAAGAAAAGTAAAATTTTTATGCAAATTTTGTTTACTTATTCAATGACGATGAGCCAAAATAAAAGCTGCATTAACTAAAAAACGATCAGAAATTAAATAAAAAAACTAATTTTTTAAACTGAAAGTAAGGAGCGACATTAAAACTTAAAACGAACAGAAATTATTCCGTATATGAAAGGCGCTGTCCCCTCCTCAACGCCTCGCTCTTTACGCTAAAGTTTGACTCTGTCTCACAACTTTATTTTTTAAAACAATAAAAAAAACTTTCACTTTCATTCACAACAATACATTTCTTTCACTTCATTCAGAATATTATTCATTTTTTTGCCAGTTTAATTATATGGGTGAATCAAATGGCTGTAAAATCCCAGTCGGTGTATACGGTGTAATGTAAAACCCTACAAGCTTCGATCATATTCATACATACTAAATTCCACTTTCCAGTCATAGCAGGGAACTTCCTTGCACTCTATTTTTGTTAGAAGAAACGCACACTCGAAAATAACACAGCAAGAACTTCTCTTTAAAGGAATAAAACTCACTATCATCGAGTCCAATCATCTTGATAGCTATTGAGGTACTATTTAAGCAGAGGATTACACCATATTCGAAGAACCAAGAAATAATTTACCCATAATACTTTCCTATTATTTTCCCTACCCTGTCAACCACTTGAAAAAATGTAAACCCCACAAACATCCTAATATCTAAGACACAAACTACGGTTCGTACCGACCCATGTTCTGCCCCCGTAACGCACACAACTCTGGCACTAAAATTGCGTTTTTTTTAAGATCTTCTATAATTTTGTTTGCGTTTCTTTTAAAGAATCAAGTGTTTAAATTTTTTTAAGTCAGGTGTTTAATTTTTTATTTTTTCAAAGAATCAAGTGTATAATTTTGTTGTTTCTAAAGTAGTGTATCATATTTATTTTTATTTTTTGACGTTCTGTTCAAGCTTTCTGTTTTCTTAAGAAGGTAGTTGGTTTTCAATGTCACATCAGTTGAAACACAATGCTTGGAATAACACCCCTGAAAAGCGGCTATTATAGCCACATTAGTACCATGAACCCCCTTAACGTTTTTTTTTTTGGGAACTAAATTTTCAAAACAATACCTCCTATGCTATAATGGAATGTGCTATAACCTCACTTCAGCTGGATACTCTTCTTTAAGGTACCTGAAACTGATGTTGGATGTATTGGAATCTTGTGGATTGATGGATCAGCTGCAGAGACACAAATCGGTCTTTGTAGAATCCGTAAATCCTGATGAAACAATCAAAAAGCTCTTTGGCTACAGACAGGTAATATCCTTGTTTCTTTTGATCATGTCCATTTGCAACCATCTAAACCCGTTATTCTCAATATGGTGCTCACATTCTACCGGTGGTTCTTCGGGAAATTTTTGTTACAGACTGGATAAAATTGTTACTACAGACAGGTAATATCCTTGTTTCTTTTGTTCATGTCCATTTGCAACCATCTAAACCCGTTATTCTCAATATGGGTATCACGTTATACCGTTGGCTCTTCGGATAAATTTTGTGGGTCAAGGGCAGGACGTGCATCCTTCTGCTCGATAGCCGTGGCTCCCAACGTGGGACGCATGCCCTACCGGTGGGCATGGTAATAATTCAGAAGGTCATGGGCAGGACGTGCATCCTTCAGCTTACTACACTTTAGAGAGACTCAATTTGGAAAAAAATCTTTTCGTATGAATGACGTCACATTCAAATACATATAAAGAAAAAAAAATCATTTAAATGATAGTATTGCAGTGACGTCATGCATTGTATAAAAGGTGTTTTATTCAGTCAATATTCTTCATTAGTATAAATCTATGTCTAGAAAAAGACCCCTCCAAAAAAAAATACTAAGTTGGCGGCATTTTTGTGGCGCCTATTCACGAAAATGTTAAGGGGGCAAGAATGTTTTCCTATTTTTAATGGAGATAGGAACAACACAACCAAATTGAACAAACGTGCTTAAAATATTTGGTAGCGACGACTTCGGTGTTTGGATAAATGGTCGACTAATCTATCCAAATCCAGTTTCTCCTCTTTTTCAGCGACCATAGTCATGAAATTGCTAAGTTTGTTATTTTCCATTGTCGATCGCAGATACCCCTTCTCACGACCTAATGCCATGAAGAACCTTTCATTACTAGTAGTGGTAACAGGTAAAGTAACAAGTTTGATATTTTGAAAGATGCAAGTTTGTAAGAGAAAGCTGGGATTCTAGGACACAGTCGTAAACATCGTGAATCTATTTTGCTTCATGCGCTTCCTCACCGTCATAAGTATCAGAGACTCTGGCTAGTGTAGCAATGATACAATCCAATCTATCCTCCACATTGGAAACAGTGACATGTGTAAATCCAGTGTTTTTTGGACAGTCATCTCAACCTCCAAACCGCACAACACCTAAATTACAAAAATAAATTCTGTGGTTTCACAAACAGAGGTGGATAAGCTTTCGGCGTCTAATATTTGTACATTACAGTAGCTGATTAATCGCTCCACTATTTCCATTTGATATGTACCTGGGTAGGATCACCTATTGTTGTTTTCTAGAAAAATATTTTGTCTCGTAAACAAGAATAACATTGTAATTTACTGATTTTACTTCTGAAATGATTTCTTGCCGCAAAGCATTTTACTATCAATGTAACTGCGTTATTTTGGTACTGATTACTGCAATAGCGACCAAATTGGTCCTATAACTTGGCCTTCGGCTTTTCATTACTTTTAGATATTCTTCCATCAATTGAACGAAATTACCCTGGTTTGTAGTTGTTTCTGATTCGTCATGACACCTCGAAGGAAGACCCTGGTTGCCAAGAAAGCAAATAGCGCGAAAAATGTGCTTCACATAAACCTTTGAGATCTGGGTCGACTTCGCTACACATCTTGAAGCATCAGTACTAATTGTTTTAAATTCTGCCCATGCTGACATACAATCCGTATGTCTTCTATTCATGGTGCTTCAATAGACCACAAATATCTTTCCACTTACAAAATCTTGTCTCGATGCCCTTCTTCTAGAAGTTTCTCCAGCCGTGAAGTAATGTGCGCTAAATATCCTTCTGTTGTAAGTTGAAGCTGGATATCTCTCAAAAATGTGTGTTTCAACTGTCAGTTTATTTAGGATTCTTTATAATAAGAGCATTTTAAAGAAAATCTTGTGAAAAATAATTGTAAAAGGTAACAGTAAGAAAGAAATAATGGTATTTATTGGCTCTGAAAAACGAGAGCAGAGGGGTGAAAAATACAAGTGACCGGTCTTTCAGTTTCGCTATTTCAATATAACACATAGCTAAAACACAAAATATCTATTTAATAGAAGTAACAAGATCTTTTTCCTAGTCTAGGGGGCGCGCCCCCTGCTCTCCCCTCCTCCCTAATTGGTACCACTGTTGCCTTTAAAGCTTCCTTCAAGTGAATATAAGTAAAATTTTTGAATGACACAATCTAAAAATTGCGAGGGGTTTCAAGGATTTTAGAAATGCCTAGATGAGGCATGGCCCAAAACTGGCTGGGAATCACTGATCTAAACTTTGGTACGAGCAACAACAGAAAAAGTATCGAGCAAATATTATATCTTATTCCTTTTCAAGGCATGTTCGTTTTGTTGTTTCTTCTTAATTAAATTTATATTTTTTCTGTTTTCTTTTGAAGATTATTAGTGGATCATCTTTAGATATATTTTCTTTTTAATTGATCAACTATATTTACTTGATAAAGGAATTTTTGAAGACAGTACCGCCTTTCCATGACGTATAAATAACAGTTCAATTGTAAAAATCCTTGTATTTGATAGTAAAACACAAATACAAATCTGGATATTCTAGTCACATACACAGTGGCCGAAATATCCAGGCTTTATTTGTGTTCCACCGTCAAACAATAGGATTTTCTTTATTGAAATGTTATTTGTAAATAATTAACAAATTTTCAGTATATGATTATTGGTTGAATGATATCATCTCTGTGAAAAAAAAAATTCTTCAATAATTTTGTGATCTGCCCATAGGGAACTTGAAACTCTCTCTCTGTGAAGGGATTGGGCAAAAAAAAATGATTTGTGCATAATGAGTTAGGTATATATTGTTTTTTTATTTATCTACAGTATTGCATGCAAGATTTGACAATAAATTATGCAATAGCTTTTGTTTTTTGTAGTGGATATTTCGTTGCTTAAATTTATTTCCATTTTTTTTCTTTTTTTCCTTCTTATTCCTTTATCTTCAAGTTTTAGACTAGACGCCTTGAAAAATAGAAGTCCTATGATACCGGACAAGGAAAATGAGTTCTTGATCTTGCGAATTTTTTAGAAACATATTAAAAGTTGTCTTCCCTGAACGTCCTGGCCTCAGTGCTTTTGTTATAACTATC
Organism: Artemia sinica; assembly: GCA_027921565.1. Lineage (NCBI taxonomy): Eukaryota > Metazoa > Arthropoda > Branchiopoda > Anostraca > Artemiidae > Artemia > Artemia sinica. The sequence continues at coordinate 38,618,325 of CM051256.1, forward strand.
GTTTCTTGAAAGTAGTTTGGGATTTTATAGAAAAAAGGAAAGGTTCAAAAATTTTAGAAATCAGTTAACTAAAATATAGACTCTTCAATTACTCGATCAATCAATTAAAATATAAACTCATCTTGTTCTAATAATCGTCTTTCCTAACTAACTTTATTTGAAAAGTCATTGTACACTACTGTCCACACAAAGTTTGAACTGTGTCCGATTAATCTTCTATCTTATGCTTACGTGTGTACATGCCTGTTAATTTTAAATCTTAAACATATACAAATGACGAAACTTTTGGTCATATCAAGCATATCAACAAAAAACCCATGCTTTCATTGTACCTGGAACCTGATACCCAATTGAAATCTATATAAAAGTTCAAGAATAAAGCAAGAAAAGTACGTTTATTGACCAGAAAGAATCAGAATTCCACACTATCGATGATTCAAGTTTGACACTTGGATTTTTCTAACACTTGAATTTCTATTACCTACCAATACCGGGCCTATAACTTATGTGTTTTGACAACGTGCAAGCCCACTTGTAAAAATAGCAGTCTCAGGGGAGGGGGGGGGATTATGCGTATGAAACTGATGGACCACCACATTGGCCATCTTGTATTTGAGAACAAATTGAGTAAAGTTTTGAATATTTTCATTTTTTTTTGTTTCAGTAATGAAAGAAAACTTAAAATTTCCTGTTTCCTTTCAAGGCTGTTAAATCTAGAAAAGGAGCATTGTGGCTTGGCGTTAATAGTGAGAGAATGCCAGAGCAAAAGCTTCACAACCACCTTGGAAGAGCTGTACTATTCTTTGGTCCGGCATTTCTTATCAAGTCCAGCATTTCTTCAGAATTTCAACTGCAAAGACGGGTTAGAAATTTTGGAGAGGTTGAAGAGGTGGACTTTATGGCATATGAAGGAAGAAGTTCCGCCCAATGCTCAATTAAATGTCTTACGGGGCTGCCTAGGAATCTGCATCACTCAGTATCCAGGATCCGTAATTTTCCAGGATCCATTGATCATGGGAAGCTAAGGATTTATGTAGATGGGGTTTGTACGAATTTATTGTTCAGACCATAATACATTTTTTCTTCTCTGTTTTTTTCCTGTTCACATTTATTTTTCTCCTTTTATCATAGGCAGCGCAATCGCGCTGCTTAAGTAAAGAACGATGTTGGCACAATGTATTACTTATTTATTTTTTTTTTATTTTTATTTTTTTCATGGTCTTACAACAGGGCACTTTGTAGCGAAAAAGTTGTCGTAGAAACTTCGAAAAGGGCTCATTCGATTGGAAATTCAAAGGGCAAGTGCCCTTTTTAACAGTCGAAAGTGATTGAAGGGCAACTAACCCCCCCCTCTCACGCCCACCTTTTCCCTAAACACATCGAATCAAAATTTTGAGATAGCCATTTAATCCAACGTAGTTTTAAGTTCTGGAAATTAGGTCTTTAAGGATGACAAACCCCCCTCCCTCAAAGCCCAGAGGGCAAGGGTTTTAAGTTATACCCTGGGGGCCTATAAGTTTTTTATAGAACACGTTGTCGTAGAAACTTCAAAAAGGGCTCATTCGATTGAAAGTTGAAATGGCTAGTACCCTTTTTAATAGTTGAAAGTGATCGGAAGGCAACTAACACCCCTTCCACGCCCACCATTTCCCTAAACACATTGAGTCAAAATTTTGAGATTGCCATTTTGTTCCACGCAGTTTAAAGTTCAGGAAATTATACCGTTGACCAGGACACACCCCCCACAGTTTTCAGGGCAGGGGTTATAAGTTATGCCCAGGGGCATACAAGGTTTTTATTCAAATCTTTGTTGTAGAAACTTGAAAAAGGGCTCATTCAATTGGAAATTCAAAGAGCTAGTGCCTTTTTCAATAGTTGTAAGTGATTTAACGCCGACTAACCCCCCTTTCACACGCCCACCTTTTCCCCAAACACATCCAATCAAAATTTTTAGATAGCCATTTTATTCAACGTAGTTGAAAGTTTTGGAAATTACGTCTTTAAGGATGAGAACTCCTCCCCCCCACAGCCCCATTGGCAAGGGTTGTAAGTTATGTCCTGGGAGGCATATAAGGTTTTTGTTGAAAGCATTGTCGTAGAAACTTCAAAAGGGCTCATTCAATTGGAAATTGAAAGAACTAGTGCCTTTTTTTAATAGTTGAAAGTGATTGGAGAGCGACTAACTTCCTTCTCAAGCCCACTATTTTCCAAAACATATCCAATCAAAATTTTGAGATATCCATTTTTGTCACCGCAAATGAAAGTTCTAGAAATTAGGTCTTTTAGGATGATAACCCCATCTGAGCCCTCATTGCAAGGGTTGTAAGTTATGCCCTGGGCAATATAAAGTTTTATATAGAAAGTTTGTTGTAGAAATTTCGAAAAGGTCTCATTTGATTGGAAATTGAAATTGCCCTTTTTAATAGTCGACAGTGAGGGGAGAGTAACTACCCCCCCCTCTTAAGCCCACCATTTCCCCAAAAACGTTCAATCAAGTTTAGAGATAGCCAATTTGTTCAACGTAGTTGAAAGTTCTGAAAATTATGTATTTCAGGATGAAGAACCCCCCAAAGCCCCCAGGGAAAAGGTTATAAGTTATGCCCTGAGGGCATATAAGGTTTTTTATAGATAGAGTGTTCGTACAACTTCATAGGGGCTCATTCAATTGGAAACTGGGAGCGCTAGTGCGCTTTTTAATATTCGGAAGTGATTGGAGGGTAAATTACCCCCCTCTCACGCCCAGAATTCCTCCAAACAGATCCAATAAAAATTTTCAGATAGCCATTTTGTTCAACGTAGTAGAAAGTTCTGGATATTAGGTCTTTGAGAATGAGCCCCCCCCCCCCCACAGCCCTCAGGGTAAGGGTTGTAAGTTATTACCGGCGGGCATACAAGGTTTCTATTTTAAGTGTTGTCGTAGAAACTTCAAAAAAGCTCATTTAATTGGAAATTGAAAGGACTAGTGCCATTTTTAATAGTTGAAAGTGATTGGAGAGTTACTAACGCCCTTCTCACTCCCATCATTTTCCCAAACACATCCAATCAAAACTTTGAGATAACCATTTAGTTGAGTGTAGTTGAAAGTTCTGGAAATTAGGTCTTATTGGATGACAACAACCCTATAAGGGTTGTAATTTATGCCCTGGGGACATATAAGGTGTGAATAGAAAGCGTTGTCGTTTCAAAAGGGGCTCATTCGATTGGAAATCGCAAGGCCTAGTGCCCTTTTTAATTGTCGAAAGTGATTGGAAGTCTTGACATTTTTATAGTAAAGATCGATGTGGATATGATGTACTATTTTTTGTTGTTGTTGTTTAGACCTGGGCACTTCGTATCGAAGGAATTTTCGTAGTACTTTCGAAAGGGCTCATTCCATTTTAATAGTCGAAAGTGATTGGAGGGCAACTAATCCCCCTCCCACGCCCTCCCTCCCATTTGCCCATTATATTTAAAAACTAAATGTTGCGTTAACATTAAATCAAAATGCACTGTGTTAATGCTAATTCCCTATAAGGCATCTCAGCAGTATCCCAAGAACGACTGAGGGTATTATCTTCAAATTTTGGGGGCTAGGGGGCTACTTCAGCTAGAAATCAAAATAGCGTAAGTGTAACCAAGCTATCAAAGAAAGTAAACAGCACTAAACACTAGTGTTGCCAACGCTTTGAAATAAACTGTACTGGTTTTCCGATTGAAATTTTATCGCAAGAACAACAGGTTAAAAATTTGCTATAATAATAAGTTAATTTTCAATAGTTTTCAAAAGGAACCGATATTTGAATCAAAAAGAAGCAAGTAAAACCTAAATGTACCGGGAATTCTGATTGTACCAAAAAATCTAAATGTACTGCACTGTGTCAGGACCTCTAAATTGTACCAAAAACGCTTGAGCTGTTCCTTGTTGGCAGCCCTGCAAGCACGTATATTCGCTAAAAAATTTTGAAGATTCTTCCCCTTTCTATTCAGCTAGGCATTTCCTCGTCTCAGCATCTTTATTATATTTTGGGGCTGGATGGGCTTTTCCGAATGACAGGGCGCCTCAGGATAATCCCTGAACCTTTTAATGTTAGTCATAACAACTCTTTAGGAGGAGTTGGAACATTAGTTTAGAAATTTTAGAATGGGTCCGCAAAAGCTGGGGAAAACAGCCATAGAATGTTAGGAATATTATAAAGACTGAAAATTATATCATTGATTTACTATATTTGCTTGTAGACGTTAAAACAGATAAATTGAATTCATAATGGTTTGAATGTAACTATTTTTTTTCTTTCAAAATTAATGTATTTAAGAGTTTAAACTTTATAATGTAAAATTGCATAAGCCATTGTTGTTCTTGTTTTTTAGATGTGCCTCTCATACCCACACATAGACCAACTGACATTTCTGACGATAGCTTGTTTTTTTTTGTTATTTTCTTTTTTTTTAAGATTGGTTCGCTTATATCTACACAAAGATTAACTGCATTTCTCTTAAAGATCAGTTTGCAATTGTTTAGCCCAAGAAAGTAATGAAGCCTTAAATGACTCATGTACTTGAATGAAAATTTAAAATGATTGTTTATAATAGTATTTTTTTTGCATGAACTAATTTTCGCCCTTTCGCTTGACCAATGCTAGGCTTGGGTAAAATCATTGTGTGGGACTTCTTTTGTTTCTAAATAGCAAACCTTTTGTTTCATAAAAGCCAACCGTGACTTTTGGTTATACCTTTCTTTCTAGTTTCAATCCTTGACAACTCAATGCCCTATTGTATGCTAATAAAAATCTTAACTATTCACTTCTAGTTTTAGGCACACATTCATATACAATTAACTGTAATCCAAGCATTTACAGTTAATTATTTTACATTCTAGGTGTATTCATAGCTGATAGCTCTAGTTTTTTATGTTTTTTTTTTACATTACAAACTTCTTGGGACAGTATTACATTTCCGTCAGTGGTCCCAGGTTGAACCGTGCAAAGAAATAATCCTAACTAGTTAGTTTGAAGTAACCTTATCGATTGAAAAAGATAGGAAAATTCTAATAAGCGTGACTAATGAATTATAGATTAAACAAAATTTAAAACCATTTTTTACTATCATCTTACTGTGTCTTTTTTTGTGATAATAGATAGTATTAAGCTGATATAACTTCATTAAATGTATAATAAGGAATTGAAATATACCCAAGTTAGTGTGATATTCTATAGAGTATGCTTATTTTAGTAAATTAAATCGTGGCTGAATCGGTGACTGCAACGTAGTCACCGAGATGCAGACGTTCCATAGTAACAAAAACTATAACATCATTCCCACCCCCTCTCCCAAGGACTGAACGTATCGTTTTTATATCTATGACACATGCAACATTACAACAGGAAGACAGCTAAGTATGAAATACCAAGGAGGTGTAGAACGAATTTAAAATAAAAGTTAAGAGCAAAGAAATATGTCTTTAAAAGATATGCCACTGCGAGACCAAAGAAATTTGGTTAGAATATAAGTGGTAGCTAGAATTATAAGCCATAGCGAGAAAGCTAGTATCAGAACGTTTCAAAATGAAGTAAAAAACAAAGAATTGTGGTGTCAGAAGACAAGTGACACCGAAAGTCAGAACGATTCAATAATGAAAGTGAAGAGGAAAGAATTATTATTTTGGAAGAACAACGCCATCAAAACGTGGTGAAAAATCCAGTACAAACCCACAATTATACCATAAATTACGTAACTGTTATCTACAAGTGATTAGGACCCTTCAACGTTAGATGTATTCCCTAAGTATACGTCCATTTTTCTGAGGAAGCAACAAAGGAGCAACAAAGGTGTACGTTTTTATTCCCTAAGTATACGTCCATTTTTCTGAGGAATCAACAAAAGAACAACAAAGGTGACTCATTTGGAGGTACACACAACGAGATTCAAGAAATATACGTTTAATTGATATGGCATAGCGAGGATACAGAAATATGCAGCTAGAAGATAATCCTTAGCGAGATTTACAAGTGATAGCGAGAAAGCAAGCATCAGAACGTGTCAGAAATGAAGCGAAGAACAAAGAATTGCACTGTTAGAAGATAAGTGACAGCAAAAATCAGAACAAATCAAAAATCAAAGTGAAGATCAATGAAATATTACGTTTGAAAAACAACGCCATCACAATCTTTGATGCCAAAAAAATATGGCTCAAATCCCAGTAGAAACCTACAAGTAGCATAAACTATGCAACTATCGATTATAAGTCATTGGGACCTTTCAACGTTATATGTATTCCCTATAGGGCTTTCCATTTCCCCTAGAAAAGAGTAGCAAGCAAAAGTTATCCATTTGTAGGTTGCTGCTTACTTACTATTACAAAAATAAAGATTTTTGTCCCAGGCGTTGCTAGTTATTCGGTTTGGACGGGGGTCTTTGGATTGATTCTGTAAGCCCAGTCAGAGTCGACCCAGTTCTAAATGAGTACCTGGAGAATTCTGGGGAAGGTAATTAGGAAGGGTGTGTGAAAGCACAGAATGGATTGCATCAGCACCGCCGGTTTGGACCTTAAGGGTCTAGTGCCCGTCTTACTTACTAACTTACTTACTTATCCTTTAACCGCATATATTTTTTCTTGCTGTCACTTATCTTCTAACGACTTATTTCTTTGTTCTTCATTTTCATTTTTGAATCGTTCTGAGCCTTGTTGTCGCATGACTTTTAACCGCTTTTTTTGTTTTTGACTTCATTGTAATTATCGCTTTCACTTATTTTTATCCGTATATTTTTTGTTCTTCACTTTCGTTTTTGTATCGTTGTAATTGCCCTTTGCCTCATCCCTACCTAAATGCATTTTGGACAAGTCGCAATGGACCTGAATTTCTGTTTGGTTAATGACGAATTCCCAAGATTAATTATTTTTATTTCTCGTCCATATATATACAACAAATAAGCATTATCTGTGTATAGAAGTAATTTAGCCGGACTATTGAATTGAATACTCCTAATAACGGCTGGAATAATGGCTGAAGCTCTAGGTCAGCATGGACTTGGCGAAATAAATGAAAACGGTTCGTTACTAATAGACTATGCCCTAAGTAATGACCTTGTCGTTTGCCGAACTTCTTTCGACCACAAAACAGTGCATAGGTACACATGGACGTCACCAGATGGCTTAACTCGGTATCAGATAGTCCATTGTCTGATCTCCCGCAGGTGGCGCACAAGCCTTTAGATGTACGTGGGTACAGAGGAGATGACGCACAGTCTGATCATACGCTTAAGGTCACTCGCGTGCAGATCAAACTTTGTGCCCCTCAGAAACCCAGTTCAAACCTAAAGAAACCTTACGATACGGATAAACTGCATGACCGTAAGATTAGCTGAGAGTTTTGTATAACTCTACAAAATAAGTTTGATGCTCTAGCAGTGGAAGCCAGCGTACCAGAAAGCATTGAAAGGAAGTGGGACCTCGTAAAAAGTGTATACACTACGGTCACTGAAGAAAAGCTGGGGTTCAGAAAGAAATCAAAGGAAGGTGGACCTTTGACACCACCTGGAAGTTGATTGATGAGCGTAAGGTACTTAAGCAGACCTTACTGACTGTTGCCACACCGCGTGCAATGTCAGCTTCACTACAAGGAGAAGGACAAAGAAATTTAAAAGAGTGCTTGGAAGGATAAAAGACTTTTCCTCGAAAATAAAGCTGCGCTAGCAGAGGAAGCTGCTAAAAAGGGTGATTCTAAAACTGTTAACCGGCTGACTAATGAGATGGTCGGGCAACAGAGCAGCAGAATCACCTTGGTAAAAGACGAGAATGGAGTGATTTTATCAGATCTTGACAAAATTGACGAAAGATGGGCTGCCTACTTCCAGTAATTGTCAAATAGACCGAGACCCAGTGACCAAGAAAATGTACCTGATACCCCCTTTTAAAAACTTGACGTAAATACAGACCCGCCAAGCTCTGCCGAGGTCATGTATGCAGCAAAAAATCTGAAAAACGGACGAGCTCCTGGCATAGACGGAATCCCAGTGGAAATCCTAAAGTATTCAATAAGAACATGCCTCTCTTTGTGGATCGCCCTTTTCACCAGTGTATGGAATATGGGAAAGGTTCCACGTGAATGGACCAAGGGTATATTGGTGAAAATCTTCAAAAAGGGAGACACAAGGGTGGGCGATAATTGGAGAGCTATCAACCCTCTGCCAGTACCGTGCAAACTATTGGCTTCCATTGTATTGTACCGGATGCGAAAGGCACTAGATACACATATACGGGAAGAGCAGCATGGTTTTAGAACTGGCAGATCGTGCTCTGACTTGATATTTGTACTGAGAACACTTGTCGAGGAATCCAAAGAATGGAAGAATAAATTATATCTATTATTTATTGACTTCGAAAAGGCGTTTGACTCAGTTGACCGAGAATGCTTGTGGAGAGTCTTTAAGTATGATGGGGTGCCAGAAAAACTAGTGAGCATGATAATATCCCTATACGAAGAGACCGAGTGCTACGTTAGCACCGAGAATGGCACAAACCAGATTTTTCAAGATACTGTCTGGTGTGCGTCAGGGATGCGTACTTTCCCATTTCTTTTCTTAATTATAATGGATTACATATTAAGACGAAACTCTGAATATGGCGAAAAAGTAAGCAGCAAGCAACTCTGTGATTTAGATTTCGCGGATGACGTAGTCTTGCTAGAGGATTCCAAACAAAGGTTGCAGCAACTACTTGACGCAATTACAGAAAATGCAGAAAATTTCGGGCTAAGCATAAACGTCGACAAATCAAAGAGCATGTCCATCAAAAGCTCACCGCTTGTTCTGCACCGCAAGAATACAGGTCTAGAACAGGTGAAGGACTTCAAATACCTGGGTTAGCTGGATCGATTGTGATGGTGAAATAGTGACAGAGACTAAATGCAGAATTTGTCAGTCAACTGTAGCTTTCAATAGACTTAAGCCCATTTGGAGAAGCAGCAAATATTTCTTGCGACTGAAGCTACGTCTCTTCAGTAGCAATTCACTCTCCATACTCCTTCTCGCTAGTGAGTGCTGGAAAATGAATCACAGCAGATTGGAAAGAGAACTCTTGCATTTGAAAATATGTGCCTGAGGAGAATTTTTAACATAAGTTTGCCACAGAGAGTCAGTAACTTTGAAATCCGGAATTGAACGGGACAGCCTCTCATTACTGCTGTTCTGACGAAGAAAAAGGTGGTCATATTTGGGCCATGTACTCCGCATGAATGATGGCCGCCTTCCTCGGACAGCGTACGACTGGAAACCAGGCGGTAGAAGAAGACGAGGTCGTCCAAAGAACACTTTGCGGTGAACTTTCGATCCAGATCTGAGGACCGCTGAGGCCTCGTTAATACCTGAATGGGAAGATGTCACCGCTGCACCATTGCTTCGGGACGAGTGGAGAGGTTTCGTCGACGCCCTATGCGCCACCAATGGCTCAGCAGGAACTAAGCTCTAAATAGTGGCTTGAGACAAGGAGCTTCTTTTTGACATCTCGTAATGGAAAAATACTTATTCATTTCATAGTAATAGTAAGTAATAGTAATAGAAATTTATAAAAAAAAAAAAAAAAAAAAAAAACAGACAAAATCAATCGGTAGCACAACAAAGGCGTTGCTTGCGAGGATATGCTACTAACAAAAACAAAAAAAATATATCTATAATAAGCAAAAGGGTGAAACTGTGTACCTATAAAAATATATATAAATAATTCATACGCAATAAATAACATAGTATCTGGATCCCGAAGCAAAATAGAATAAAAAACAAAAGAAGCAAAAAAAACAATTACTGTCAATTTTAATTCCATCAATCTCAGGCTGGCTCGAAGGTATATTTACCGAGCAACCCCACACGTAGCTCAGATTTAAAGTGACTAATGGGTAATTCATTTGTATTTGGGATAAGCTTATTCCACAGTTAGCCCCTCTATAAATAAATGAAAAAGCTGTTCTACTTGAAACTAGGTGAGGAACCTCAATATCTCCACTTGTCCGAGTTCCATGACAATGAACGTTGGACATTTCCCAAAAATTTCTGTAAAACACTCTCGAAGGCACCCATAACAATACTTATACATAACAACCAGTGTATAAAAATCACGCAATCTAGATACAGGCATTGTATTAATTATACTATGTATTGATCTGACCGAACCCCAGTTCACTATTCTGCAAAATGATCTAATGGCATTATTCTGCAATACACATATTGGGCGAAGTATTGAGGGAAAGTACCAAGCCATACAGACGAACAGTACAAAATGTATGGATGTGTCAGAGAAAAATACAATAACCGTAAAATATAAGAAGGAAAAAAAAGTTTTAATTTACGGATAATCTCTACATTCTGTGATAATATTTTACTTAAAGCTTTTACATGGTACTTAAAGGATAAATTTTCATCAATAATAATCTCACGGTACTTAACGGAATTTGACCGCTTAACAACTCTTCAGTGAAGCTATTCCAGTAATCCAAGAATAGTAATTTGGAGACCGTGAAAAGATTACAAAGTTTTACTTACTTATTTTTAGGTCAACTCGGTTTACCTTCAACTATAGACATGTCTTAGTCGTTGCTGCATTAATTGTAGAGATAAGTAGCTGTTCAGCTGAAGCAACCCACATCAATGTCACATCATCAGCAGATAAGGTGTAGTGATCCTGGACCCAGAAGGTGCTGGATCGACTAAATCCCAAATTCTAGAAGCAGTTGCAGCAGCATTTGACAGATCATTAATAAAAATAAAAAAAGAGTAGTACCTAATACAGAGCCCTGGGGGACAGCACATTTAACAAGACTTTTACTTGAATAAAATCCACTAAGATGAACATACTGCTCCCTATTTTGGAGGTAATCACTAAGCACATTTTCGATAAGTTCACGTTTTTTGCAATAGTATTTGGTGGTCAACAGTCTCAAATGCCTCAATCAATCCAGAAATAAACCAGCTAGTCTAAGAATATTATCAAGAGCTCCATTAATTACCGAAGTTATACATGATAATGCCATCTCTTTAGTTCTACCCTCCTGATACAAAATTGAATTGGATTTAACAGTTTATGCAGTTCCAAATGATCATGTATTCTAGTGTTAATACACTTTTCTAGAACACGAGAAATAACAGGTAAGACTAAAATAGGCCGATAATTTCCAATATCATTCTTATTGCCGCCTTTAAAAATAGGAGTTATCCTAACAACTTTTAAGCAATCAGGAAACCTTGCCTATTTCAAACACACATGAATAAGGGAAGTAAAAACATCAGTAATGTAAGAAAAACGCTGTTGTTAACACAAGAAGATCAAGAGAATCACTACCGGCTGACGTACTTTTCATCCCAAAAATAATTTTCTCTACTTCATCACGAGAGAAGGGTTTCTTATGCATAGAAATATCAGTTGGAGTCTACATAAAAATTCTAATGGAGGATCATTATTAGAAGGTACATACGAGAAGATAAACTTACGCCAATATTAGCAAAATGTTGAGAAAGAGCAACACATACCTCTTCTGGTTTACTCGTTGGTAGACCATTTCCCATTGCTACTTTATCGAGGGAAACAAAATTTTCTGACGATATCCCGCTTTTAATTACTTTCCATGTCCTTGCAGGGTTACAACTAGTTTCAGTGAATTTATTTTTAATTTTTTTTTTCATTTCCCAGATTTATGTACATAAATTCTTGAACATATCGGATCATTTTCATTTTGAAGGAATTCTTATAAAGTTGATATCTTTTATTAATACAACGTAACAGTTTAGGCGACAGCCATGATTTCTTAGGATTCATTTTCCTTGATCGCGAATGAGCAGTCTTGCAAGTTTTTGTCATTATCAAAATCAGCATATCATAAAATCTTTGAAAACGCATATATATATTATCAGTAAGATCGACAAAATTATTCCCATCGACCTCAAGCAAATTCCTGCTTAATCTTTTGAAGGTTACTCTGGTTAAACACGGAAATTGGACTCTTTTGAATTATTGGTGCTAGCTTTGGGAGAATACAAACCTCAAGTCTTGTTGAAATCCCAAAATAATCTGATACATCTGTAATAATAGCTCTTGAAGCGGAAAAATCTAAATTTAAAAAAATATTGTCAATAAGCCTCGATGATAAGATGGTGATTTATGTGCATCTATTAATAGTAGGATATAAAGCATAGGACATTTAAAGCCACAAAAAATCCATAGAAACGCTTGTATCCAGCTCCTGAAGGTCAATATTAAAATCCCAAGCATCATAAATGGATATGAACCAGTTTGTAGTTTTCTCAAGCTGCTTATTCAAAAGATCCATAAAGATTGGTATGGAGCCAGATGGCGGTCTATATAATATAATACTAAATACATCTTTAGGTTTCAGCCTAAGCTGCAGAATAAATGGTTCAAGTAATATTTCCTGATATACTACTTGGTCATTTCATACCAAAAACTCAATATCACTTCGAATATATGCTTCATTTCCTCCATGTTGTCAGAACTGTCGATTCCTATTATAAATTTGTATCCTGGAATTTGTAAGAGAGCTGAGTTTGTGGGTCATTCAGCCAGGTTTCAGTAAGATCGATAACCTGAAAGACATAAAATTCACATGTCTCATTTAAAAAATTAAACGAAGAATTCAGCTCTTGGCAATTAAGGCGGAGAACCTTAAGGCCTCTCGCACCACCATACTCAGATTGAATTGCATATTTAAACAAATATTTTCACACTAATATATTTATATTGTCCTGCTATCCCAAAGTCATAGCCCCGATACAGCTGCTCCAAATATATACCTCCAAAATCTACATAAGAAGCTTCCAGATTATTAAGACGGCCAATGCTCCGGGAATCACGATCATAATTATCCATAGTCATTAAATTCCAAAAAAAAAACTCCGAAGATGGTGTCAATGGTAATAAAAATAAATTCATGTTATTGCTAACTGTCAACAAAGTATTAAAAATTAATTGTCGATCTTACCACAGTTTTTGATTTTTAAAGTGTCTGAGGTAATATAGTTGGTTTATCTAAGGCGGTTCAATACCATAGCAGATCACTTTACCTCGTCTATTATAAACTGTTTTGGTTTGTGTGATTCGTAGTTGGTAATAACGGAGATAATCATACATAATGGAACTTGTATTATTAGAAACCGTGGTTTAGATTCTGTTTTTTTTTTATGAAACGTAAAAGATTTTTTTTTAAGTTCTGGAAAGGGCAGTTCCAAAACATATTGTATTATGTCTGCTTGGAAAGAAATCGTTAAAAGAAATCAATTCCAAAGAAGTATCTTTGAACATGCTGACAATTTTTGCAAGTTTCCTGTTGTGCTAACCACCGTGATTAAAATCTTTGATGACACAAGATGCATATTATTTATGCTGTATGTACCTTGAATAGACAGCGTTTTTTCTACAAGAAAATATAGGTTGGTGCTGGGAAAATTTGCTAATTGACCCTTTGTCTTTGAGAGTGTAATCCGTTGCAGAAACTCACAAAATTTCATTTATTTTATAAAAAACTTCCTTAATGGCTAATTTTTTTTCAGGAAAGATATTCGTATGCCCATCGTCTTCAAATCCCAATTTGTCAGGTGATTATCGCTCAATGGATGAGGCTCTTCAGGTAATTGCATAGTAAAGATTACGGTTGAACTCCAGGAAAATGCCCAATTACATCTGTTGTTCACCCTCAACTTTTTGTTTTTACACAGGCTTATTTCAAGTCCTAATATTGACAAGAGTGTTGCTATAAAACTTAGATCTGAGAGTCATAACACTTTTTGGAATATAAAACCTGAATTTTCATAAGAGCATCCTAATAGATGTAGATTGTCCCCCGCCCCTCAAAAAAACTTAATGAATTTTCTTATGAAAAACAACTAGAAGGTAATTTGACCCAATAGAGTTAAAGTTGAAAAATGTTAGATTTTCCTTAAAGTCTAATGTACTCGTTTAAAAGGTTTCCCCGTGTTCCTAGATGGACCCGTTTCAGAGATTTCAGGGGAAATCATTAAAGGCTTGCTTTTTAGAATGTTAAAGTGTCGTTAATGAAATTAGGGTTGTCATTAAGGTTAGTAGAAGTTATATTTTAAAATGTATGAGCGACTTAAAGTAATATTGAAGGTATTGAAGGTTATTCTGAGATAGTTTTTAAGTAAGATAAGTCTTAAACAGAGACGCACTCTATTACTGGTTCTTTTTTCTTTCTATTTACGATATTAAAAATATTTTGAAAAAATAGAAATGTTCCCATGTTAAATTTAATATCATTGGAAGTATTTTGTTTAGTATTTCCAGATGAAATAGTATTGCTTGTTCAATTGCCTCCGGATTTCCAAATATTATATTTTGGATAGTTATTCTGGAATTAGAAAATTAGTCTTAAACATTGATTAATCAATTATATCTTTTTTTTTGGAAAGGTAAGAAGGTAAAGCATAAGTTTTATTTTAGAGGGGAAGAGATGAAAGCTGTTGAGCATTATTTTTTAGGATGTATAGTGGAGGAGAGATACGAGAAAAAATGGTCCACCTGGAGAAATTGTCACAGGATTTTTGATTTACACCAAAACTCTCATTAAAATCAGCCAAGTTACAAAAAAAATACACCTGAATCTCCCTTGCACAGGTTCCCCAAATTAAATTTTGAATGGGGAGGGGACAAATAATTTTTAATTTATAAATATTTTGGAGTTTAAAATAGTCGTTTTCTGTCAAATCTTGACTGGCATGCTGGCATGCTGACTCCAAATCTGAATTCATGTTTTCATTTTTCTGTATCCTAAGGCCCATTTCCATCCTGAAGGGACGTGGAGGGTGGGGGGGTTAAAACACAAAATTAAGAGTGTTGTTGAATTGTTTCGCCATTTTGTATGAAATCAATGGTGAGAAAATTGAAAACGAAGTTAAATACTTGGTTTTACTGAGTCAAGTACCTCATCTTACCAAAAATGGCTATGAAAATTGGCCTACATAAACTAGTTATTTTAAACATTTTTGTCCGGTTCTCCATTTTCTTATCAATCTAAGAATGGTGCCCTAGAATATTTGTCTCAGTGTGAAAGGGATAGTGGAAACAGGGAAAAGGCTCATCAATGAAGTCTATTATTACAATCTTTTATGATAAGGTTGGATTCTAACGATTGTTTTGACGAACCATCATCAGCAGAGAAGTGTTTGAGCTTCGTGTGTCCATCTCTTTATCTATTGCTTTCATTATTCGGGTCCACACATCTCGTCAAATATCTTCTGTCGTACAGCCTATAATACAGACAATTAGGCCACGGATTTAATGTCTCCTATACAAATAGGAGTGGCTTCACAGCTTCATCGCCATTTGTCATCCCAATTTTTAAATGATGCACTACACAGTCTTGGCTTCTGCTCTTCGCACTCACAGGTAAAAAATCTTAGAGATGCACAACAGTAAATTAAACATTTTTGGAAGAGTCCGAAGGGAAAGCATTTTTTTTTTCAGTATGCAGGAGACAACGTTGTTCATAATATTCCCACTATCGACAGCCTGAATACCTTTCATAGAATGGGATTTATTGAGGGG
The DNA here is from genome assembly GCA_027921565.1 of Artemia sinica. Lineage (NCBI taxonomy): Eukaryota > Metazoa > Arthropoda > Branchiopoda > Anostraca > Artemiidae > Artemia > Artemia sinica. The sequence continues at coordinate 38,633,863 of CM051256.1, forward strand.
TCTATATCTAAGTTGCCGGCAATGAAGCTTTCAGTGGCAAGATAGGAAGAAAGTGGTGATGAGTAGAAGTCAATCAGCATCGTGCCGTTCTACACTTACCAGAAACCAACCACGTCACAACCAAGGACTTTTGTTTGCTTGACAAACAGTGATGATAGTCATGACAATGAATAGGAGTTTGAAACGTTCTGGTACTTGTGTATTTTTTTCAAAACCCACATATGAGCTTATCGACCTTTATGGGGTTATACACCAAAAGTTACCTCACCCAGGAAAGTTGAATATTCGTTTTTTGTCAATATTTAATCGATTTCATCTGTGTTTATTCTACACCTACACATGCTAAAAGGGGTGCCAGTCAACCTGAAAAAACTATAGTCTATACCATTGATTAACTGCTTTACTGGAGGCAAACTGTATCGGCCATGAAGAGCCTGTCCACAGGTGCTTTAAGAAGTGCTATTGTTGTCCTTGGTGGATTCCACACACGCGTGTTTTTCCTAAAAGCAATTGGCATCCTTATGGCAGGCTTGGGACTTATGCAAATCTAAAGTCAAGTATACGCGTCTAACACTGGGGGGGATGTGGCATGTTACAAGGCAAAGCTGTCTCCCGTGTTTTGCTATGGCCAGGGTCTGTTGGAGGTTACCCTTTATGTGAACCTATTATCATCAAAACAGAATAGGAGAGTGTTTGATGTCAATGATGTGCTACCAAAACCCCTTGAAAAGGTGAGTCGATCCTTGAAGGAGATACTGTCGACGAAATGTAGGTCTCAGAAGCAGCAGAGAGCTTATCTATGAAATTGTTTATTTTTAAGAGAACAATTATCCGAGGCCAGAACTATCCGTCTATGGTTTCAGTATCTGGACGTAATTGAGATCCTGAGAAAGAAACTGAGAGCTGAACGAATTGGTAACCTTAAACTTTATCTACAGTGAGCTTTTTCTTTATCGACATAAATGCTCTCTTACTTTTTTGCTTCCTGTGACAATCTTTACACGAAGTCAACTTGGTTGTTCGTGTAGTCAAATTTTCTGTTTAGGAAAGACAGCCCAGAGTAGTACAGAACGTTACAGAAATACCTGTTTCGTCGAGAAAACTGACAACTAGTAGATGCCACCTTCTCTAAAAATGGTTATCGAACAGATCCTAATGAGAGGTACGGAAACGAGGGGTGGTCCTGACGCGAGTTAGAAGCATGACGGAAAAAAAGCGGACACTCTGGACATTTGCTACTCCTACTTTGGTTCTCGTTAACGAACGCATGCATAACTTGACTAGCCTTGCGCAGTTGACTATTGAAAATCACGCAAAAGAAATATTTTGAGAGAACTAAAGATCTGGTGGACACATCGAAAAGATCGTTCCACACGTTGAGCCTGTAGAAGAAACCCTCCAAACAGGATTCACAGCTGTTAAACGTGGATACTGGTGTCCGCAGTTCTTCTTCTATAAACGTAGAAGATGCCAAATCTGTGGGAGAACCAATTCTTAAGGACATGTAAGCGATAGACATTCACAAATATGTGTCCATGAGAAAGGAGAAACCTCTAACAATGACTGAGAAGTCATCAATGGTCATTGATAGTGAGAGATAAACGGTTGACCCAACTTTAATTTTACAAAGTCTGGTCGCAGTGGCTAGCACCTGTGGTTCTGACAGTAGTTCTGAGCTTTGTAATTTTTCTACCATCGCTCTTTAGTTTATTCAAGGTGCTAAGAAAGCTAAAAAAAGCCCTGTAACAAATCCATTGATGAAAATTGAGAAGATTGGCGGTCCAGTGACAATGCCAACTTCCCTGAGAGTTCTGGGTGGTTGCTGTTTAGTCTGAAAAATCCGTTGTTTGCCGGGTGCAAATTCTTTGAGGCGGCAGAGTCTTGCGTAGATTTTGCTTCAAGACATTTGCGGCAGGCAGTGGTGTTTTGACTATTACACTGATATACCAACGAAAAAATTTGCACACCGCTTAATAAAACCAAGGGTTTGTCGTTTCCAGGATTGAATTCTTTCCTAGCATGATGGTCGTCAAACATAAGGAGGAGTTTTTGGCGAAATCCTAAGAATAAACAATGCCTCATAGACTTATTGAGTGGTTGGAGAACTAAGAATATATAGTTGTGCATGCTCAGGACGATTCCGATGTCTTAGTTTTACAAAGCTTCTGTCATTTGTGCTGAAAAAATTTGTCGATCACTTTAATTGGGAATGATACATTGTCCGTCAAGCGTCAACCCAAAATCAATCCAATCATTCATCTCTTAGTTCAATGACTATCTACCTTAGTTCTGCCCCAAGGAATGATGTATGGACCAAGGAATGGATAGTCTTTTCTATCAACAAGTGAAATGACTTATTGTGAAATGACAAGTAAAATCATTTTTATACAATCCTAAAAAAGAGCTTATTCCAGATTTGCCTCTCACTCACTCGGACTATCTGTTTGGCTTTTTCTACTATTAGCCATAGCTAGATTTCACTATAGCCTTAACTACTTGATTTCAATTCAAAACCAACGCCCCTCGTTGCATGCAGGTGAAAATTGATACTGGGGTACGCGAAATTAGATTTCTGGTGTCAGACTCGTATTTTTTATGTTTGATGTCAAAGGAAACGACCATTTAAACAGAATTTTTTTTTTATAAAGATAAGCAGGGTTGCGTCCCATCCTCATTCATATGGATCATTTTCGATGGGCTTTGTCCTAGGGAGCACGGCAAACGCGATGGAGTACACGCAATCAACTGGGCGATGAAACTCTCCTACAACTTATATTATTCTGATGCACAGCAATCGATTTTCCCCCCCAATTTTCCCTTTCAAGGACAAATTTGGGACACTTGTGCAAGAGGGATTCCGGTTGATTTTTTTATATATATATATATATACAATCAACTTATTTTTCTGACCGTTTTGGAGCGAAAAAATCTTTGAAAGTTTCACCGAGGTCAAACCTTATTTTTCCTCCACTAGTAAATTTATAAGTTCAAGAAGGTGAAGCGACAAAGCGCAAATTGCGAGTTGGAAAGATAAGAAGGCTTCACTGGGTAAACTGAAGCGCCCCCTTAGGCATTTTTGACGAAAGTGGGCCAGTTATGATTTATGGTTGTAGAAGGTTTGGGGTTTGAGAGGGGGCAAAACAGAAAGAGTATTTTAGGATATTTAGAAGATTTAGGACTCAGCGGAAAATTAAAAAGCTTGTATTAAAGTTTATTAAAAGTTAATAGACTAATTAGAATGATAGGATACTGAAAATGGTTATAGGTTTACCAAATAATTGGTTAGTGAAGGTAGATAATCTGGGTAAGCTCAATTTGAAATAGTTATGGGCAGGAGCATCCCGAGGTTCATTTCATTGCGGGGTTTGCGATCTTCTTCGTAAAATTTTACCCGAATTGCTACTTGATTTATGCCGAATTTTCTGCAGAAAATCACGAATTTTGCTAAAATTTCGGCCAATTTTTGCCCAATCTTGGCCAAAAACTGTCGTCTTTTTTTTTTTTTTTTCACCTCCTCTCCTCTCGGTGACTTTCAAAAATTTCTTTTTTTTAAAAAATATCTCATAATTTAGTTAATGTCACTTACTCTTTTCTTAATAAAAAAAAACTTAATTTATATAAAATTGAGCATTCAAAATATATCAGGTTTATAAAATAGAGGTATACTAACATTTTTTCCAAATTTCATATACCTTTTAGGTTAATCCGATATCTCAGGCTGCCCTTCTCCCTTAGGGTACCCCTTCCATCGTGACCTTAAATTACACTTTTCAAATCCTTTTTCATCAACCTCTATTTCCCCCATATATAATTTACTTTTACCCCTCATCCCCCAAAATAACAATATAAAAAAAAAAAGTAAGAAAGAAATGAAAAACTCTAACTTTTACAAAAAAAAATACTAATAGGTAGAATGTCTCATTATCCCTTCACTTCATTTCCTTATTATTATTACTCATCTTACCTTTCCCCTTGGGCTGACTCCTTTCTCTTTAAACTTTATCTTTATCCTACTTTTAATACTTCTCAATTCTCTCTTTTCAAAAACTTTATCTTTATCCTACTTTTAATACTTATTTCTTTATCATTCTTTTATTCCTTTTTAAATAACAACATTTCAATTGTCTAATTAAAAATTCTTACAAAAAACTTTTTCTTTTTTTCTTTTTTCTTCTTTTCCCTTTTCTTTCTCTCTTTTTTTCTCTTTCTTTTCCTTTTCTCTTTCTTTTTTTTTTCTTTTTTTCTTTTCTTTTCTTTCTTTTTTTTCCCTTCCTTCTTTTTTTTTTCCTTTTTTTTATTTTTTACTCTCTTCTATACACCTTCACTTTTTTCCTTTCTGTTTGCCTTTCCTTTTATTTACTAGCCTATCCCACTGAACTCTTTACCTTTTTCATTACCTCTGTTGGGTTCGTATCTTTCATTTTTGCTGCTTTCCAAACATAATAGCTGAAATGTGTGAAAATGTATGTCAAATCTTTCGTGTTTTAATTTTAATCTACAATCTTTTCTGCGTTGACCAGTTTCCTCATTTTCTTGTATTTCACTACTTAACAGTCGTTTTCAATTCTTCTAATTCTGTTTTTAGGCTTGTGCATGAAGAATTAAATGTTCAAGTGTTTCAATTTGATTTCGACACACCTTCCGCACATTCCAGTCGACTTGGTGGGGTCTATCCTATGTTTTCTCTCTTCAGATGGCAGTATTTTGTGAACTTGGAAAAAAGGCATGCTCTTCTAACCTTTGGGTAAGAAACTAGAGTGTATCAGGTCGAAAATTTTTTTCAGTTTTTCATCGTCAATATCTCTCGTCTCTAGAATTTTCGCTGGAGGTAGTTTTCCTCGCGAAATGAAAACCATTGTTTTCATATCTGTTTTTGTTGATTTTTTTTCGCTATCAGGGTTTGCGATCCTTTTTTTTTATTGTTTTTCCAGTATTCTTTAACAGTTCCGAAATGTTTTTTTTTATCGAATTTGGGTAGTCACTCCTTTCATTTCTACCCATGGCGTTATACCAATTTTCATAGGGTTTGTTTCTTCAAATGGATTTCTTCGATCATTGTTTTCATGTGAATTCTTTTTTTTTTTTATCTTGGCTTCTGTGTTAATTATTTGTAGGCCTCCTTGAGCTTTTCAGTAAAAAACATATCTGTAAGTTTAAACCCGCTTTGGAGGGGGTTTTCCGTAACAGAGCGAACTGATATATCATTGATTTTATTTTCTTCTGGATGCCTTTTGTGGGTTTGATACTGAAGCGAAATACCATACCACTGGACAACAGTAAGTATTAACGTATTGAGCTTTTTTGAAATATTGTGAAGGCTCTTCCATAGCTGTAAGCAAGTGCCGATTGAAACTTCTGCACTGTTTTAGCCCAGTTTACTTTTCAGTCTCTTTCCATGTTTTTCCATTCTCCATTGAATACCTAAACCTTTTATTTCATCTTTCCCTTTCTATCCCGCCATAAACTGAGGTTGCTTCTTCGCTTAAACACAGGACTTCGCATTTTTCTTTGTTTAATTCTAGTTTGAACACATCGCAGTACTTAGTTATACAATGCAGAGCTCGTAAATAATCCATGTCTGTTTCCGTGAGGTCGTGAGGGGGCGTCGACAAATCCTTCTAGCTCTTGTTGGGTTCCTCATATCTCTATTCCTTGTATCTCTTGCTCCAAATATAGCAACAAAGGGTGAATATATATTTCAAACAATCAAGCAGCTTAATGGGCATCCCTGTCTCACTCCTGTCTCTGCTTTCAAAGCTATCGCTTTCCTATTACCTATTACAATGATATGTTCTATTTTCTCCAAGGTTTTTTTTATCCATTCGATAAAACTCTTTACAGAAATCGTATGCCACTAGTATAATAAGTAGGATTGTTCTTCTTATTTTGTCAAATCGCTTTGCGAATGTCAAAGCTTGTGATTCTGTATTTCCCTTTTTCCTTTTCTTTTTTTCTATTCACGTGTAATTACGTTTCGTATGGCTCTTATAACATCAGCTGTTTTTCCGTCCATCTAATCCTCCTTTTGTCGCTTACTTAGCAACTTAGCAAGTAACCTTTTTGGCGGTTTGCAAGAACCTTGGTGAGAATCCGATAGTCGCAGTTTGTTAAAATTTACAGGTCTCCAGTTCTTCAGTTCTTCAAGATTTCCTGACTTTGATAGGAGCTTCATTGTTCCAATGCAACTTATTTTTCTTTTCGGGGCTATTTAGCATCTCGTTGAACATTTCAGACAGAATCGGGGCTATTTCATTTGCATGCATGCTTATAAAATTCGTAAGGTATACCGTCTCTGCCCGTTGATTTTATGTTTTTCCCGTTTCCGATAATGCTTTTTTTTTATTTGTTCTGCAGTTATTTTTCGCTTATTAGCATTTCATTCTGTTTCATCAGTTACTTTTTGTTATAGTGATTTCCTCAATAAAATTTCTCGTACCTTCTTTTGCTCAGTCCTTTCGGTTTCTTCTTTTTTCTTCCTTGAACGACATTTTGTGTAATAATCTCTTGCTTCGTTTAATATATCATGTTTTCGTTTTTCAAGGAACTTGCCCTTCTTGATTTATTATTCTTCTCATTTGTTGTTGGCTTATTTTTTTTCTCTCTGCGTGGCCATATGAGAGTTGTTGTAACTGTTCGTTTTATATGTGTTCTATCTAATTTTTAGTTCTTAATTTTTATATTGCTTCTGCCCGCTTATGCTCTAACCTCTCTTATCTCTGCTAGAGCCTCAAAATATTCCTTGTTTGAGCTTTTTCCCTGCATTTATCTCTTCTTTTAGCTGGTAAACCTACTTTATATGAAAAGCTGACGTGTTTCTCTTCAAACCTTGCTGTATCCCGAGAGATTTGTTTTGGGCCCATTTTTGTAATCGCTGGCTTAGCTAAACCTTTTCCCAATGTTTACGGAAGGCTACTTTTCTCGACAGTTTTCAGTACCTCTAATATCTTTTCTGTTGGCGTTTGTGAAATCTTTGTTTCTCAGTACTTCAGTATTCATCTTTCATGACAAATTTTCTGAAAGAATATTTTTTTCTTTCGTTGTTTTTTAATGTGGCATTCATAGCTTGATGGTCGGAAAACGGTGCAATTTTGTCCTCGATTTTGTCTATTTGTGGAAGGATCTCACTTGACGTGTAATGCGGTCGAGTCTAGCTCCTCCTCCGTACGCCCGTCCAACTTATCCTAGTGAAACTCCCTTGTATTCACTTTTTCTTTCCAAACGTCTAGAAAGCCTGCATCACGCACGAATCGTTTTCAGTGACGAGCAAAATATTGTCACTTTGTTCTATAGTGTCGTGCTTGTCTGTTATGCAGTTAAATCTCCAAGGAAAACTGTACTTTCAATATCTTTCGGTATATATGGGGCGATTTTTTTTTCTTCGAAGAATACTTCTCGTGCTTTTTTGTGTTTGGCGACCCAGATGGAGCATATATGTTGACAATTTGCACCCACCTATCTCACACCTGATAATTCTCCCGTCTGTATCGGTTCGAACGTCTTTTACATGGAGGTTTTCTTATATACTATCGCCACGCTTCCTCCATCCTCATTGCAATTCGTAAAATACTTATATTCAGGTTCTAAACCTTTTAATTCGCTTGTGTCGTTCTCAATTTGTATGAATGCTAAGTCTATTCTTCCTTTTAGTAGATACCCTTTTGCATTACTTGTCTACTTTTTTGCTTATATTCCATTTACGTTCAAACAGTTGCGAATTTTTTGAAACTCTTGCTGACTTATCACCATGTCTTCTGCATTTTCTCTAGTTCTTGCTTTCTTGGTTTTCTAATCCTTCTACTGACGAGAAAGACGTCTCAGCGTAATCGATTAGTTCCAAAGCCTGGCTTGCCCGAAGGGCTGTTGCTGCTCTGTACGATTTCTTTTTACACTATCTATCATACCTTCGATGCTTTCAAGTCGGCTCGAAAGTTCAGCTTGACCTGTCAGTGACTCTGTTCTTTGCGATCTTTTGTTCCTTTTCATACCCTAGTGATAAACTTACTCCCGGCAGTGAGCTACTCCTGCTGCGAGCCTCTTGGAACTCTTCATCTTCGCTATCAGTATCTTGTCCGTTTTTCTCCTTCCAGTTTCTTTTTTTCTTTCTAGCTCGTCCTTGTATTCACGAGTCGTTTTCCCGCTTTTCCGATCTTGCGAGTTCCTGTTTCATTTTCTCTCCATTTCGCGATCTATTTTTTCTTCCTGATTCTTACGCGTATTTTCTTCTCCTGTCCATTTTCTTTTTCTTTGGTCTCAGGTTGCTTGGTTTGCAGGTTGTTTTTCCGGCCGAACGTTGCTTTGGCTACTAAACGGGCATTAGGGCCACTTGGTTCGGATGTTATGTTTCTTTTGGCGAACTCTGTGAGGAAAAAGACACTGAGCTGCTAAATGTCCTGTTTCACACATATAATGCAAGTTTTGATTTGGGGCCATCGTACATATCTGCATTCTCATTCTATTTTACGAAAATGAAAGAAGGGATGTTCTTATCTATCCTCATGCTTGCTATTGCTCTTGTTTTGCTGTTTCAAGATATCCGTCACCAGAGTAATACTCACGTTTGCAAGAGAAAACCCTACCATAACCTTTCCAATGTCTCTTGGACATCTAACAACTCCATTTCTAGCGGCATTCTTTCTGTTTTCACGAAAGTGGGTTTTGTTTCGCAACTTTCGACGTATACAAATCTTTCATCAAATGATAGGCTAACATTCCGTCTTCAGTTTTAGCGAGGAACTTTGGAGCTCGTTGCTAGTGGTGAACTTCAACATACATATTTTTTCTATATCGCAGCCCTGATCCGTCTATACCTATCAGGTTCTTTTTCTCGACTCCATAATGTTTCAGCCACCTCTATACTTCTACCTCCAAAGGTACATCTCCATCTGGGAAAGCCACAAAAGCTCAGAAACGCAGTGTTTGTTCGTACATACCTTGCTGATACCCCTCCTGGTTGTTGCGTCATTCTTTTCTCTCTTTTTTTACCTTTTTCCAAATAATACCAATAACTTTTTTTTTCTCTTACCAACTATTCTATTTCATCAACAAAAATAAATAAACCTCTACAAAAACAAAATTAACAAAAAAAAAAACACTTCTTTTTTAACAAAAAACTGTCGTCTTCGGTTGAAAATTAGTCTCAGCTTTGGCTTACCTTGAAGTTTAATTGGAGTTTTAAAGCTGGTTTAATAGTGAAGAAATTAAGTGGTATATGTCAGACAAGGGTAATTTTCCGAGCACTTGGAGAAAGGAGAAAGTGCTTAGGTAGGAGTAAGGGATTGAGAGTCTATATTCGTGCCCCATATGTGGATTTTTCTTCATTTCGTCGTTCTTTGATTGGAACCACCGGGCCTTTAGAAAAAGAATTATTGTGTAGTATTTTAGAGTCAAGTGAAAAGTTAATCTCAGGCAATGGAGTAAAAATATTATAGGACAAAAAAAAAAGATTGTAAAATATATTAAATTGGGAATGACCCATTATGTATTTCATGCGTGTCGACATTTGTTTAATTATGTAAGTTTAGTTTTTATGGTTTTTATATGGCTTATTGTGTTTATTTTTGTTCAGGCAGTTTCTAACGGACGGTGCTGGCTTATTTGACAGCAACAATAGCGCTGCCTAAACAGGGAGTGAAGTGGGCACAAGTTTTTTTTTTTTTTTTTTACCAAGGCTCTTTTTATTTGATGGTGTTTCTTGTAGAAACTCCGGAGAAGCCCATTCAAAAAGCAGAAATTATTATTTTTAATGACCTTTTTAAGGGGCAGGAGTAGTTAGAGGGCAATCGACCTTTTGCGTGTACACCATTTTTTTCCCCAAAGGCATCGAATCAAGATTTTGAGATACGACTGTTTGTTCAACGAAATTTAAAGATTCCAATGAATCTGCCTCTTAGGATGGCCAGCCCCGTCTCCCGTAGCCCCAGGGGCAATGGCTGAAAGCTATACATAGTACGCCAATATTGCTTACAGATAATATTCTATTGGAAATTTGGGACCTTTAGTATCCAAATAGATGAAAGTCAGACAGGAGAACTCGCTATGTAAATGCAGATTTTTCTAAAGGGAGTATCTCATAAATGACCTATAATTTCTTCCAAATATTTTCGAGCAAATATTTTAATCCGTGTTATTTTGAAAACTCTAATGCTAGAATTAAACTAACCAATCAGCTTATTCCATTTTTTAAAATTAATAAATACGTTTCCTCCTTTGGAAGCTGTTAAACAATTGAACTGTTTTTGTGTTGTATAAGCTTATTTAAGGAAATCGCTTCGGCCACAGGTTTACAATTGTATAGTTATACAATTTTTGGCATGGCAAGCTGTCTGATAACTTCTGATTGATTTTTTTCTTGGAACACAGGTTGGGGGGGGGGGGTGAAACACAAAACGAACTGTCTCTTTCTCAAGAATAATAGGGTAAAAGGTATTGGAAAATATCACATTTTTTGGTAGGAATATTATATTTGTGCCTGCGGGTTACTGTTACTGATTACTGGCAGCAAGCACCGTTCTACTGTCGACTGCAGAAAGAAAACTAAGGTCGACAAAAAAGGAAATGGTACCTTGGTGAAACCAAACGAAGATTATTTTTGCTCCCATTATTTGTTTAAATGATTCTGTTACTCTGACATGCTAGACTAGAGTCTACTTTGGGTTGTATCTTTGAAAGGAGAAACTAAATCTTGCCGGTGGTCACACTGAAAGGGGTTTTGGGGTATTATCGAAGAAGCTTTTCCTTAATCTAAACTCATCTCAGTGCATTTGACTCTCGTTGAAGCGACGATGCTGCATACGGGCCAGAAAAAAAGATAATTTTGTAATGATTTTTATTAACGTCTTTCAGCTTGATGGAGGGCTGGAGTCCTCTCCTTATTTTCTACACAAAAAGAAATACAAAAGGCACCAATATAAGGATAACATATAAAGTTTTTTTTCAGCTGGACTGAAAACAATTGCTCTGCGATAATATGTCACTGCGTAGAAAGAATGCCCTCCCAGGGAGAACAAGTAATATCGGAAAAAATCCGTTTTCTTTCCTTTGACACATTAAAGAGAAGTTCAAACAGACACTCTCGGTTGTCCAGATTTTTTTGGTTCAGGGTTTGAGTACAAATTACTACTTCAGCAGCAAGATGATTTCCATGAATCCAATATTCCATAAATGTCTAATCTTGCATCTTAATTTTTAGGATGTGCGAGCTTGGCTTAGACGTATGGCTCTTCAATGCTTTCCACCATCGTCAAAGTTTCTAAGCTGGGCACCAGCGCCTCCATTCCACTAATGGGGAATCCTCAGATTCTGGACCATAATGAATATACTATATTTATTTTTTCTTTGCCATTATTTTTTCCTTCTCTATTACTATTTCTGAAACACCCTCGTTTTTAATTTGAATTGGAACGAAGGATTATGCATTCAATGACATCGAAACCGGTCGCTTTTTTTTTTTTTCACGCATTATTTTTTGTTGTTTTGACTTTTTTTTATATTGAGTTGGGCTTATGTTAAATATGTCTAATTTTTTTTTTTAATTTAGAAAATTCTATTTTCAAAAATGGGGGGAGTGGGGGTGGGGGTAAAACGCCTAGAATCGTCTCCTAAAAGGCTCTTTGCGGGGACTGCCGTCGCGTGAAAACTAGATTATTGAAGAAAATCACTAAAATCAACAAAAATAAAATAAAATTCTATCTGAATTATAATACTATTTATCAGTGTAATGAGTAGTTATACTGAATGGTTCTTTACCATTGTTAAAAAAAATACAGGCGCACGAGAATGGGAAGGGCGTAAAATTATGCCCCTCTAGATGTGAAAAAACACTTTAGATTGTGTTTTGTTTTTTTTTTTTTTCGAAATTAACCCTTAGAAAAAAAAAAAACATAAAGTGCCTTTTCTCATCTTTATGCAGAGAATAGGACAAAATCCTGGATTTATCCCCCCCTCCCCATCGGTTAATAAGTGATATTATTAAAGTCCTTATAATTTTTTTTTTCATTCATTAAAGTTTATGAGAGTGAAGCAAAAAAAATGAAACGAAAAACAAAAAAATAAAAAAAACCGCTTAATTTTTTAAATTATAAAAAAATTAACGTTTTAAATTAGTTGTTTGCTTGATGTAAGGTTCATTGTTTACTAAAGGCCATGAATGACACCTCCTTTCCTGTTTGGTTGAGTAGAATCAATGGAAACGGGCTTCATTCATGCGTGCCACAATGCGTGCATCAAAAAAAAAATATAACTAATGCGTTGAATCAAGCATTTTTAATTATTTGAGTTCTTAGGGCTTTGGATGAAACTTGATTTTTTGATTTTTTAAGCAAGTTTTTCATGTCTTTCATCAATCTTAATTGTTTGTTTTTCTGTGGATTAACTCCCGAGAAAAAAAAAAAAAAAAAAGAATTTTTTATTTTTTATATTGATCCGATATACCTCGATTAGTCGACGATATAGTGAAAGTGAAGAACTTTGTTGTCATCGCAATTAACATACACTGAGTGAAAGTGAATAACGCTTTGTCAATATCTGCAATAAGCAAATTTACCGCTGCACTGTGTATATATGTATGTATGGCTTTGTATGTCAATAAATTACTTTACTAAGTTTTTTCTTGAAAACTGGCTCCATTGTTTTCTTCTTCCTTCTTTCGATTCCGTACCCTGGGATTTTCAGGCCCCGAAAAAACAATATAGATGGGTCACGAGTTCCATCAAAGGAAGCTCGTTTGCAATCACTCCATTGTTTTTTAGTAAAGAAAAAAAATCATGTGACTTACGAACATGTTTTAATGAATGTACTTTTCAAAGAATATGAATTTGTGTCATTTTTCCCCCTTTAATGATCGTTTCGTTTTTAAGTAAATCCTTTACATTACACAAGATGACAAAGTGGCTCTGAACAGCTAATGAAAGGACATGGAAAAAAGAAACCTCATAAAGCACATTTGAAATGGAGAGGCAAACTGTTGCAATAACAAAATATCGCTGTTAGATGGATAAAACAATATTTACAAATGGAATAAGAGAATTTAATGTGTACATCATTTTCTTGACCCCCCTGGAATGCAATTAGTATTTTGGTATCGTGTGAAAGGGGTAACAGAAGACGAATTGAATTCATGCTGAACAAGAAAAAGTTATAAGAGAACTTCATATATATAACAGTGTGAGTAAAGCCTTATTTTGTGTATTCTGTACGAATTTAACCAACCCTAAATTGTGTAAACTCACAAACAAATGTCAAATACTCGAAGTCCAATAAGTAAAACCCAACTGTTTTTGCATAGCTCCACAAGAACAGAACTTGCAAGGTTCTATTCTTGAGTTTCAGGGGGATAGAACCTTATTCAAGGTTCAAGGTTTGCGGAATGTCTTCCCAAGAATAGAACCTTGTTATTCCGTATTCAATGGAACTTCCTTGTGTGTATCTTCCATGGCAAGACTCGGGTCGTTGTTCGCAAGGTATGAAGATAACCAAGACAATGCGTTCTCCACCAACGCAAACCATGATTAAAAGTTTCCGCAATGAGGATCGTTGCGCGTAAGCTGTCAAAAGCTTTCTTTACCTCGAGAAAGTGTGTTGTAGTAACAAGTCGTTAGAATCTAGAAGGATTGTCGGTGAAACTGAGAAGTTTATTACAAGCTGTTCTGTAGAATCTTTGCGCGAAACCCAAACTGATGTTGATGGAAAATATTTGGGCTTCAAGAAATTCACCAACGTTTGAGAGCCTTGGCCTTTCAAATATCTTAGAGAAACCCTGTGTGAAAAGAGAGGCGTTGGCCTATAGGTTCCAGGATCCTCGACAGTCACCTCTTTAACGAGAGCTATCACACCGACAATTCAGACCGTTGAGAAATACTCCTAGTG
>CM051256.1:38647825-38912041 GCA_027921565.1 Artemia sinica
ATTAAAAGGTGTTTTATTCAGTCAATATTCTTCATTAGTATAAATCTATGTTTAGAAAAAGACCCCTCCAAAAAAAAATACTAAGTGCGGCATTTTTGTGGCGGCCTATTCACGAAAATTGTTAAGGGGGCAAGAATGTTTTCCTATTTTTAATGAAGATAGAAGCAACACAAGGCAAATGAAACAAAACGTGCTTAAAATATTTGGTAGCGGACGACTTTCGGTGTTGGATAAATGGTCGACTAATCTATCCAAATCAAGTTTCTCTTTTCAGCGACCATAGTCATGAAAAATTGCTAAGTTTGTTATTTTCCATGTCCCCGATCGCAGATTTACCCCTTCTCACGACCGAAGCCATGAAGAACCTTTCATTACTAGTAGTGGAACCAGGTAAAGTAAAAGTCTTGATATTTGAAGATGCAAGTTTCAGAGAAAGCTGGGATTCTAGGACACAGTCGTAAAACATCGTGATCCATTTGCTTCATGCGCACTCCTCCACCGTCATAAGTATCAGAGACTTGGCTAGCCTAAGTGTAGCAATGATACAATCCAATCTATCCTCCACATGGAAAACAGTGAATGTGTAAAATCCAGTGTTGTTTCGGACAGTCATCTCAACCTCCAAAACCGCACCACCAACACCTAAAATTACAAAAATAAAATTCTGTAGTTCACAAAACAGAGCGTGGATAAGCTTCGGCGTTCAATATTTGTACCATTCAGTAGCCATATTAATCGCTTCCACTATTTCCACTTGATATGTACCTGGTAGGATAACTATTCGTGGTTTATAGAAAAATATTTTGTCTCGTAACAAGAATAACATTGTAAATTAATGATTTTACTTTCGAAATGATTCATTGTCCGCAAAGCATTTTACTATCAATGTAAACTGCGTTATTTTGGTTACTGATTATGCAATAGCGACCAAATGTCTATAAACTTGGCCTTCGGTTTTCATACTTTTAGATATTCTTCCATCAATTGAACGAAAATTTACCCTGGTTTGTAGTGTTTCTGATCGTCAGGACACCTCGAAGGAAGGGACCCTGGTTGCCAGAAAGCAAATAGCGCGAAAAATGTGCTTCACATAAAAACCTTTGAGAATTCTGGGTCGACTCGCCCACTAAACATTTGAAGCATCATTATTAATTGTTTTAAATTCTGCACATGCTGACATGCAAATCCGTAGTCTTTCTATTTCATGGTGCTTCAATAGGGACCACAAATATCTTGTCCACTTACAAAATCTTGTCTCCCCCCCCCCGATGCCTTCTTCTAGAAGTTCTCCAGCCGTGAAGTAATGTGCGATAAATTCCTTCTGTTGTAAGTTGAAGGCTGGATATCTATCAAAAATGTGTATTGTTTCAGCTGTCAGTGTATTAGGATTCTCTTGATAAGAGCATTTTAAGAAAAATCTTGTTTTCCCAAATAATTGTAAAGGTAACAGTAAGAAAAGAAATAAATGGTAGTTCCTTGGCTCTGAAAACGAGAGTCAGAGGGATACGTGAAAAAATACAAGTGATCCGGTCTTTCAGTTTCGCTATTTCAATATAAACAACATAGCTAAAACACCAAAATATCTATTTAATAGAAGTAACAGATCTTTTTCCTAGTCTTAGGGGGCGCGCCCCCTGCTCTCCCCTCCTCCCTAATTGGTTTACCACTGTTGCCTTAAAGCTGCCTTCAAGTGAATATAAGTAAAGATTTTTGAATGACAATCTAACATTGGAAGGGGTTCAAGGGATTTTAGAATGCATCTAGATGAGGCAGGGCCCAAAAACGGGCTGGGAATCACTGATCTAACCTTTGCGTACGAGCAACAACAGAAAAAAGTATCGAGCAAAGAGTATATATTATTCCTTTTTCAAGGCATGTTCGTTTTGTTGTTCTTCTTAATTAAATTAGATTTTTTCTGTTCTTTGAAGATTATAGTGGATCATCTTTAGATATATTTTCTTTTAATGACAAACTATATTTACTTGATAAAGGATTTTGAATACAGTACCGCCTTTCCATGACGTCTAAATAAAAACAGTTCAATTGTAAAACTCCTGGTATTGAATAGTTAACACAAATACAAATCTGATATTCTAGTAAATACACAGTGGCGAATATCCAGGCTTTATTTGTGTTCCACCGTTCAAACAATAGGATTTTCTTTTTGGGAAAGTTATTTGTAAATAATTAAAAATTTTCAGTATATGATTATTGGTTGAATGACAGCATCCTGTGAAAAAAAAAAATTCTTCAATTTTTTGATCTGCCCATAGGAACTTGAAACTCTCTCTCCCCCTGTGAAGGGATTGGGCAAAAAAAAAATGATTTGCTAAGACGTTAGGTATATATTGTTTTTTTATCTACAGTATTGCATGCAAGCTTTGACAATAAAGTATGCCAAAGCTTTGTTTTTTGTAGTGGATATTTCGTTGCTTAAATTTATTTCCATTTTTTTCTTTTTTTTCCTGCTTATTCCCTTAATCTTCAAGTTTTAGACTAGACGCTTGAAAAATTAGAAGTCCTATTGATACCGGACAAGGAAAATGAGTTCTTGATCTTGCGAATTTTTTTAGAAAACATATTAAAAGTCTGTCTTCCCTGACGTCCTGGACCTCAGTGCTTTGTTATAACTATCGGTTCTTGAAAGTTAGTTTGGGGGATTTATAGAAAAAGGAAAGGATTAAAAAATTTTAGAAATCAGTTAAACTAAAATATGACTCTTCAATTTACTCGATCAATCAATTCAAATATAAACTCATCTTGTTCAATAATCGTCTTCCTAACAACTTTATTTGAAAAAGTCATTGTACACTAACTGTCCACACAAGTTGAAACTGTGTCGATTAATCTTCTATCTTATGCTTACGTGTGTACATGCCTGTTATTTTCAATCTTAAATTCATGTAGACAAATGACAAAACTTTTGGTCAATCAAGCATATCAACAAAAACCATGCTTTCATTGTACCTGGAACCTGTACCAATGCAATCATATAAAAGTTCAAGAATAAAGGCAATGTGAAAAGTACGTTTATGACAGAAAGGAATCAAGAATTTCCACACTATCGATGATTCAAGGTTTGACACTGGATTTTTCTAACCACTCGAATTTCTATTACTACCACTACCGGGCCTATAACTTATGTGTTTTGACAACGTGCAAGCCCACGGTAAAAATAGCAGTCAGGTATCAGGGGAGGGGGGGGATTATGCGTATGGAAAACTGATGAACCCACCCACATTGGCCATCTTGGTATTTGAGAACAAATGAGTAAAGTTTTGAATATTTTCATTTTTTTTGTTTCAGTAATGAAGAAAACTTAAAATTTCTGTTTCCTTCTCAAGTGTTAAATCTAGAAAAGGAGCATTGTGGCTTCGGCGTTAATAGTGAGGAGAATTGCAGAGCAAAAGCTCACACACCTTGAAGAGCGTATATTCTTTTGGTCCAGGCATTTCTTATCAAGTCCAGCAGTTCTTCAGAATTTCAACTGCAAAGAACGGTCGTTAGAAATTTTGGAGAGGTTGCAGAGGTGACTTTATTGCATATGAAGGAAGAAGTTCGCCCAATGCTCAATTAAAGTCTTACGGGCTGCCTAGGAATCTGCAATCACTCAGTATCCAGGATCCGTAATTTTTCCAGGATCCATTGATCATGGGCAGCTAAGGATTTATGTAGAATGGGGTTTGTACGAATTTATTGTTCAGACCATAATACATTTTTTTCTTCTCTGTTTTTTTCCTCGTTAACATTTTATTTTCTCCTTTGATAATAGGGCAGCCGCAATCGCGCTGCTTAAGTAAACGAACGATGTTGGCACAATGTTATTATTATATTATTTTTTTTTATTTTTATTTTTTTCATGGTTCTTACAAACGGGCACTTTGTAGCCGAAAAGTTGTCGTAGGACACTTCGAAAAGGGCTCATTCGATTGGAAAATTCAAAGGGCAAGTGCCCTTTGCTAACAGGTCGAAAGTGATTGGACGGGCAAACTAACCCCCCTTCTCACGCCCACCCTTTTCCCTAAACACATCGAATTCAAAATTTTGAGATAGCCATTTAATCCAACGTAGTTTAAGTCTGGAAAAAAAAAAACAATTAGGTCTTTAAGGGATGACCCAAACCCCCCATCCCTCAAAGCCCAGAGGGCAAGGTTTTTTTTTAAAAAAAAAAAAAAAGGGGGGGGGGGGGGGGGGTTTTAAGTTATACCCTGGGGGCCTATAAGTTTTTTATAGAACACGTTGTCGTAGAAACTTCAAAAAGGGCTCATTCGATTGAAAGTTGAAATGGCTAGTACCCTTTTTAATAGTTGAAAGTGATCGGAAGGCAACTAACACCCCTTCCACGCCCACCATTTCCCTAAACACATTGAGTCAAAATTTTGAGATTGCCATTTTGTTCCACGCAGTTTAAAGTTCAGGAAATTATACCGTTGACCAGGACACACCCCCCACAGTTTTCAGGGCAGGGGTTATAAGTTATGCCCAGGGGCATACAAGGTTTTTATTCAAATCTTTGTTGTAGAAACTTGAAAAAGGGCTCATTCAATTGGAAATTCAAAGAGCTAGTGCCTTTTTCAATAGTTGTAAGTGATTTAACGCCGACTAACCCCCCTTTCACGCCCACCTTTTCCCCAAACACATCCAATCAAATTTTTAGATAGCCATTTTATTCAACGTAGTTGAAAGTTTTGGAAATTACGTCTTTAAGGATGAGAACTCCTCCCCCCCCACAGCCCCATTGGCAAGGGTTGTAAGTTATGTCCTGGGAGGCATATAAGGTTTTTGTTGAAAGCATTGTCGTAGAAACTTCAAAAGGGCTCATTCAATTGGAAATTGAAAGAACTAGTGCCTTTTTTTAATAGTTGAAAGTGATTGGAGAGCGACTAACTTCCTTCTCAAGCCCACTATTTTCCAAAACATATCCAATCAAAATTTTGAGATATCCATTTTTGTCACCGCAAATGAAAGTTCTAGAAATTAGGTCTTTTAGGATGATAACCCCATCTGAGCCCTCAGTGCAAGGGTTGTAAGTTATGCCCTGGGGCAATATAAAGTTTTATATAGAAAGTTGTTGTAGAAATTTCGAAAAGGTCTCATTTGATTGGAAATTGAAATTGCCCTTTTTAATAGTCGACAGTGAGGGGAGAGTAACTACCCCCCCCTCTTACGCCCACCATTTCCCCAAAAACGTTCAATCAAAGTTTAGAGATAGCCAATTTGTTCAACGTAGTTGAAAGTTCTGAAAATTATGTATTTCAGGATGAAGAACCCCCCAAAGCCCCCAGGGAAAAGGTTATAAGTTATGCCCTGAGGGCATATAAGGTTTTTTATAGATAGAGTGTTCGTACAACTTCATAGGGGCTCATTCAATTGGAAACTGGGAGCGCTAGTGCGCTTTTTAATATTCGGAAGTGATTGGAGGGTAAATTACCCCCCTCTCACGCCCAGAATTCCTCCAAACAGATCCAATAAAAATTTTCAGATAGCCATTTTGTTCAACGTAGTAGAAAGTTCTGGATATTAGGTCTTTGAGAATGAGCCCCCCCCCCCAGCCCTCAGGGTAAGGGTTGTAAGTTATTACCGGCGGGCATACAAGGTTTCTATTTTAAGTGTTGTCGTAGAAACTTCAAAAAAGCTCATTTAATTGGAAATTGAAAGGACTAGTGCCATTTTTAATAGTTGAAAGTGATTGGAGAGTTACTAACGCCCTTCTCACGCCCATCATTTTCCCAAACACATCCAATCAAAACTTTGAGATAGCCATTTAGTTGAGTGTAGTTGAAAGTTCTGGAAATTAGGTCTTATTGGATGACAACCACCCTATAAGGGTTTTAATTTATGCCCTGGGGACATATAAGGTGTGAATAGAAAGCGTTGTCGTTTCAAAAGGGGCTCATTCGATTGGAAATCACAAGGCCTAGTGCCCTTTTTAATTGTCAAAAGTGATTGGAAGTCTTGACATTTTTATAGTAAAGATCGATGTGGATATAATGTACTATTTTTTGTTGTTGTTGTTTAGACCTGGGCACTTCGTATCGAAGGAATTTTCGTAGTACTTTCGAAAGGGCTCATTCCATTTTAATAGTCGAAAGTGATTGGAGGGCAACTAATCCCCCTCCCACGCCCTCCCTCCCATTTGCCCATTATATTTAAAAACTAAATGTTGCGTTAACATTAAATCAAAATGTACTGTGTTAATGCTAATTCCCTATAAGGCATCTCAGCAGTATCCCAAGAACGACTGAGGGTATTATCTTCAAATTTTGGGGGCTAGGGGGCTACTTCAGCTAGAAATCAAAATAGCGTAAGTGTAACCAAGCTATCAAAGAAAGTAAACAGCACTAAACACTAGTGTTGCCAACGCTTTGAAATAAACTGTACTGGTTTTCCGATTGAAATTTTATCGCAAGAACAACAGGTTAAAAATTTGCCATAATAATAAGTTAATTTTCAATAGTTTTCAAAAGGAACCGATATTTGAATCAAAAAGAAGCAAGTAAAACCTAAATGTACCGGGAATTCTGATTGTACCAAAAAATCTAAATGTACTGCACTGTGTCAGGACCTCTAAATTGTACCAAAAACGCTTGAGCTGTTCCTTGTTGGCAGCCCTGCAAGCACGTATATTCGCTAAAAAATTTTGAAGATTCTTCCCCTTTCTATTCAGCTAGGCATTTCCTCGTCTCAGCATCTTTATTATATTTTGGGGCTGGAAGGGCTTTTCCGAATGACAGGGCGCCTCAGAATAATCCCTGAACCTTTTAATGTTAGTCATAACAACTCTTTAGGAGGAGTTGGAACATTAGTTAAGAAATTTTAGAATGGGTCCGCAAAAGCTGGGGAAAACAGCCATAGAATGTTAGGAATATTATAAAGACTGAAAACTATATCATTGATTTACTATATTTGCTTGTAGACGTTAAAACAGATAAATTGAATTCATAATGGTTTGAATGTCATTTTAAGAGTTTAAACTTTATAATGTAAAATTGCATAAGCCATTGTTGTTCTTGTTTTTTAGATGTGCCTCTCATACCCACACATAGACCAACTGACATTTCTGACGATAGCTTGTTTTTTTTTGTTATTTTCTTTTTTTTAAGATTGGTTCGCTTATATCTACACAAAGATTAACTGGCATTTCTCTTAAAGATCAGTTTGCAATTGTTTAGCCCAAGAAAGTAATGAAGCCTTAAATGACTCATGTACTTGAATGAAAATTTAAAATGATTGTTTATAATAGTATTTTTTTTGCATGAACTAATTTTCGCCCTTTCGCTTGACCAATGCTAGGCTTGGGTAAAATCATTGTGTGGGACTTCTTTTGTTTCTAAATAGCAAACCTTTTGTTTCATAAAAGCCAACCGTGACTTTTGGTTATACCTTTCTTTCTAGTTTCAATCCTTGACAACTCAATGCCCTATTGTATGCTAATAAAAATCTTAACTATTCACTTCTAGTTTTAGGCACACATTCATATACAATTAACTGTAATCCAAGCATTTACAGTTAATTATTTTACATTCTAGGTGTATTCATAGCTGATAGCTCTAGTTTTTTATGTTTTTTTTTTACATTACAAACTTCTTGGGACAGTATTACATTTCCGTCAGTGGTCCCAGGTTGAACCGTGCAAAGAAATAATCCTAACTAGTTAGTTTGAAGTAACCTTATCGATTGAAAAAGATAGGAAAATTCTAATAAGCGTGACTAATGAATTATAGATTAAACAAAATTTAAAACCATTTTTTACTATCATCTTACTGTGTCTTTTTTTGTGATAATAGATAGTATTAAGCTGATATAACTTCATTAAATGTATAATAAGGAATTGAAATATATTCAAGTTAGTGTGATATTCTATAGAGTATGCTTATTTTAGTAAATTAAATCGTGGCTGAATCGCTGACTGCAACGTAGTCACCGAGATGCAGACGTTTCATAGTAACAAAAACTATAACATCATTCCCACCCCCTCTCCCCAGGACTGAACGTATCGTTTTTACATCTATGACACATGCAACATTACAACAGGAAGACAGCTAAGTATGAAATACCAAGGAGGTGTAGAACGAATTTAAAATAAAAGTTAAGAGCAAAGAAATATGTCTTTAAAAGATATGCCACTGCGAGACCAAAGAAATATTTGGTTAGAATATAAGTGGTAGCTAGAATTATAAGCCATAGCGAGAAAGCTAGTATCAGAACGTTTCAAAAATGAAGTAAAAAACAAAGAATTGTGGTGTCAGAAGACAAGTGACACCGAAAGTCAGAACGATTCAATAATGAAAGTGAAGAGGAAAGAATTATTATTTTGGAAGAACAACGCCATCAAAACGTGGTGAAAAATCCAGTACAAACCCACAATTATACCATAAATTACGTAACTGTTATCTACAAATGATTAGGACCCTTCAACGTTAGATGTATTCCCTAAGTATACGTCCATTTTTCTGAGGAAGCAACAAAGGAGCAACAAAGGTGTACGTTTTTATTCCCTAAGTATACGTCCATTTTTCTGAGGAATCAACAAAAGAACAGCAAAGGTGACTCATTTGGAGGTACACACAACGAGATTCAAGAAATATACGTTTAATTGATATGGCATAGCGAGGATACAGAAATATGCAGCTAGAAGATAATCCTTAGCGAGATTTACAAGTGATAGCGAGAAAGCAAGCATCAGAACGTGTCAGAAATGAAGCGAAGAACAAAGAATTGCACTGTTAGAAGATAAGTGACAGCAAATTCAGAACAAATCAAAAATCAAAGTGAAGATCAATGAAATATTACGTTTGAAAAACAACGCCATCACAATCTTTGATGCCAAAAAAATATGGCTCAAATCCCAGTAGAAACCTACAAGTAGCATAAACTATGCAACTATCGATTATAAGTCATTGGGACCTTTCAACGTTATATGTATTCCCTATAGAGCTTTCCATTTCCCCTAGAAAAGAGTAGCAAGCAAAAGTTATCCATTTGTAGGTTGCTGCTTACTTACTATTACAAAAATAAAGATTTTTGTCCCAGGCGTTGCTAGTTATTCGGTTTGGGACGGGGGTCTTTGGATTGATTCTGTAAGCCCAGTCAGAGTCGACCCAGTTCTAAATGAGTACCTGGAGAATTCTGGGGAAGGTAATTAGGAAGGGTGTGTGAAAGCACAGAATGGATTGCATCAGCACCGCCGGTTTGGACCTTAAGGGTCTAGTGCCGTCTTACTTACTAACTTACTTACTTATCCTTTAACCGCATATATTTTTTCTTGCTGTCACTTATCTTCTAACGACTTATTTCTTTGTTCTTCATTTTCATTTTTGAATCGTTCTGAGCCTTGTTGTCGCATGACTTTTAACCGCTTTTTTTGTTTTTGACTTCATTGTAATTATCGCTTTCACTTATTTTTATCCGTATATTTTTTGTTCTTCACTTTCGTTTTTGTATCGTTGTAATTGCCCTTTGCCTCATCCCTACCTAAATGCATTTTGGACAAGTCGCAATGGACCTGAATTTCTGTTTGGTTAATGACGAATTCCCAAGATTAATTATTTTTATTTCTCGTCCATATATATACAACAAATAAGCATTATCTGTGTATAGAAGTAATTTAGCCGGACTATTGAATTGAATACTCCTAATAACGGCTGGAAATAATGGCTGAAGCTCTAGGTCAGCATGGACTTGGCGAAATAAATGAAAACGGTTCGTTATTAATAGACTATGCCCTAAGTAATGACCTTGTCGTTGCCGGAACTTCTTTCGACCACAAAACAGTGCATAGGTACACATGGACGTCACCAGATGGCTTAACTCGGTATCAGATATTCCATTGTCTGATCTCCCGCAGGTGGCGCACAAGCCTTTTAGATGTACATGGGTACAGAGGAGGTGACGCACAGTCTGATCATACGCTTAAGGTCACTCGCGTGCAGATCAAACTTTGTGCCCCTCAGAAACCCAGTTCAAACCTAAAGAAACCTTACGATACGGATAAACTGCATGACCGTAAGATTAGCTGAGAGTTTTGTATAACTCTACAAAATAAGTTTGATGCTCTAGCAGTGGAAGCCAGCGTACCAGAAAGCATTGAAAGGAAGTGGGACCTCGTAAAAAGTGTATACACTACGGTCACTGAAGAAAAGCTGGGGTTCAGAAAGAAATCAAAGGAAAGGTGGATCTTTGACACCACCTGGAAGTTGATTGATGAGCGTAAGGTACTTAAGCAGACCTTACTGACTGTTGCCACACCGCGTGCAATGTCAGCTTCACTACAAGGAGAAGGACAAAGAAATTTAAAAGAGTGCTTGGAAGGATAAAAGACTTTTCCTCGAAAATAAAGCTGCGCTAGCAGAGGAAGCTGCTAAAAAGGGTGATTCTAAAACTGTTAACCGGCTGACTAATGAGATGGTCGGGCAACAGAGCAGCAGAATCACCTTGGTAAAAGACGAGAATGGAGTGATTTTATCAGATCTTGACAAAATTGACGAAAGATGGGCTGCCTACTTCCAGTAATTGTCAAATAGACCGAGACCCAGTGACCAAGAAAATGTACCTGATACCCCCTTTTAAAACTTGACGTAAATACAGACCCGCCAAGCTCTGCCGAGGTCATGTATGCAGCAAAAAATCTGAAAAACGGACGAGCTCCTGGCATAGACGGAATCCCAGTGGAAATCCTAAAGTATTCAATAAGAACATGCCTCTATTTGTGGATCGCCCTTTTCACCAGTGTATGGAATATGGGGAAGGTTCCACGTGAATGGACCAAGGGTATATTGGTGAAAATCTTCAAAAAGGGAGACACAAGGGTGGGCGATAATTGGAGAGCTATCAACCCTCTGCCAGTACCGTGCAAACTATTCGCTTCCATTGTATTGTACCGGATACGAAAGGCACTAGATACACATATACGGGAAGAGCAGCATGGTTTTAGAACTGGCAGATCGTGCTCTGACTTGATATTTGTACTGAGAACACTTGTCGAGGAATCCAAAGAATGGAAGAATAAGTTATATCTATTATTTATTGACTTCGAAAAGGCGTTTGACTCAGTTGACCGAGAATGCTTGTGGAGAGTCTTTAAGTATGATGGGGTGCCAGAAAAACTAGTGAGCATGATAATATCCCTATACGAAGAGACCGAGGGCTACGTTAGCACCGAGAATGGCACAACCAGATTTTTCAAGATACTGTCTGGTGTGCGTCAGGGATGCGTACTTTCCCCATTTCTTTTCTTCATTATAATGGATTATATATTAAGACGAAACTCTGAATATGGCGTAAAAGTAAGCAGCAAGCAACTCTGTGATTTAGATTCCGCGGATGACGTAGTCTTGCTAGAGGATTCCAAACAAAGGTTGCAGCAACTACTTGACGCAATTACAGAAAATGCAGAAAATTTCGGGCTAAGCATAAACGTTGACAAATCAAAGAGCATGTCCATCAAAAGCTCACCGCTTGTTCTGCACCGCAAGAATACAGGTCTAGAACAGGTGAAGGACTTCAAATACCTAGGTAGCTGGATCGATTGTGATGGTGAAATAGTGACAGAGACTAAATGCAGAATTTGTCAGTCAACTGTAGCTTTCAATAGACTTAAGCCCATTTGGAGAAGCAGCAAATATTTCTTGCGACTGAAGCTAGGTCTCTTCAGTAGCAATTCACTCTCCATACTCCTTCTCGCTAGTGAGTGCTGGAAAATGAATCAGCAGCTTGGAAAGATAACTCTTGCATTTGAAAATATGTGCCTGAGAAGAATTTTTAACATAAGTTTGCCACAGAGAGTCAGTAACTTTGAAATCCGGAATTGAACGGGACAGCCTCTCATTACTGCTGTTCTGAGGAAGAAAAGGTGGTCATATTTGGGCCATGTACTCCGCATGAATGATGGCCGCCTTCCTCGGACAGCGTACGACTGGAAACCAGGCGGTAGAAGAAGACGAGGTCGTCCAAAGAACACTTTGCGGTGAACTTTCGATCCAGATCTGAGGACCGCTGAGGCCTCGTTAATACCTGAATGGGAAGATGTCACCGCTGCACCATTGCTTCGGGACGAGTGGAGAGGTTTCGTCGACGCCCTATGCGCCACCAATGGCTCAGCAGGAACTAAGCTCTAAATAGTGGCTTGAGACAAGGAGCTTCTTTTTGACGTCTGGTAATGGAAAAATACTTATTCATTTCATAGTAATAGTAAGTAATAGTAATAGAAATTTATAAAAAAAAAAAAAAAAAAAAAAAAAACAGACAAAATCAATCGGTAGCACAACAAAGGCGTTGCTTGCGAGGATATGCTACTAACAAAAACAAAAAAAATATAATCTATAATAAGCAAAAGGGTGAAACTGTGTACCTATAAAAATATATATAAATAATTCATACGCAATAAATAACATAGTATCTGGATCCCGAAGCAAAATAGAATAAAAAAACAAAAGAAGCAAAAAAAAACAATTACTGTCAATTTTAATTCCATCAATCTCAGGCTGGCTCGAAGGTATATTTACCGAGCAACCCCACACGTAGCTCAGATTTAAAGTGACTAATGGGTAATTCATTTGTATTTGGGATAAGCTTATTCCACAGTTAGCCCCTCTATAAATAAATGAAAAAGCTGTTCTACTTGAAACTAGGTGAGGAACCTCAATATCTCCACTTGTCCGAGTTCCATGACAATGAACGTTGGACATTTCCCAAAAATTTCTGTAAAACACTCTCGAAGGCACCCATAACAATACTTATACATAACAACCAGTGTATAAAAATCACGCAATCTAGATACAGGCATTGTATTAATTATACTATGTATTGATCTGACCGAACCCCAGTTCACTATTCTGCAAAATGATCTAATGGCATTATTCTGCAATACACATATTGGGCGAAGTATTGAGGGAAAGTACCAAGCCATACAGACGAACAGTACAAAATGTATGGATGTGTCAGAGAAAAATACAATAACCGTAAAATATAAGAAGGAAAAAAAAGTTTTAATTTACGGATAATCTCTACATTCTGTGATAATATTTTACTTAAAGCTTTTACATGGTACTTAAAGGATAAATTTTCATCAATAATAATTTCACGGTACTTAACGGAATTTGACCGCTTAACAACTCTTCAGTGAAGCTATTCCAGTAATTCAAGAATAGTAATTTGGAGACCGTGAAAAGATTACAAAGTTTGACTTACTTATTTTTAGGTCAACTCGGTTTACCTTCAACCATAGACATGTCTTAGTCGTTGCTGCATTAATTGTAGAGATAAGTAGCTGTTCAGCTGAAGCAACCCACATCAATGTCACATCATCAGCAGATAAGGGTGTAGTGATCCTGGACCCAGAAGGTGCTGGATCGACTAAATCCCAAATTCTAGAAGCAGTTGCAGCAGCATTTGACAGATCATTAATAAAAATAAAAAAAGAGTAGTACCTAATACAGAGCCCTGGGGGACAGCACATTTAACAAGACTTTTACTTGAATAAAATCCATTAAGATGAACATACTGCTCCCTATTTTGGAGGTAATCACTAAGCACATTTTCGGAATAGTATTTGGTGGTCAACAGTCTCAAATGCCTCAATCAAATCCAGAAATAAACCAGCTAGTCTAAGAATATTATCAAGAGCTCCATTAATTACCGAAGTTATACATGATAATGCCATCTCTTTAGTTCTACCCTCCTGATACAAAATTGAATTGGATTTAACAGTTTATGCAGTTCCAAATGATCATGTATTCTAGTGTTAATACACTTTTCTAGAACACGAGAAATAACAGGTAAGACTAAAATAGGCCGATAATTTCCAATATCATTCTTATTGCCGCCTTTAAAAATAGGAGTTATCCTAACAACTTTTAAGCAATCAGGAAACCTTGCCTATTTCAAACACACATGAATAAGGGAAGTAAAAACATCAGTAATGTAAGAAAAACGCTGTTGTTAACACAAGAAGATCAAGAGAATCACTACCGGCTGACGTACTTTTCATCCCAAAAATAATTTTCTCTACTTCATCACGAGAGAAGGGTTTCTTATACATAGAAATATCAGTTGGAGTCTACATAAAAATTCTAATGGAGGATCATTATTAGAAGGTACAATACGAGAAGATAAACTTACGCCAATATTAGCAAAATGTTGAGAAAGAGCAACACATACCTCTTCTGGTTTACTCGTTGGTAGACCATTCCCCATTGCTACTTTATCGAGGGAAACAAAATTTTCTGACGATATCCCGCTTTTAATTACTTTCCATGTTCTTGCAGGGTTAGAACTAGTTTCAGTGAATTTATTTTTAATTTTTTTTTTTTACATTTCCCAGATTTATGTACATAAATTCTTGAACATATCGGATCATTTTCATTTTGAAGGAATTCTTATAAAGTTGATCTCTTTTATTAATACAACGTAACAGGCTAGGCGACAGCCATGATTTCTTAGGATTCATTTTCCTTGATCGCGAATGAGCAGTCTTTCAAGTTTTTGTCATTATCAAAATCAGCATATCATAAAATCTTTGAAAACGCATATATTTATTATCAGTAAGATCGACAAAATTATTCCCATCGACCTCAGCAAATTCCTGCTTAATCTTTTGAAGGTTACTCTGGTTAAACACGGAAATTGGACTCTTTGGAATTATTGGTGCTAGCTTTGGGGGAATACAAACCTCAAGTCTTGTTGAAATCCCAAAATGATCTGATACATCTGTAATAATAACTCTTGAAGCGGAAAAATCTAAATTTAAAAAAATATTGTCAATAAGCCTCGATGATAAGATGGTGATTTATGTGCATCTATTAATAGTAGGATATAAAGCATAGGACATTTAAAGCCACAAAAAATCCATAGAAACGCTTGTATCCAGCTCCTGAAGGTCAATATTAAAATCCCCAAGCATCATAAATGGATATGAACCAGTTTGTAGTTTCTCAAGCTGCTTATCCAAAAGATCCATAAAGATTGGTATGGAGCCAGATGGCGGTCTATATAATATAATACTAAATACATCTTTAGGTTTCAGCCTAAGCTGAAGAATAAATGGTTCAAGTAATATTTCCTGATATACTACTTGGTCATTTCATAAAAAAAAACTCAATATCGCTTCGAATATATGCTTCATTTCCTCCATGTTGTCAGAACTGTCGATTCCTATTATAAGATTTGTATCCTGGAATTTGTAAGAGAGCTGAGTTTGTTGAGCTGAGTTTGCTGAGCTGAGTTTGTATCCTGGAACTTGAGAGCTGAGTTTGTATCCTAAGCTGAGTATGGAATTTGAGAGCTGAATTTGTGTCTAAGAGAGCTGAGTTTGTATCCTGGAATTTGTAAGAGAGCTGTAAGAGAGTTGGAATTTGTGAGAGAGCTGAGATCGATAACCTGAAAGACATAAAATTCACATGTCTCGTTTAAAAAATTAAACGAAGAATTCAGCTCTTGGCAATTAAGGCGGAAGACCTTAAGGCCTCTCGCACCACCATACTCAGATTGAATTGCATATTTAAACAAATATTTTCACCTAATATATTTATATTGTCCTGCTATGCCAAAGTCATAGCCCCGATACAGCTGCTCCAAATATATACCTCCAAAATCTACGTAAGAAGCTTCCAGATTATTAAGAAGGCCAATGCTCCGGGAATCACGATCATAATTATCCATAGTCATTAAATTCCAAAAAAAAAACTCCGAAGATGGTGTCAATGGTAATAAAAATAAATTCATGTTATTGCTAACTGTCAACAAAGTATTAAAATTAATTGTCGATCTTACCACGTTTTTGATTTTAAAGTGTCTGAGGTAATATAGTTGGTTTATCTAAGGCGGTTCAATACCATTGCAGATCACTTTACCTCGTCTATTATAAACTGTTTTGGTTTTTGTGATTCATAGTTGGTAATAACGGAGATAATCATACATAATGGAACTTGTATTATTAGAAACCGTGGTTTAGATTCTGTTTTTTTTTATGAAACGTAAAAGATTTTTTTTTTTAAGTTCTGGAAAGGGCAGTTCCAAAACATATTGTATTATGTCTGCTTGGAAAGAAATCGTTAAAAGAAATCAATTCCAAAGAAGTATCTTTGAACATGCTGACAATTTTGCAAGTTTCCTGTTGTGCTAACCACCGTGATTAAAATCTTTGATGACACAAGATGCATATTATTTATGCTGTATGTACCTTGAATAGACAGCGTTTTTCTACAAGAAAATATAGGTTGGTGCTGGGAAAATTTGCTAATTGACCCTTTGTCTTTGAGAGTGTAATCCGTTGCAGAAACTCACAAAATTTCATTTATTTTATAAAAACTTCCTTAATGGCTAATTTTTTTTCAGGAAAGATATTCGTATGCCCATCGTCTTTCAAATCCCAATTTGTCAGGCGATTATCGCTCAATGGATGAGGCTCTTCAGGTAATTGCATAGTAAAGATTACGGTTGAACTCCAGGAAAATGCCCAATTACATCTGTTGTTCACTCAACTTTCGTTTTTACACAGGTTTATTTCAAGTCCTAATATTGACAAGAGTGTTGCTATAAAACTTAGATCTGAGAGTCATAACACTTTTTGGAATATAAACCTGAATTTTCATAAGAGCATCCTAATAGATGTAGATTGTCCCCCGCCCCTCAAAAAAACTTAATGAATTTTCTCATGAAAAACAACTAGAAGGTAATTTGACCCAATAGAGTTAAAGTTGAAAAATGTTAGATTTTCCTTAAAGTCTAATGTACTCGTTTAAAAGGTTTCCCGTGTTCCTAGATGGACCCGTTTCAGAGATTTCAGGGGAAATTATTAAAGACTTGCTTTTTAGAATGTTAAAAGTGTCGTTAATGAAATTAGGGTTGTCATTAAGGTTAGTAGAAGTTATAATTAAAATGTATGAGCGACTTAAAGTAATATTGAAGGTATTGAAGGTTATTCTGAGATAGTTTTAAGTAAGATAAGTCTTAAATAGAGACGCACTCTATTACTGGTTCTTTTTTCTTTCTATTTACGATATTAAAAATATTTTGAAAATAGAAATGTTCCCATGTTAAATTTAATGTCATTGGAAGTATTTTGTTTAGTATTTCCAGATGAAATAGTATTGCTTGTTAAATTGCCTCCGGATTTCCAAATATCATATTTTGGATAGTTATTCTGGAATTAGAAAATTAGTCTTAAACATTGATTAATCAATTATATCTTTTTTTTGGAAAGGTAAAAAGGTAAAGCATAAGTTTTATTTTAGAGGGGAAGAGATGAAAGCTGTTGAGCATTATTTTTTAGGATGTATAGTGGAGGAGAGATACGAGAAAAAATGGTCCAACCTGGGGAAATTGTCACAGGATTTTTGATTTACACCAAAATGCTCATAAAAATCAGCCAAGTTACAAAAAATACACCTGAATCTCCCTTGCACAGGTTCCCCAAATTTAATTTTGAATGGGGAGGGGACAAATAATTTTTAATTTATAAATATTTTGGAGTTTAAATAGTCGTTTTCTGTCAAATCTTGATTGGCATGCTGGCATGCTGACTCCAAATCTGAATTCATGTTTTCATTTTTCTGTATCCTAAGGCCCATTTCCATCCTGAAGGGACGTGGAGGGTGGGGGGGTTAAAACACAAAATTAAGAGGTTGTTGAATTGTTTCGCCATTTTGTATGAAATCAATGGTGAGAAAATTGAAAACGAAGTTAAAACTTGGTTTTACTGAGTCAAGTACCTCATCTTACCAAAAATGGCTATGAAAATTGGCCTACATGAACTAGTTATTTTAAACATTTTTGTCCGGTTCTCCATTTTCTATCAATCTAAGAATGGTGCCCTAGAATATTTGTCTCAGT
Source organism: Artemia sinica (assembly GCA_027921565.1). Taxonomy (NCBI): domain Eukaryota; kingdom Metazoa; phylum Arthropoda; class Branchiopoda; order Anostraca; family Artemiidae; genus Artemia; species Artemia sinica. The sequence continues at coordinate 38,665,655 of CM051256.1, forward strand.
GTGAAAGGGATAGTGGAAACAGGGAAAAGGCTCATCAATGAAGTCTATTATTACAATCTTTTATTATAAGGTTGGATTCTAACGATTGTTTTGACGAAACATCATCAGCAGAGAAGTGTTTGAGCTTCGTGTGTCCATCTCTTTATCTATTGCTTTCATTAATAGGGTCCACACGTCTCGTCAAATATCTTCTGTCGTACAGCCTATAATACAGACAATTAGGCCACGGATTAAATGTCTCCTATACAAATAGGAGTGGCTTCACAGCTTCATCGCCATTTGTCATCCCAATTTTTAAATGATGCACCACACAGTCTTGGCTTCTGCTCTTCGCACTCACAGGTAAAAAATCTGAGAGATGCGCAACAGTAAATTAAACATTTTTGGAAGAGTCCGAAGGGAAAGCATTTTTTTTAGTATGCAGGAGACAACGTTGTTCATAATATTCCCACTATCGACAGCCTGAATACCTTTCATAGAATGGGATTTATTGAGGGGTCTATATCTAAGTTGCCGGCAATGAAGCTTTCAGTGGCAAGATAGGAAGAAAGTGGTGATGAGTAGAAGTCAATCAGTATCGTGCCGTTCTACACTTACCAGAAACCAACCACGTCACAACCAAGGACTTTTGTTTGCTTGACAAACAGTGATTATAGTCATGGCAATGAATAGGAGTTTGAAACGTTCTGGTGCTTGTGTATTTTTTCAAAACCCACATATGAGCTTATCGACCTTTATGGGGTTAATACACCAAAAGTTACCTCACCCAGGAAAGTTGAATATTCGTTTTTTGTCAATATTTAATCGATTTCATCTGTGTTTATTCTACACCTACACATGCTAAAAGGGGTGCCAGTCAACCTGAAAAAACTATAGTCTATACCATTGATTAACTGCTTTACTGGAAGGCAAACTGTATCGGCCATGAAGAGCCTGTCCACAGGTGCTTTAAGAAGTGCTATTGTTGACCTTGGTGGATTCCACACACGCGTGTTTTTCCTAAAAGCAATTGGCATCCTTATGGCAGGCTTGGGACTTATGCAAATCTAAAGTCAAGTATACGCGTCTAACACTGGGTGTGGCATGTTACAAGGCAAAGCTGTCTCCCGTGTTTTGCTATGGCCAGGGTCTGTTGGAGGTTACCCTTTATGTGAACCTATTATCATCAAAACTGAATAGGAGAGTGTTTGATGTCAATGATGTGCTACCAAAACCCCTTGAAAAGGTGAGTCGATCCTTGAAGGAGATACTGTCGACGAAATGTAGGTCTCAGAAGATGCAGAGCTTATCTATGAAATTGTTTATTTTGTAAGAGAACAATTACCCGAGGCCAGAACTATCCGTCTATGGTTTCAGTATCTGGACGTAATTGAGATCCTGAGAAAGAAACTGAGAGCTGAACGAATTGGTAACCTTAAACTTTATCTACAGTGAGCTTTTTCTTTATCGACATAAATGCTTTCTTACTTTTTTGCTTCCTGTGACAATCTTTACACGAAGTCAACTTGGTTGTTCGTGTAGTCAAATTTTCTGTTTAGGAAAGACAGCCCAGAGTAGTACAGAACGTTACAGAAATACCTGTTCGTCGAGAAAACTGACAACTAGTAGATGCCACCTTCTCTAAAAATGGTTATCGAACAGATCCTAATGAGAGGTACGGAAACGAGGGGTGGTCTGACGCGAGTTAGAAGCATGACGGAATTAAAGCGGACACTCTGGACATTTGCTACTCCTACTTTGATTCTCGTTAACGAACGCATGCATAACTTGACTAGCCTTGCGCAGTTGACTATTGAAAATCACGCAAAAGAAATATATTTGAGAGAACTAAAGATCTGGTGGACATCGAAAAGATCGTTCCACACGTTGAGCCTGTAGAAGAACCCTCCAAACAGGATTCACAGCTGTTAAACGTGGATACTGGTGTCCGCAGTTCTTCTTCTATAAACGTAGAAGATGCCAAATCTGTGGGAGAACCAATTCTTAAGGACATGTAAGCGATAGACATTCACAAATATGTGTCCATGAGAAAGGAGAAACCTCTAACAATGACTGAGAAGTCATCAATGGTCATTGATAGTGAGAGATAAACGGTTGACCCAACTTTAATTTTACAAAGTCTGGTCGCAGTGGCTAGCACCTGTGGTTCTGACAGTAGTTCTGAGCTTTGTAATTTTCTACCATCGCTCTTTAGTTTATTCAAGGTGCTAAGGAAAGCTAAAAAAGCCTCTGTAACAAATCCATTCATGAAAATTGAGAAGATTGGCGGTCCAGTGACAATGCCAACTTCCCTGAGAGTTTTGGGCGGTTGCTGTTTAGTCTGAAAAATCCCGTTGTTTGCTGGGTGCAAATTCTTTGAGGCGGCAGAGTCTTGCGTAGATTTTGCTTCAAGCCATTTGCGGCAGGCAGTGGTGTTTTGACTATTACACTGATATACCAACGAAAAAAATTTGCACACCGCTTAATAAAACCAAGGGTTTGTCGTTTCCAAGGATTGAATTCTTTCCTAGCATGATGGTCGTCAAACATAAGGAGGAGTTTTTGCGAAATCCTAAGAATAAACAATGCCTCATAGACTTATTGAGTGGTTGGAGAACTAAGAATATATAGTTGTGCATGCTCAGGACGATTCCGATGTCTTAGTTTTACAAAGCTCTGTCATTTGTGCTGAAAATTTGTCGATCACTTTAATTGGGAATGATACATTGTCCGTCAAGCGTCAACCCAAAATCAATCCAGTCATTCATCTCTTAGTTCAATGACTATCTACCTTAGTTCTGCCCAAGGAATGATGTATGGACCAAGGAATGGATAGTCTTTTCTATCAACAAGTGAAATGACTTATTGTGAAATGACAAGTAAAATCATTTTTATACAATCCTAAAAAGAGCTTATTCCAGATTTGCCTCTCACTCACTCGGACTATCTGTTTTGGCTTTTTCTACTATTAGCCATAGCTTGATTTCACTATAGCCTTAACTACTTGATTTCAATTCAAAACCAACGCCCTCGTTGCATGCAGGTGAAAATTGATACTGGGGTACGCGAAATTAGATTTCTGGTGTCAGACTCGTATTTTTTATGTTTGATGTCAAAGGAAACGACCCTTTAAACAGAAATCTTTTTTATAAAGATAAGCAGGGTTGCGTCCCATCCTCATTTATATGGATCATTTCGATGGGCTTTGTCCTAGGGAGCACGGCAAACGCGATGGAGTACACGCAATCAACTGGGGGATGAAACTCTCCTACACTTATATTATTCGTATGCACAGCAATCGATTTTCCCCCCTAATTTTCCCTTTCAAGGACAAATTTGGGACACTTGTGCAAGAGGGATTCCGGTTGATTTTTTTTATATATATATACAATTAAACTTATTTTTCTGACCGTTTTGGAGTGAAAAAATCTTTGAAAGTTTCACCGAGGTCAAACCTTATTTTTCCTCCACTAGTAAATTTATAAGTTCAAGAAGGTGAAGCGACAAAGCGCAAATTGCAAGTTGGAAATATAAGAAGGCTTCACTGGGTAAACTTAAGCGCCCCCTTAGGCATTTTTGACGAAAGTGGGCCAGTTATGATTTATGGTGTAGAAGGTTTGGGGTTCGAGAAAGGGGGAAAAACAGAAGAGTATATTTAGGATATTTTAGAAGATTTAGGACTCAGCGGAAAATTTAAGAGCTTGGTATTAAAGTTGTTAAAGTTAATAGACTAATTAGAATGATAGGATACTGGAAAATCGTTATAGGTTTACCAAATAATTGGTTAGTGAAGGTAGATAATCTGGGTAAGCTCAATTTGAAATAGTTATGGGCAGGAGCATCCCGAGGTTCATTTCATTGCGGGGGCGATCTTCGTAAATTTTACCGAATTGCTACTTGATTTATGCCGAATTTTCTGCAGAAATCACGAATTTTGCTAAATTTCGGCCAATTTTGCAAAATCTTGGCCAAAATTGTCGTTTTTTTTTTTTTTTTTTTTTTTTTTTTTTTTTTTTTTTTTTTTTTTTTTTTTTTTTTTTTTTTTTTTTTCATCTCCTCTCCTCTCGGTGACTTTCAAAATTTCTTTAAAAATATCTCATAATTTATTTAATGTCACCTACTCTTTTCTTAATAAAAAAAAACTTCAAAATATTAAATTTATATAAAATTGAGCATTCCAAAATATATCAGGTTATAAAAATAGAGATATACTACATTTCAAATTTCATATACCTTTTAGGTTCATCCGATATCTCAGGCTGCCCTTCCCCCTTAGGGCACCCCTTCCATCGTGACCTTAAATTACACTTTTCAAATCCTTTTTCATCAACCTCTATTTCCCCCCATATATAATTTACTTTTACCCCCCATCCCCCAAAATAACAATATAAAAAAAAAAGTAAGAAAGAAATGAAAAACTCTACCTTTACAAAAAAAAACTAATAGGTAGAATGTCTCATTATCCCTTCACTTCATTTCCTTTATTTTTATTACTCATCTTACCTTTCCCTTTTGGCTGCTCAATTCTCTTTAAACTTTATCTTTATCCTGCTTTTAATACTTCTCAATTCTCTTTAAAACTTTATCTGTATCCTACTTTTAATACTTTTTTCTTTATCATTCTTTTATTCCTTTTTTAAATAACAACATTTCAATTTCTAATTAAAAATTCTTACAAAAACTTTTTCTTTTTTTCTTTTTTTTCTTCTTTCCCTTTTCTTTCTCTTTCTTTTCTCTTTCTTTTCCTTTTCTCTTTCTTTTTTTTCTTTTTTTCTTTCCTTTTCTTATTTTTTTTCCCTTCCTTCTCTTTTTTCCTTTCTGTTTTTCTTTCCTTATATTTACTAGCCTATCCCACTGAACAATTACATTTTTCATTACCTCTGTTGGGTTCGTATCTTTCATTTTCGCTTTCCAAACATAATAGCTGAAATGTGTGAAAATGTATGTCAAATCTTCGTGTTTTTTCGTTTGATTGGTTTCCATGCATAATTTTAATTCTGCAATCTTTTCTGCGTTGACCAGTTCCTCATTTTCTTGTATTTCACTACTTAACAGTTTTCTGTTTTTAGGCTTTTTGCATTGAAGAATTAAATGTTCAAGTGTTTCAATTTGATTTCCACACCTTCCGCACATTCCAGTCGACTTGGTGGGGTCTATCCTATATTTTCTCTCTTCAGTTGGCAGTATTTTGTGAACTTGGAAAAACGCATGCTCTTTAACCTTTGGCGGTAAGAAACTAGAGTGTATCAGGTCGAAAATTTTTTTCAGTTTTTCATCGTCAATATCACTCGTCTCTAGAATTTTCGCTGGAGGTAGGTTTTCCTGCGAAATGAACCATTGTTTCATATCCGTTTTGTTGATTTTTTTGCTATCAGGGTCTGCGATCCTTTTTTCCAGTAATTCTTTAACAGTTCCGAAATGTTTTTTTACCGAATTTGGGCAGTCACTCCTTTCATTTCTTACCCATGCGTTATACCAATTTTTCATAGGGTTTGTTTCTTCAAAATGGATTTCTTCGATTATTGTCTTCATGTGAAGTTCTTTTATCTTGGCTTCTGTGTTAATTATTTGTAGGCCTCCTTGGCTTTTCAGTAGAAACATATCTGTAAGTTTAAGCTTTGGAGGGGGTTTTCCGTACCAGACGAACTGATATATCATTGATTTTATTTTCTTCTGGATGCCTTTTGTGGAGTTTGATACTGAAGCGAAATACTGTATCACTGGACAACAGTAAGTATTAACGTATTGAGCTTTTTGAAATATTGTGAAGGCTCTTCCATAGCCGTAAGCAAGTGCCGATTGAAACTTCTGCCCAGTTTACTTTTTCAGTCTCTTTCTATGTTTTTCTCCATTGAATACCTAAAACCTTTATTTCATCTTTCCTTTCTATCCCGCCAATAAACTGAGGTTCTTCTTCGCTTAAACACAGGACTTCGCATTTTTCTTTGTTTAATTCTAGTTTGAACAAATCGCAGTACTTAGTTATACAATGCAGAGCTCGTAAATAATCCATGTCTGTTTCCGTGAAAGTCGTGAGGGTGTCGACAAATCCTTCTAGCTTTTGTTGGGTTCCTCCTATCTCTATTCCTTGTATCTCTTGCTCCAAATATCGCAACAAAGGGTCAATATATATTTCAAACAATAAAGAGCTTAATGGGCATCCCTGTCTCACTCCTGTCTCTGCTTCAAAGCTATCGCTTTCCATATTACCTATTACAATGATCTGTTCTATTTTCTCCAAGGTTTTTTTATCCATTCGATAAACTCTTTACAGAAACCGTATGCCACTAGTATAATAAGTAGGATTGTTCTTCTTATTTTGTCAAATGCTTTTCGAATGTCAAAGCTTGTGATTCTGTATTTCCCTTTTTCCTTCTTTTTTTCTATCACGTGTATTACGTTTCGTATGGCTCTTAGAACATCAGCTGTTTTCCGTCCATCTAATCCTCCTTTTTGTCGCTTACTTAGCAACTTAGCAAGTACCTTTTTTGGCGGTTTGCAAGAACTTTGGTGAGAATCCGATAGTCGCAGTTTGTTAAATTTACAGGTCTCCAGTTCTTCAGTTCTTCAAGATTTCCTGACTTTGATAGGAGCTTCATTGTTCCAATGCAACTTATTTTTTCTTTGGGGCTATTTAGCATCTCGTTGAACATTTCAGACAGAATCAGGGCTATTTCATTTGCATGATGCTTATAAAATTCGTAAGGTATACCGTCTCTGCCCGGTGATTTGTTATTTCCCGTTTCCGATAATGCTTTTTTTATTTCTTCTGCAGTTATTTCGCTTATTAGCATTTCATTCTGTTCATCAGTTACTTTTGTTATAGTGATTTCCTCAATAAATTCTCGTACCTTCTTTTGCTCGTCTTCGGTTTCTTCTTTTTCTTTCTTGAACACATTTTGGTAATAATCTCTTGCTTCGTTTAATATATCATTTTCGTTTTCAAGGACTTTCCCTTCTTGATTTATTATTCTTCTCATTTGTTGTTGGCTTATTTTTTTCTTCTCGTGGCATATGAGAGTTGTTGTTAACTGTTCGTTTTGAATATGTTCATCTATTTTAGTTCTTATTTTTATTGCTTCTGCCCGCTTATGCTCAACCTCTCTTATCTCTGCTAGAGCCTCAAAATATTCCTTGTTTGAGCTTTTCCCTGCATTTATCTCTTCTTTTAGCTGGTAAACTACTTTATATAGAAAGCTGACGTGTTTCTCTTCAAACCTTGCTGTATCCCGAGAGATTTGTTGGGCCATTTTTGTAATCGCTGGCTTAGCTACCTTTTCCCAATGTTTCGGAAGGCTACTTTTCTCGACAGTTTTCAGTACCTCTAATATCTTTTCTGTTGCGTTTGTGAAATCTTTGTTTCTCAGTACTTCAGTATTCATCTTTCATGACAAATTTCTGAAAGAATATTTTTTTCTTTCGTTGTTTTTTAATGTGGCATTCATAGCTTGATGGTCGGAAAACGGTGCAATTTTGTCCTCGATTTTGTCTATTTGTGGAAGGATCTCACTTGACGTGTATATGCGGTCGAGTCTAGCTCCTCCTCCGTACGCCGTCCAACTTATCCTAGTGAAACTCCTTGTATTCACTTTTTCTTTCCAAACGTCTAGAAAGCCTGCATCACGCACGAATCGTTTCAGTGACGAGCAAATATTGTCACTTTGTGCTATAGTGTCTTGCTTGTCTGTTATGCAGTTAAAATCTCCAAGGAAAACTGTACTTTCAATATCTTTCGGTATATATGGGGCTATTTTTTTCTTCGAAGAATACTTCTCGTGCTTTTTTGTTTTGCGACCCAGATGGAGCATATATGTTGACAAATTTGCACCCACCTATCTCACACCTGATAATTCTCCCGTCTGTATCGGTTCGAACGTCTTTTACATGGAGGTTTTCTTTATATACTATCGCCACGCTTCCTCCATCCTCATTGCAATTCGTAAAATACTTATATTCAGGTTCTAAACCTTTTAATTCGCTTGTGTCGTTCTCTTGTATGAATGCTAAGTCTATTCTTCCTTTTAGTAGATACCCTTTTGGCATTACTTGTCTACTTTTTTGCTTTATTCCATTTACGTTCAAAGTTGCGAATTTTTTGGAAACTCTTGCTGACTTATCACCATGTCTTCTGCATTTTCTCTAGTTCTTGCTTTCTTGGTTTCTAATCCTTCTACTGACGAGAAAGACGTCTCAGCGTAATCGATTAGTTCCAAAGCCTGGCTTGCCGAAGGGCTGTTGCTGCTCTGTACGATTTCTTTTACACTATCTATCATACCTTCGATGCTTTCAAGTCGGCTCGAAAGTTCAGCTTGACCTGTCAGTGACTCTGTTCTTTGCGATCTTTTGTTCCTTTTCATACCCCTAGTGAGTACTCCCGGCAGTGAGCTACTCCTGCTGCGAGCCTCTTGGAACTCTTCATCTTCGCTATCAGTATCTTGTCCGTTTTTCTCCAGTTTCTTTTTTCTTTCTAGCTCGTCCTTGTATTCACGAGTCGTTTTCCGCTTTTCCGATCTTGCGAGTTCCTGTTTCATTTTCTCCATTTCGCGATCTATTTTTTCTTCCTGATTCTTACGCGTATTTGTCTTCTCCTGTCCATTTTCTTTTTCTTTGGGTCTCAGGTTGGCTTGGTTTGCAGGTTGTTTTTCCGGCCGAACGTTGCTTTGGCTACTAACGGCATTAGGGCCAATTGGTTCGGATGTTATGTTTCTTTGCGAACTCTGTGAGTAAAAAAGACACTGAGCTGCTAAATGTCCTGTTTCACCACATATAATGCAAGTTTTGATTTGGCCATCGTACCATATCTGCATTCTCATTCTATTTACGAAAATGAAAGAAGGGATGTTCTTATCTATTCTCATGCTTGCTATTGCTCTTGTTTTGGCTGTTTCAAGATATCCGTCACCAGAGTAATACTCACGTTTGCATGAGAAAACCCTACCATACCTTTCCAATGTCTCTTGGACATCTAACAACTCCATTTCTAGCGGCATTCTTTCTATTTTCACGAAAGTGGGTTTTGTTTCGCAACTTTCGACGTATACAAATCTTTCATCAAATGATAACATTCCGTCTTCAGTTTTAGCGAGGAACTTTTGGAGCTCGTTGCTAGTGGTGAACTTCACATACATATTTTTTCTATATCGCAGCCCTGATCCGTCTATACCTATCAGGTTCTCTTTCTCGACTCCATAATGTTTCAGCCACCTCTGTACTTCTACCTCCAAAGGTACATCTCCATCTGGGAAAGCCACAAAGCTCAGAAACGCAGTGTTTGTTCGTACATACCTTGCTGATACCCCTCCTGGTTGTTGCGTCATTCTTTTCTCTCTTTTTTTACCTTTTCAAATAACACCAATAACTTTTTTTTTCTCTTACCAACTATTCTATTTCATCAACAAAAATAAATAAACCCTCTACAAAAAACAAAATTAACAAAAAAAAAACACTTCTTTTAACAAAAAACTGTCGTCTTCGGTTGAAAATTAGTCTCAGCTTTGGCTTACCTTGAAGTTTAATTGGAGTTTTAAAGCTGGTTTAATAGTGAAGAAATTAAGTGGTATATGTCAGACAAGGGTAATTTCCGAGCACTTGGAGAAAGGAGAAAGTGCTTAGGTAGAGTAAGGGATTGAGAGTCTATATTCGTGCCCCATATGTGGATTTTCTTCATTTCGTCGTTCTTTGATTGGAACCACGGGCCTTTAGAAAAGAATTATTGTGTAGTATTTTAGAGTCAAGTGAAAAGTTAATCTCAGCAATGGAGTAAAAATATTATAGGACAAAAAAAAAAAGATTGTAAAATATATTAAATTGGGAATGACCCATTACGTATTTCATGCGTGCGACATTTTGTTTAATTATGTAAGTTAGTTTTATGGTTTTATATGGCTTATTGTGTTTATTTTTGTTCAAGGCTGTTTCTACGGACGGTGCTGGCTTATTTGACAGCACAATAGCGCTGCCTAAACAGGGAGTGAAGTGGGCACAAGTTTTTTTTTTTTTTTTTACCAAGGCTCTTTTTATTGATGGTGTTCTCGTAGAAACTCCGGAAGAAGCCCATTCAAACAGAAATTATTATTTTTAATGACCTTTTTAAGAGGCAGAAGTAGTTAGAGGGCAATCGACCTTTTGCGTGTACACCATTTTTCCCCAAAGGCATCGAATCAAGATTTTGAGATACACTGTTTGTTCAACGAAATTTAAAGATCCAATGAATCTGCCTCTTAGGATGGCCAGCCCCTCTCCCGTAGCCCCAGGGGCAAGGGCTGAAAGCTATGCAGTACGCCAATAATTGCTTACAGATAATATTCTGTTGGAAATTTGGACCTTTAGTATCCAAATAGATGAAAGTCAGACAGGAGAACTCGCTATGTAAATGCAGATTTTCTAAAGGGAGTATCTCATAAATGACCTATAATTTCTTCCAAATATTTTCGAGCAAATATTTAATCCGTGTTATTTTGAAAACTCTAATGCTAGAATTAAACTAACCAATCAGCTTATCCATTTTTAAAATTAATATACGTTTCTCCTTTGGAAGCTGTTAAACAATTGAACTGTTTTGTGTTGTATAAGCTTATTTAAGGAAATCTTCGGCCACAGGTTACAATTGTATAGTTATACAATTTTGGCATGGCAAGCTGTCTGATAACTTCTGATTGATTTTTCTTGGAAACACAGGTTGGGGGGGGGGTGAACACAAAAAAACTGTCTCTTTCTCAAGAATAATAAGGTAAAAGGTATTGGAAAATATCACATTTTTTGGTAGGAAATATTAATATTTGTGCCTGCTGTACTGTTACTGGCAGCGCCGTTCTACTGTCGACTGCAGAAAGAAAACTAAGGTCGACAAAAAAGAAATGGTACCTGGTGAAACCAAACGAAGATTATTTTTGCTCCCATTATTTGTTTAAATGAGTCTGTTACTCTGACATGCTAGACTAGAGTCTACTTTGGGTTGGTATCTTTGAAGGAAAACTAAATCTTGCCACTGAAAAGGGGTTTTGGGGTATTATCGAAGAAGCTTTTCCTTAATCTAAACTCATCTCAGTGCATTTGACTCTCGTTGAAGCGACGATGCTGCATACGGGCCAGAAAAAAAAAGATAATTTTGTAATGATTTTTATTAACGTCTTTCAGCTTGATGGAGCTGGAGTCCTCTCCTTATTTTCTACAAAAAAGAAATACAAAAGGCACCAATATAAGGATAACATATAAAGTTTTTTTCAGCTGGACTGAAAACAATTGCTCTGCGATAATATGTCACTGCGTAGAATGCCCTCCCAGCAGAGTAATATCGGAAAATCCGTTTCTTGACACATTAAAGAGAAGTTCAAACAGACACTCTCGGTTGTCAGATTTTTTTGGTTCAGGGTTTGAGTACAAATTACTACTTCAGCAGCAAGATGATTTCCATGAATCCAATATTCCATAAATGTCTAATCTTGCATCTTAATTTTTAGGATGTGCGAGCTTGGCTTAGACGTATGGCTCTTCAATGCTTTCCACCATCGTCAAAGTTTCTAAGCTGGGCACCAGCGCCTCCATTCCACTAATGTGGGAATCTCAGATTCTGGACCATATGAATATATTATATTTATTTTTTCTTTGCCATAATTTTTTCCTTCTCTATTACTATTTCCGAAACACCCTCGTTTTTATTTGAATTGGAACGAAGGATTAGCATGAATGACATTGAACCGGTCGCTTTTTCACGCATTATTTTTGTTTTGACTTTTTTTTATATTGAGTTGGGCTTATGTTAAATATGTCTAATTTTTTTTTTTTAATTTAGAAAATTCTATTTTCAAATGGGGGGAGGGGGTGGGGGTAAACGCCTAGAATCGTCTCCTAAAAGGCTCTTTCGGGGCTGTCGTCCGGTGAAAACTAGATTATTGAAGAAAATCACTAAATCAACCAAAAAATAACTAGAATTATAATACTATTTATCAGTGTAATGAGTAGTTATGAATGGTTCTTTACCATGTTACATACAGGCGCACGAATGGGAAGGGCGTAAAATTACCCCTCTAGATGTGAAAAAACACCTTTAGGTTGGTGTTTTGTTTTTTCGAAAATTACCCTTGAAAAAAAAAAAAATAAGTGCCTTTTCTCATCTTTATGCAGAGAATAGGACAAAATCCTGGATTTATCCCCCCTCCCCATCGGTGAAAAGTGATATTATTAAAGTCTTAATAATTTTTTATTCATTAAAGTTATGAGAGTGAAACCGCTTAATTTTTTAAATTTAAAAAAAATTAACATTTAAATTAGTTGTTCTTGCGTAAGGTTCATTGTTACTAAAGCCATGATGAAACCTCTTCCCGTTGGTTGAGTAGAATCAATGGAAACGGGCTTCATGCGTGCCACATGCGTGCCTCAGATAAACAAGCGTTGAATCAGCATTTTTAATTATTGAGTTCTTAGGGCTTGGATGAAACGTGATTTTTAAGCAAGTTTTCATGTCTTTCATAATCTTAATTATTTGTTTTCTGTGGATTTCCGAGAGATTTATATATGAGCAGATATAACTCGATGAGACGATATAGTGAAGTGAAGAACTTTTGTCAATCGCAATTACATACACTGAAGTGAAGTGAAGAACCTTTGTCAATCGCATTTACAAATTACACTCACTGTGTATATATGTATGTATGGATTTGTATGTCAATAAATTTATAAGTTTTTCTTGAAAACGGCTCTATTTTTTTCTTCTTCTTCTTTCGATTCGTACCCTGGGATTTTCAGGCCCGAAAAAACAATATAGATGGTTCACGAGTTCCAGAAAAGCTCGTTTCACTCATTGTTTTTAGAAAGAAAAAAAATCATGTGACTTACGACATGTTTATGTACTTTTAAAGAATATGATTTGTGTCATTTTCCCCCGGCAATGATCGTTTCGTTTTTAAGTATCATATTACACAAGATGACAAAGTGCTCTGAACAGCTAAGGAAAAGGACATGGAAAAAGAAGCAGCATAAATCACATTGAAATGGAGAGGAAAACGTTGCATAACAAAATTTGCTGTTAGATGATAAAACAAAATTACAATGGAATGAAGAAAAATTTAATTTGAACATCATTTTCTTGACCCCCCTGGAATGCAATTAAGTTATTTTGGTATCTGTGAAGGGGTAACAGGAAAGACGAATTGAATTCATGCGACAAGAAAAGTTATAAGAGGAACTTCATATATATATACATTTGTGAGAAAGCCTTATTTTGTGTAATTTCTGTAAATTTAACAAAACCCTAAATTGTGTAAACTCAGCAAACAAATGTCAAATTACTCTAAGTCCAATAAAGTAAACCCCACTGTTTTTGCATAGCTCCACAAGAATAGAACCTTATTCAAGGTTCAAGGTTTTGCAAGGTTCTTCCCAAGAATAGAACCTTGGGTTATTCCGTATTCAATTGGAACTTCCTTGTGTGTATCTTCCATGGCAATCGATCTGTCGGCAAGGTATGAAGATAACCAAGACAATGCTTTCCAACGCAAACCATGATTAGAAAGTTTACCAATGAGGATCTTGCGCGTAAGGCTGTCAAAAGCTTTCTTTACATCGAGAAAAATGGTTGTAGGAACAAAATTAGAATCTAGAGATTGTCGTATAAACTGGAGAAGTTTATTACAAGCATGTTCTGTAGAATACTTTGCACGAAACCCAAACTGATGTTGATGGAAAAATAATTTGGCTTCAAGAAATCTCACCAGACGTTTGAGCCTTGGCCTTTCAAATATCTTAGAGAACACTGAGAAAAGAGAGATTGGCCTATAGTTCCCAGGATCCTCATAGTCACCTCCTTTAACGAGAGCTATCACACGCGACAATTCAAGACGTTGAGGAAATACTCCTAGTTGAAATGACCTATTAACTAAATGGCAAAGTGGGGTGATAATCGATGGTAGGATATGTTTAATTGCTTTAGCCGAAATTTTGTCAAAACCTGTTGAAGAATTCTTTAAAGACAAAACAATATTTGTAATTTCCTGCACCGTAACGTCCTCAAGAACCATTTATTCCTAGGCTCGGCCTAGGAATCAATCCTAGGCCGTGCCTAGGAAGTATCAGTTCCTAGGCACGGGGGGCCAAGGAACTGCTTCCAAGTCTGTGACACCGAGCAGTGGGAAACGCTATTAGCAGTTGATTTCCCTATCTTCGCAAAGAATTTGTTCATCTGATGTCTTACTTGGCCTTTTTCTGTGATGAGTTGATCGTCTACCATAAGAGACTTAGAGAGACCTTCTAGTTTTTGGATGGCCGACTAACTTCCTTATTCACGTCCCTCGTCTTCTGTATATTTTTACCGCAATCATCAAATCTCTTTGTAAAATATACTGTTTTAACACTCTGAATAATTGATTTCAGCATATTACGGTACAACTTAAATACTTCTAATTTAGCATCACTTGGTCTGTTTTTTGTCTAGTTCCGCTTCCTATTTTTTGACTTGAGGACTCCCGATGTTAGCCAGGGAGCTATGGGTTTTGATCTTTTTGATCGAGGATTCCGTAAAGGAACCTTTAGACGATAAGCCATGAATTTTTCCATAACAGTGTCATAAAACTGGCCAAATATATTGTTATAATTGCCCTAATTAATATTTTCTTGAAATGAAAAGTCCCCTGAATATGCACTCAGATCTTCTTTCAGTCTATCCAGCTCCACTGGTGAGCAACAGAATCTCGGTGTATCCTGGGGGACTAATCTTTGTGGATTTTGGAGGATTGGAAACAAGGCTGCAACTGGCAAATGGTCGGAAGTATCAGAAAGCAGTACTTCGTTCTTAATGGAGTGTAGTGATGAAAAAATATTTTCAATTAATGTTGCTGTCTGGTGTGAAATCCTTGTTGGTATGTTTATGCAAGGAGCTAATCAGTACGAGATTAGTAAAGACAAAAGATCAGAAGCCTGTCTAGATGACGTTTCCGCAAGGTCATGGTTAAAGTCGCCCATCAATACAACTTCCGATTTTTCAGCAAAAACGATTCCAAGAACGTCTTCTAATGTTTCCATAAATTGAGTTATAGACCCACTTGGAGAACGATATAATTTGCCTATTATTACCCTTTCCTTAGAGTTGATTGGGACTTCTATAAAAAGTGACTCAAATACCTTTTCATTATTTCTGCATAAATCATGTCTTAGTACAGCCTGAAAATTATTTTGGATGTAAAATCCGAGTCCACCTTTTTGGGCCGTCTTGCGGTTAAGAAATATCGACATATACCCGGGAATATCCAAAAGTACCTCATTTTTCTCGCTCAAAAATGTTTCACAGAGACCGATAATTGCAGGGCACGAATTCCTGCGTAATAATTGAATATTATCAAACGAGGAATTTAGGCCCTGAACGTTGCACAACCGGGACTGCATCACCCCACCTAGCTCCGGAGTCTCAAAATCTCAGCTCCTCCACAAGCACACTATCAATAATATTCTCGAAATTTTCATAGAAATTCATATTTGGGGCTTTACCCACCGGATTATTTATAATTTCATTAAAATTAACTCTCCCATATTCATAATCATTTAATTTCCCGAGTGTTATGTTAGCGTTAATCTTTAACAGAGAAACACTCTCAACCATAATTACTTGCCGATGCAGGTGACAGAGAGCGATGCTGTAGTCGCGTGAACAACAGGGACGCAAATCTCTTAATCCGAATTAAAAAGGCTATGACAGGAACTTGATTATTTTGCTCTGAAACAAAAAAAAATAACAAGTAAAATAGCACAGGAAGGTGTAAATACTGAGGGTAAAGAAAGACAAACAAAAGAGGAAAATACAAAAAGACAAATATCATTAACGAACAGCACATTTTTTGAAGATATAATATATTAAGCGGAAGCGAGCACTCACTAATTATCATGCGTCAGAATCGAAATCAGAATTGGCCGAGGGGAAAACTAGGGTAAGTGGGTCGTAGCATGCGTCATCAACCTTGATCAAGTTAGAACTAGAAGTCTTTTTAGGTTCTAGCCATAACCTAGTCCCCTTCTCAACCACTTTGGTATGAGACACTTTATCGGAGGCAACTTTACAATTTCTTAATTTATAAGCCGTACTCAAAAGTTCTTTCCGACTTTTAGCCAGCTCGAATGGAAGGTCAATACTTCCGCTTTTCCCCGTATTTCTTAGATTACCAACACAAGCCATAATATTGTCCTTATGTCAAAGATTTAGAACAGATACAAGAATAGGGTCCGATGCCGGACGCGAGTTTTGTTTCCTGGAACTTTTAGCCTTTCTTCTAAGTCTGTAGATGGCCGTGAACTTAATATCCCTGTAGTTTCGTACCGACATTTCTGACATAAAATCATTAACGGTTTCTTCAGTATTTTCATTTTCCTTGTTAGGAAAACCTATGGATAAGAAGGTTTTTGCGTTTAACACAAAATTCAGTTCTTAAAACCTAGTTTTTAACTGCCTCAAGAGCAGATTTCTAGCCAGTGTTCTCTTGTTTCAACGCTGCATTCTCCGTACGAAGATTTTCCACCAGTTGCTTGAAGTTGTCCATACCCTCATCGAAATACTTTTTCGTGAGAGACATCGCTAATTATATTGTGTCGGTAATTAATATGCCGCTAAATATACAGTGCGCTCGCTTCTTTCCTCAACTCATCATAATGACACTGCAAAGAAACTTACGAGCGGGGGCCCCTTTCTTCATAAAATCCAAATATGAGGGGCCCCGGAATCAACAGTGCAATAATTGATATAAACTGGATTTCACAGTTGAGAACTATCACGATGTAAAAGTGATGTCTTGCCTTGACAAGCACTAGTTCAGTACTGATTCAGAGTTATTGGGGGGTGGATACCCATCCCCTCCACCCCTAATATTTTCCCGAAATGTATCTGATAGAAAATTTGAGATGGTCATTTGTTGTATTAGAAACTTCAAAAAGAGCTCCTTCGATTGGTAATTGAAATGGCTAGTGCTCTTTTTAATAGTCAAAAGTGATCAGAGGGCAACTCCAATCCCCCCTCCCCAAGAGGATGACACACCCCATAGCCCTCAGGGGAAGGATTGTAAGTTTTGCCCTGGGGGCATATAAGGTATATATAGAAAGGACGATCAAATAAACCTTGGGGGTGGCTCATTGGATTAATAATTAGAAGCTCTAGTGCCCTTTTGAGATTCAAAGTGATCAGAGGGTGGATACCCACCCTCACATCTCGTATTTTCCCGAAATGTATCTGATAAAAATTTGTAGATGGCCATTTGTCGTCGAAGAAACTTCGAAAATAGCTCATTTGATTGGGAATTGAAAGAGCCAGTGCCGTTTTTATTAGTAGAAAGGGATTGGAGGGTAACTAACCTCCCTCTTGCGCCTACCATTTCTCCAAACACATTCAATAAAATTTTGAGATAGGCATTTGCTTCAACGTAATTAAAAGGTCTGCAAATTATGTGTTTGAGAATTACATCCCTCCACAGCCCTCAGGGCAAGGGTTTTAAGTTATGCCCTGGGGGCATATAAGGTATTTGCAGAAAGGGTGATCGCGCAACTTTTGGAGGGGGCACATTTGATTAGTACTCAGAAGTTTTAGTGCTCTTTTTAAGATTCAGAGTGATCGGAGGGTGGATATCTCCCCCTTCTCAACACCTTGTGTTTTCCCTAAATGTGTCTGATTTTAATTTTGAGATACCCATTTGTTTCAAAAGAAACTTCGAAAACAGCTCATTTGATTGGAAATTGAAATGCCCAGTGCCCTTTTTGATAGTCGATAGTGATTGGAGGGCAACTAACCCACCTCCCATGCCCATGTTTTCTCCAAACACATCCAATAAAAATTTTGAGATTGCCATTCCGTTCAACGTAATTGAAAGGTCCGAAAATTATGTCATTGAGGATGGCAACCCCCCTCCCCCAACCCTCAGGGCAATACTTGTAATTTATGCCCTGGGGGCATATAAGGTATATATAGAAAGGGTGATCGTATAAAATATCAAAGGGGGCTCATTGGATTCGTAATCACAAGTTCTAGTGCCCATTTTAAGACTCAGAGTGATCGGATAGTGGATTACCCCCCACCACACCTCGTATTTTCCCGAAAATAGATCTAATATAAATTTTGAGATGATTATTTGTTGTCGTAAAAAAGTGTGAAAACAACTCATTCGATTGGAAATTGAAAGAGCCAGTGTCTTTTTTATTTGTGGAAAGTTATTGGAGGGCTACAAACCCCCTGCCCCCTCCCTCGCCAACCATTTCTTCAAACACATCGAATCAAAATTCTGAGATAGGTATTTTGTTCAACGCAATGATGTCTTCGAGGATGACAACCTCCCCCTGCCCTCAGGGCAAGGTAAATTATGCCTTGGGGGCCTATAAGGTATATAGAAAGGATGATTGTTTAAAATTTGGAGGGGACTTGTTGGATTGGTAATCAGAAGTTCTAATCCCTTTTTTAAGATTCAGAGTGATGTAAGGGTGGATAACCCCTACCCCTCAGAACCTTGTATTTTTCCGTAATGTTTCTGATAGGAATTTGGAGATGGCCATTTATTATCGTAGAAACTTCAAAAAAAGGCTCATTCGATTGGAAATTGAAAGGGCTACTGCCCTTTTTATCAGTAAAACAAAAGTGATTGGTGGACAATAAGCCCCCCTCCCATGCCCATCAATTTCCAAAATACATATAATCAAGATTTTTATATATCCATTTTTTTGTGTAGTTTAAATGTATGGAAATAATGTCGTTTATAAACCGCATACCTTCTCAAGACCAGAACATAATTTGCACTTTACTGAAAAAAAAACTCTGGATTTTCAGTTTTGAATGCATATACTGATATATATTTCTTAAAAATTTAATAATTTTTAATTTATTAAAGTCAAAAAGTTAAAACATTTTAAATGTATTTTGTTTATTTAAATCATACAATAAATAACAGAGTCAAACTCAAAACGAGCAAAAATTAACACGAGTAGGGATGACAACCCCCATGCCTTCTCAAGACCAGAACATAATTTCTACTTACTGAAAACAAAATATATTTAGAATATTTTCACTTTGTTTTTACTTGTTTAAATGTTTTTACTAGATATATGAAGGAGGAAGTCCTTCCCCTTGCACTCCAATTACAGTGCCAGTGTCTGGTGTCGTTTTTGAGAGTAACAAGAGATTTGAGGGAAAGCAGCCCTTCTCTCAAACCCATTCATTTTCCAAACACATCCAGTAAAATTTTGAGATGGCCATTTTTTTGAGCATAGTAGAATGGTTCAGCAACTATGTCTTTGAAGATATTAGGTTGTCGACCCCCCCATAATTATGCAATTTGTCCCATTACACATCAAAACTAAATATTGCTATAAAAATAAATCAAAAGGCATTGTGTTAAATGGTCGCCAATTAGACACCTCAGTAATATACCGAGAACGACTGGGGGTATTAAGTTCAAAGTTCTGGAACTGCTACTAGTATTTCTATACTCGCTCAAAGTAGGAATAAATGACCAGTAAAGAGATGATGTTTTTGAGTCTTGGGGGTTTCTAAGTCATTTAAATTAAGAATAAGTGAGGGATAGAGATTATGTTCCATGAGGCTGAATTTCTTACTGTTAAACAAATTCCCACGAAATATCGAAATTCCAAATGCCAGGTGAGGTGGAAAAGGCCTGGTCCGGCTGCAAGTACATACAAGTGATGCTGGATACCGAGAAAATTGACCAGATGTATAACTTTATTTACCTGTGTAAGATTGTTAGTGAAGATGGTAGATTCAATGAAAATGAAAAAAGTAAAATTGTCAAGGTGTGGGGTGTTTTTTTGCAGTTGAAAAATGTTTGGGAAAATGGGAAGATACTGAAGTTTTTGCATTCAGATTTACATTTAGGATATTGGAAGCTGCGATAATGGCAGATGTTAAGTGTAGCTGTGAAACGTGAGCGCTTCGAAAGGCCTAGGGACATATACTAGATGTCTTCCAGAGGAATTGTCCAAGGATAGTTTTAGGTACTCGTTTGACAGACCGGTTGTCAAAAATATTTTCCTCTCAACGTCAAAACTGTAATTATTTCAGTAAAAAACAACTAGGTAAAGAATGTAAACATCTGTAAACATCTACTGAAAACTTTGATACACATAGACGTTATTCTATATACAAATGTGAATATATATATATATATATATATATATATATATATATATATATATATATATATATATATATAATATATATATATATATATATATATATATATATATATATATATATATATATATATATATATATATATATATATATATATATATATATATATATAATTATCATATATATATACATATATATATATATATATATATATATATATATATATATATATATATATATATATATATATATATATATATATATATATAATTATATATAATTATATATATATATATATATATATATATATATATATAATAATAATAATTATATATATATATATAAATATATATATATATATATATATATATATAAATATATATATATATATATATATATATATATATATATGTATATATATATATATATATATATATATATATATATATATATATATATATATATATATATATATATATATATATATATACATTTATATATTTATACATTAAATATATGCGTCGCATATACGTGTTGCCTATATCTATGCGAATCGTAAGAGTGCTCACCAACAAGCCATTTTTGATCCCATATAGACCAATTTTCTATCATTTACGTGTTCAATGGTGCCTGGAACGTCATAGCTGTTCATATAGTTTTTGGCTAATCCTCTAATAGCAGGCAAATTATTATTATTATTATTATTATTTATTGGAAAACCCGTCACGCAAAAAAAGGAAAAGACGGAGCAATAAGCAAAAAAAAAAGTAATACACATAAACCTAGGAGTTATACATGTGGTTTTTAGTAACGAACGCTGGAGTTAAGATCTAAATCAGCTCTTAGAACAAATTACACAAAACGAGAAAGAAAAATAAATCATACACTGCTATGTAGGTACGCGACATGTTACTTTTTTTAGTCTCCTAAATACTGAACAAACAAAAATAATATGAACATCATTGCATCAAGCCACAATTGGTAAAAAAAAAAAATAACCCAAATAATCATCAGTGAATTAAAAAAGATATACAGTAGATAATCATATCAACTAGTGTAAATATGACAAGAAGCGGTAAAAAGAATTAAACGACACTTTCGCCCGCTGGTCTTGAACTGAGATCACTCTCAACAAATTGATTCATTTACTCCGATATACACAAATAAGAGAAAAAAGGAAATTATTCAATCACGGATCCTTTTACAACTTTACTTAAAGCAATATGCTTAAAAGAATCGATAATTAATAAACAATTAGTAATATATGCAATATATCATCAAAAAAAAATTGACACCAAAATTGAGAATAACCAGCGTCACTTAAATTGGATTCATACGAAAAGAGACTAAATCATCAATCAGCTTAAAAACTGCAGCAATTACACTAGGCGCGAAAACAAACACTTAAAAAAAAAAAAAACACAACAAATATATCTTAACTACTTGGCCAGTACTGACGACCAGGGATGGTTCAACTTCATTACACGGGAATTATAAGCCCGAATTTGCTTTTCCACAGCTATAATGGGGTCAGCAAAGCTGAATTTTCCAATTAGATAAGAATTGCGCCTCCAAAGAGGAAAAACGTAAAAGATATTTTTTGAACCGGAAGAAAACTAAACGAACTTTTGACTTGTCAGAATTTGTTAGCATTTTCCAAAACGGCAATATGTACAGATAATATGGCAGAGCGAAAGAGTTAAAAAGTTTCGAGAGAAGATGACAGTTGAACCGTAGCTGATTAGTTACAAAAGAAGCATATGATAACCCAACTCAACACTCAATGTGAGCAATTAATAGTTGTCGAGGTAGTTGATATGATCTACTGGCTTAATCCTACTATTTTCGAGAGGAATATCCTTAGGTGACGCTTGCTTCCAGTCGAAGAATACAACTTCGGAGTTTTCAGCACTGAACTGAAGACCTAGTTTTGCATACTCAGATTGTAGCGTTGCGAAAATCTCGCTTATGCGCTTGATAGTGCGACTCAAATTCAGAATGTCGTCTGCATAACATACGAGAGATAAATCAAGACCGGCAAAGATGAATGATGTGGGAACAGCTGACTGTGCATCAAGAACTCCATTATCGAAGAGTGAAAAGGGGAAGAAACAGCACCTTGACGGGTACCTTTCTCGACATTGACAAAAATATTAGGGGTTGGTGCGTAGACTTGAGAGCCGTCAACTTTAGCTAATGGGTGAAGTATTAGGAGAACTTTAAGACGATAATACATGTCTCGAAGGGCTCTGATGTATGAGGGGCTCACTCCACGTTTTGCTGCATGGAGTAGCATAGCGGCGTGAATGAGAGAGTCGAACGCTTTACAAACATCATGCCGAACCAACACGAGAGTTTTACCTGATGTACCAGCATCGATCAATGCGTTCGTGACAACCGACAAAGCGTGGGCACAACCGAGAAGTGGCTGGAATCCAAATTGGTAGGGTGGAACATAGGATTTCGCGTTCAGATGGTCAATGAACAGAAGTTCAAAAAGCTTACAGAAGGTAGTAGCCACTGTTATAGGGTGGAAGGACGAGCACAGGGTAGCGAGTTTACCTTTCTTTGGACTGGGAGTGAGATCTCCAATTGAGAAAGAAGACGGTACAACTCCTTGGGTAACAATCATCTGCATCAAAAGAGCAATATGATTTACCAGCAGATCACTTCCATGCAGAATGTGAAGAGCGCTTATTTTATCGATGCCAGAAGATTTCTTACGCTTCAGGCGTTGGACTGCTTGCAGTATACTTGGACTGCCGCATATTTTCCCTGAATTCATCTCCCGTACTGACAATAGGCAAGCCAGATTCATAAATCTCCTGAAATGTCTCCATTTGAGGTTGATACAAAGGCGTGGCCAATTGAGCCAGTAGGTTAGCTCGATAGAATGCTGTTATGAAAAACTAATCTTCCCAAAGAAATGCCACAAAGGTTTTGATATGCCGCTTTTTTATTCCATCAATGCTTGCAGCATTGGCGAGTAATGCTTGTACATTGTATGTAGCACTGTTAAGCTGATACTCAAGAAATCCCAAATTATCTTTGTTAAAAAGTCTGTAAGGTTGATAAGTGTAATGAAGGTTCCAGTGCACATAAAAACTAAGACAATTATCCAATCCCATACCGCTGCATTTAAAAGAGAAAGAAAATTCCGCCATTGTGGTATTTTCATTTTCGGTGACGCAATGGCACTAAATATGTCAAATGCATATAGAGACGTAAAGTCCACATATATTGATCGTTCCAACATTAAAAAATAGCCTGCAATACTGGCATCTACTCTCCCCCAGTAGACTAGTCCAGTGTTCCCCGAGTATATTCTCGAATCATTTGTCGCTCTTCCCAACATTTCTCCGTCAGTAGGCTGTTGAAATCTTAAGTTAGTTCTCATGGCAAAAGAATAAAATTTGGTAATCTCAATATCTATCCCACTATAACTATCAGTTCTGTCTGAATAGACAATGCTTGGAGGAAAATGAAATGTTCCAACTCGAAAAGTAGAATTTTCAAGATCCAGAGTATTGCCAAAGAGTTGAGTTGATTTGGGTTCCTGACTGGTCTCAGTTCTGTACTTCCTTGTAAGTTTAAACTTACAAGGACTACTTACTCCAGGCTATGATTAATATCCTGTCGGTGGACAAAATGACTTTCTTTTTGTATAGTTTAAGAAATATATCTTCCAGTGAAGATATGTTGGGTGTCGCAACAAGAACGTTGGGACATTTTCGCCCAGTCATATGATTTAAAATTTCCTTGTTTGTAATTTTTATCACGGGATTATTCAGCTTCAGGCTTATCTTCGATCCATCATCTACAAAGACAATGCAGTTTAAGTCGGAAAATGCTGATTTTATCTTCAAATTCAGCTGGTTTTGCAACCGTGACAGGCTGAACATTTGTGTTGGAATCGTTAATCCAATAACTAATAGAAAAAGGCCAAGGCTCAGGTTTTTTCACAGTTAAAAAAAGTCTGGAGGAATAGGAAGATAAGTCTGCAAACCAAGATTAGACCGAAAAGCAGATGAAGATTTGCTAGATGTTTTCCAGAGAAATTGCTTAAGGATTGTTTTGGGTACCCGGTTGACTGACCGTATTTCAAACAATAGGCTATACGAAAAATGTGGTTCAATACCGCTCTCTAGGGCTATAATGAAAGAAAGGTTGAGGTGGCTAGGGCACGTTGTGCGGATGAAGGATGAAAGATTGCCGAAGATTGTTCTTTTCGGCCAACCATCTAAGGCTAAACGGAAACCAGGTCGTCCCCGTCTGGGGTGGGAGGACGTCATAAAGAAAGATTTAAAGGAAATGGGAACTTCGTGGGCGGGTGTAAAAAGGGAGGCTTTGAATAGATTGGGGTGGATGAGGAGCGTGCGTAGCTGTGTTGGCCTCCGGCGGCTTGGTGCTGCGGTGAGTTGTTAGTACTAGTAGCAGTAGTAATAGAAAAAGGGATGATTTCTTTGCGTTCTAAAAAGATAACAGAATAAATTAGACCAAACCTGCGTGTCTTGATTTTGAAGTCAGTGTCATTGGAGTAACACTACTAAAATCCAGAGGCAAACCCCCAACCCTCCGCCGCACTAAATATTCTGCTACCAACTTTTGATGTTAATGAATGTATGTGTCTGTACTTTCTTTAAGTTAATTTTGTATGCATATTGAATACATAGTAATGTACTTATGTTAGCTTTGTTTTATGTTTTGTTTATGTTCAATTTTTTTTAATGTGCTAATAAAACACCAGTGTACTCAAACTCACATTTACAGGAATGAAAAGATATGTCTTTGTAAAAATTGCTTCCAGGTTTTTTTGGAATATATATGAATAGTGGAGGTATGGTTTAAAAGAGCGTGGATTGAACCAGACGCTCTAAATAAACATAACTATTATAGATAGATAATCAATTTCAGTGGCATCTAATCTTGGTTAAAATAAAAATCTCAGTTTTGTTTACGGAACCCTTTAAAAGTCACATTAGAAAAACTGTTTTGGGTGGATCACTTTTTTTCGTAATTTGAAAATTTCCATACAATGCCATTAGAATAATATCAATACGTTTTTATCAAATTATCAGCATGTATGCTTTCGTTCATGTTCTATAATCCTGATCCCGAACGTGGGTCACAGGGATTAACATAAAATATGCATAGAGGGCAACCCGAAAATAGAAAGCAAGTTAATGCCTTTAAGCTTACTTCAGGTCAATAAGTGGACAATTTTGAATAATAAAATTTAAATATCGCGAAGAGGGCATCAGGATTTTAGAATCGTCTAAGTTGGGCTTGGCCCAAAATTGAATGGGAACGACTGTTCTAGAAACAGATATTTTTTGTTTTGATCCTTATAATAGAGTGGTCTTTTTTGAACCGTTTTTTTTTTTACCTCTGACCTCTCAGTTTTAGAGAGCCAAGAAAATCCAAACGGAGTACCCTGGAAGACTCTTGGAAGTGGTCTTCAAGATTTCTCTCGATTATATTTAGAAACAAAATGTCGGGCAAGAAAGGCTTAAAAGATGAAATTTTGTTAATCGGTTGACCTTTTCACTTATTGAGAAAATATCTTTTGTCGGGCGCTGATCGCTTTAAAGAGTGAAGTCTGCTTCCTCCATCCACTTCGGTCCATGACGAGCGTAGTCTAATGTTAACCATCAGCAGGAACTTAAACAGCCTGTCTGATAAGCATTTATTCAACCGACTACAGTTTCAGTTCTAACCAGCTATAATAAGACGAAAGTTGGAGTTGGTCTTTTTCCTTGTTGATTAAGGGAAGGGACAGTAATTCCCCTATATTAGGTTTTCGACCATGCTGATTCCAATGATGTGCTTTCCATATTGATCAGAAACCCTGTTCCAGGTGCTTCAGGCTTTTTTCTGACATTACCATAAGCCTTTTTCGTTCTAAACTTTTCTTTTAAGATGAAGAGAAAATATAGATAGCATTCTTGAGTCAGGGTCAGATGGCAATTTTTGTCACTAAACAAGTATGATGGCACTAGACCCTTGAGGTCCGATCCGGCCTGTTGATCTCCGTTTCGTGGCCCTTCAGGACAGAAAGTTATATGGGGGACATCTACCCCGTGCTTTAGCAGGCCCTTCTGTTTACCTCCCCTGGATGTCTCAGGTACCCATTTAGAGCTGGGTAGACTCTGGGTAAACTTATAGAGTCACGCCACTGACCCCCGTCCCAAACCAAATAATCGGCGACGCCAGATATGAACCTGTGCCCTTCGGACAAAGGATTCCTAACCTTCGCGTCAACCACTCAGCTAGGACGGCTTTGTAATTAGGCATTTTATTTTGTTCGTTACTAGATTCGTGGTTTGTTTATTACTAGATTCATCGTTTGTTCTTTACTAGATTCTTAATTTACTCTTTACTAGATTCATGGCTTGTTCTTTACTAGATTCGTGGTTCGTTCTTTACTAGATTCTCATTTGGTAGTTTTTTCAAAACGCGTTTTCTAACTTTTGGTTACAATGGGCTGTGGTTCGTTTTTAATAGGTTGTAGCTACAGCTGCAACCATGATTGCTGGTTTATTCCTTACTATATTCTTGGTTCTGTCTTTTTTAGATTCGTTGTCAGCTATCTCCTAGCTTCGTCTCTTTCTAGCAGCCATGATTACCTTGTTAAAAGATAAATATGCTGCATCGTCATGCAAATGATGATTTATTTTCATAGTTCAGTTACTATGGCCTAGAAATCGATTTTTATTATAAATTTTCATTCATCATGTTTTTAATGAAATAAAATTTAGAGATGGCCGACCCGAAAAAATAACCTTCTTGAAATGGCATAACATTTTGTCAATGTCAATTTTCACTGACTCATAGAATGTCTTCCAATTCAATGGTCGCGGATTTTTATTGAGTCTGAATATGATCCGATTTTCCTCAAGAATTAAATTGAGGTGAAATTCACCAGAATCAAAGATAACTGACAACTTATCATATTTGATTTCTTGCAGCTCCTCTTCACATTGTTTTAATGTTCTTGCCTCTATATCTCTGAAATAAATATACTTCCATAAGTAGTTGTTTTCCAATACATTATTCACATATTCTGAGGTACGACCCAAACTGCTAACAGACTTGACATCCAAAAATTTGGCAATATAATGAATCACCTCTGGAAGAAGATTCTCTATCAAGTAGTTGTTTTTCAATACATTATTCATATATTTTGAGGTACGACCCAAACTGCTAACAGACTTGACATCCAAAAATTTGGCAATATATTGAATCACCTTTGGAGGAAGATTTTTCATCAAGTCACAAGTTGGGTCACATCTTTCTCTTGCTGGTTCAAGTTCAGAAATGTTTGCACCCGGTTCATCACGTAATCGGGTGGAAACACATTTAGCCATAACTGGTACTGACGGGCTCAAATTTTCACAGCTCAAGTTACAAGTTTTTCTTCTTTTTGGATTCACAACATTGTTATCTGTGTCACTTATTTCTTCAAAACGCTTGTTTCGTGACGGTTCAAGTTTAGAATTGTTTGCACCTGGTTCATCACGTAATCGGGTGGGCATGCATTCAGCCTTGACTATTATCTTAGGAAAGTCATTCAGCATGGTCTTAACGTCATTTTCTGACATGTTTGCTTTAACGCTGTTCATAATTAAATGATACTGAAACTTTTGCAGTTCTTTCTTTTATTGACAGTATGACTTCATTGAATACTGACATCATTATAACTAGTGTCATAATGTAGTTTTTACTCTTACGTCATATATGGTTGTAAGCTTTAATTATGACGTCATACTTCATCTTGTATACGAAGATGCAGTTTTCTGAAAAAAAATTGATTTTATTTAAAACATGGCGTTGTGTTTATTACAAAAACACGTGGATACAGCAATTTCCTTTCAAATCGGCCCTTAAAAACTTTTTACAATATCCCAGTGCCCCATTAGAAGTGAAGAAGGAAAGAATGAACAGGAGGTGTATTTTGTAAGAACTATATTGAATTTTGTAAATATTATTTTTTATTTTATAAAAATTATCCTGTTATGTAAGAACTGTTTTGTGTTTATAAGAATTATTTTGTGTTTTGTTGGAAATGTTTTGAATTTTTTAAGAGCCATTACGTATTTTGTAAGAATTTTATTGAACTTTGTAAGAACTATTTTATATTTTGTAAGGATTAGTTTGGTTTTGTTTATTGAATTTTGTAAAAAGTATTTGTATTTTTAAGAATCATTTTTGTTTTGTAAGAACTATATAGAATTTTGCAAGAATTATTTCTGTTTTATAAGAACTATATCAAATTTTGAAAGAATTATTTATATCTTATACAAAATTATCTTATATTTATTATACACAAAACTATTTTGTATATTGTGAGAATTATTTGTTTGGTAAGAATTATTCTGTTTTGTAAAGAGCTAGTTTCGATTTTCGAAGAAGTTTTTTACATTTTATAGTAACATTTGGATTTGTAGTAAATATTTTGTGTTTGTCTTGCCTCAAAGAAATGGGACTTCCATCAATATAGCTTGTAAAGTAGTGGTTAATATGGTTTTTCACTGTGTTTTGCATCATCATTACATAATATAAGAAGAAAAACAAGATTCATGATCAATCAGGAATACTTAGTATTGACTCCAAAAAATGAATCTTCTCCCTGAATAGCTCATAAAGTAGTGCCTAATATGACTTTTCACTGTGTTTTGCAACAAAATTGATTTAGATCAATGGTCTTAGAATGTAAATTTTCACACATTATTATGACGTCTTATTATGACACCACACACTGAATAGTATATTTAAATTATAAGTTGCCAAGGTACAGTGGTGTGGGCTCTCCTACGGCACTGAAGGATCCGAGTTCAACGCACTGTTTGGGAACGATCGATCTTAATATTAATTTTTTGATTTCCAAGCCAATATATTTCCCTTGCTTTTCAAGCCAAGGGACAAAAGTTTCCTATATAAGGGTTTTGAAAAAGGAAGTTCTAATGGTGTACTTTATGTTTTGATCTGACTCTTCTTTTTAGGAGTTATAGGTTATTGTATTTCTTAACATTGGACGTGATCGTCTCTTTCTAGGTTGATAGCCACCGTGCAATAAATATTTTTGCAGTTTACATACTAGCTTTAGCAAACCTGAACTTACAACTAAAATAAAGTTAAATTATCCTGTCGAGATATTAAAGTATATAATTATTACATTCACTTATTACAACATATATAGCTATAACCAATATACGATTATAATGTCATTCATCAAGCTTGTACATGAAAATTCAGTTTTTTTTGTCAAAATTGATTTTATATAAAAAATATTTTATTTTTAATTACAAAAGAAACTAGATGTAGCAATGTCCTTTCAAATGAGCCATTATCCAGCTTTATATGATTTTCCAGTGCCCTGCTAGCTGGGGAAGAAAAAAAACAGAAAGAAAAAAAGATTCCGTATGTGGAGAATATCGAGATTACAGCTAATTTTCTTGATTTTTAAGCCAATATATTTTCCTTGTGATTAAATTCAAGGGACTTTATGTTTGCTATATAGAGGTTTTGGACAAGGCGGTTCTAATAATGTACTTCTTGTTTTGATCTGAATCTGTTTTCAGGAGTTATGGGTTACTTTAGTTTTTACTATGGGGCATGATCGTCTCTTACTAGGTTGCTAGCTACCGCTGCAACCCGGATTTTAATATAAAACCTCCTAAAAATGGTGTCAAATCAAAACCAAAATAAATGAAGTTGTTAATAAATAACTGGTTGGCCGAGTTGTTAAGGCGTCAGACCAAGGATCTGGTCTCAAATGGGATCGTGGGTTTAAACCCTACACTTGACAAGTTTTTATTAAGCGTACTATTCTGGCAAACAAAATTTCTAAGCCGACAAGTTGAATCTAGTAGTAAAGATATTCTATGACTGAATATGTAAAAAATTAAAAACAAGAAAAATCCTATGGATTTTTTCTTATTTAGATTACCACGAACTGTTTGATAAATACCAAAGATCCTGTTTGCTTTTCCCTGTTGCTTCCGTTACTATGGGATTGACTTCGTTCCTTAATGTACTACAGCATGAAAAGACATCAAAAATGCAATTTTTGGTGGAAAAATTTATTCTCTTTTATAAATAATTTATTTTAGTTACTAAAGATTTTTAACCCAATTAATTTCCTTTAAAATGAGCTATTGAACAACTCTCTACGATGTTCCAGTGCCAAGCTATCTGTGGAAAAGAAGCAAAAAAGAAAAATATGCCGTTTGTGGAGAATAACGTGGTTAAAGTCAATTTTCTTGATTTTCAAGCCAATATATTTCCCTTGCTGTTCAAGCCAAATGACAGAAAGTTTCCTATACAGGGGTTTCGGACAAGGCTGTTCTAATGGTGTACTTTTTGTTTTGATCTGACTCCTTTTTTTAGAGCTATGGTTTTTTTTATTTCTTAACACTGGACGTGATCGTCTCTTACTAGGTTGCTAGCTACCGCTGCAACCCGGATTTCCCCTTTTTTCGAAAATAAGGCAAATTTTCTCAGGCAAACTTTTAATTGGTAAAATTAAACTTGATGAAACTTATATATTTAAAATCAGCATAAACATTGAATTCTTTTGATGTATCTATTGGTACCAAAACACCATTTTTTAAGGTTTCGGTTGCTATTGAGACGAGTTGCTCTTACTATACAGTTCGTTACAACGAACTGTTTGATATATCCAATAAAACTTACATGTCGATCCCTTATGTAATTACATATTTATAATCAGCATAAAAATCTGATTCTCTTGATGTATCTATTGGTATCAAAATTCCGTTTTTTAGAGTTTTGTTTACTATTGAGACGGGTCGCTCTTACTATACAATTTGCTACCACGAACTGTTTGATAAAATAAAAAAAAATTCATTTTTTACGTCAAGTAACTCATTACGTTATATATAGTTATTCTTGTCAAAAGATAAACGTGTATAAATATTCCATTCACTTATTACGCCAAATATGGATATACGAGAAAAACTAATCACTTTATATCTTTTCAACAATTTGTAAACTGTAACCTTATCAATGTGATTATAAAAACTTTATTTTCGTTCTTTATTATAATTTTTTTTTTATTGGAATAGTAAGAGACAACCTGGCTACCACCTACGATTATGACATCATTGATCAATCTTTACACGAAATCATGATCTTATTTTAGTTACTATGAGCTGCAAGTTTGTTCTTTACTGTAATGTGCAAAAATCAAATATCTTTAATAAGACTGCAGTATGAAAAGACATCAAAAATGCAGTTTTTAGTGGTAAAAATTGTTCTCTTTTAGAAATAATTTATTTTAATTACAAAGGGTTTTTAACCCCATTAATTTCCTTTAAAATGAGCCATTGAACAGCTCTCTACGATTTTCCAGTGCCAAGCTATCTGTGGAGAAAAAAAAGGGAAAAAAAAGATGCCGTTTACGCAGAATGCTGTAGTAGCTGCCACTTTTCTTAATTTACAAGCAAATATATTTCCCTTGCTGTTAAAGCCAAATGACAGAAAGTTTTCTTTATAGGGGTTTAAGACAAGACGGTTCTAATAGTGTATTTTTTTTTATCTGACTCATTTTTTAGGAGTTATCTTTTAATATAACTTCAGTTACTATGGACTAAAGTTCGTTCTTTAATGTAAGTAATCCAACCTGGATTGACAACCCAGATTATGTAAATCCTGATTACAAACAGGAAAAAGCCTACGGCTTTTTCTTCTTTGGAGTAGTAAGAGGCGACTCTCAAAGAATCAGGCAGCTAACCAAGTCCAATGTATACATTGGTTTGTTCTTCTAATGATCGTCTTTTAATATAACTTTACCACGAACTGTTTGATTGCTTCAAAAATCAAATATCTTTGAAAAGACTGCAGTATGAAGACATCAAAAATGCAGTTTTTAGTGGAAAAATTTATTCTGTTTTAAAAATAATTTGTTTAAGTTACAAAAGGTTTTTAAACCCATTAATTTCCATTAAAATGAGTCATTTAACAACTCTCTACGATTTTCCAGTGCCAAGTTATCTGTGGAAAAGAAAAAAAGAGAAAAAAAGATGCAGTTTAGGCAGAATGCTGTAGTAGCTGCCATTTTTCTTGATTTTCAAGGCAATATATTTCCCTTGCTGTTCAAGCCAAGGGACAGAAACTTTCCTATACAAGTATTTCGGACAAGGCGGTTCTAATGGCGTACTTTTTGTTTTGATCTGACTCTTTTTTTTAAGAATTATGGGTTTTTATACTTCTTAACATTGGATGTGATCGTCTCTTACTAGGTTGCTAGCTACCGCTGCAACCCGGATTGCTAGCTACCGCTGCAACCCGGATGCTAGCTACTGCTGCAACCCGGATAATTATATAAAAAAACCTAATTGACAAATACCATTTATGATGAACTATATCGGTCCTTTATGTACAGGGGTTTCGGACATGGTGGTTCTAATGGTGTATTAAAAGTTCTAGTGTTCTTTTTAAGTGACCAAGAAATGGAGGAAAACTAGACCGCCCCCACGCTCATTTTTTTACCAGAGTTACCCAATCAAAGTTTTGAGATAGCCATTTTGTTCAGCATGGTTGAAAAATATAAAAACTATGTCTTTGAGGATGACTTAATCCCTCACGTCCCTGGGGGAAGGGCTGCAAGTTATGAACTTTGCCCAATATTTACATATAGTATTGGTTATTGGGAAGCATACAGACATTTTCAGAAGGGATTTTTTCTGGTAGTGGGGGCGGGAATTGGGAGTTACGTTGGATGATCTTTCCATAGAGGAAGTTTTCATGGGGGAAGAGATATTACTATGAACGGGGCACCGGATTTCCCAGCATTATTGAAAAAAAAAATCAGAAATTAAATAAAAAATAACAACTTTTCAACAGAAAAACTTTTCAACTGAAAACTTTTCAACATCAAAACTTAAAACGAACAGAAATTATTCCGTATATGATTGGATTCACCCCCTAATCGATACCTTGCTCTTTCCGCTAAAGAATTTCTTAGTACTTTCATAAGAGCTATTTGTTCTAATTAACGGCCTTTGTGATTAAGGGGTCATTCTTAAAGAATTGGAAAAAAATCGAACTTTAGCGTAAAGAGCGAGGTATTAACTAGGGGGGTGAATCCCCCTAATATACGTAATAAAAATATACGAATATAGTAGTTCGTTACGTAAGTTGATTCGTAAGTTACGTATATGTATTACAAATAAAAACGTTCGTAAATTAAATTAAACAACTTTCGAGAAAGCCATTTAGCCAAAAAAAGAAAAATTAATACGTAAATTTCGTTTTTACTATTCATGTACGGTGAGCCAAAATCAAAACCTGCATTAACTTAAAAACGTTCAGAAATTAAATTTAAAAAAACAAGTTTTTTTTAACTGAAAGTAAGGAGCGACAATAAAACGAACAGAAATTATTCCGCATATGAAAGGGGCCTTTCCCTCCTCGACGCCTCGCCCTTTACGCTAAAGTTTGACTCTTTCTCACAACTCTTTTTCTTAAAACAATACAAGACTTTAGCGTAAAGAACAAGGCGTTGAGGAGGGGACATCCCCTTTCATATACGGAATAACTTCTGTTCGTCTTGAGTTTTAATGTCGCTCCTTACTTTCAGTTTAAATAAAATTGTTTTTTTTTTATTTAATTTTGTAGACAAGTTCGAAGCGTCACTACAGACTCGCTTTAGAATCTGTATCACAGCTTAAAATTTTCCGTTTTATAGACAGAAATAACTGGATTTCCAGAGTTCATATTACGGTTGATATGTTCTTCATTTCGAGTAATACTAGGTGAGACCAAGATGTTACCTTATAAAACAATCCATTATTTTATATGCTGTATAATGCCTTTAAAGTTATTATTTTTATGAAAATTTGCCTTCTTCTCAAGATCGTCCCACCTTCTAAAGACATTTCCCTGAACCGATTTGAGTTTACAGTACAAATGTAAAAAAAAAACATTATATTCATAATATGTTACATGATCACATCAAATTACGAAGAACGGAAACAAATAAAAAGTTAAATATAAGCTCGATATACCTAAAAGTCAGAAATATGGCAACATTCAATTCTACAGCAACATATATTGTAAAAAGAGTACACTTTCAATGCACACATACAGACTCAAACTGTTAAAACAAATTTATATTATTGAACAAGTGATTAATTACTGCTCAAGCAATAATGCATGACACATAATCATAGAGTCATATAGAATAGCATTTAAATATATTACTAGCTTTAATACCAAACCAGCTGATTTCTCAATAGAAAAAAAAAACATTTTCCGAACCTCAAAGTGGTCTAGCGCACGATTGTTTTATGGGGAAATTTAATTCTAACTTTTTTTAAAGTTAAATTTATGAAAAAATTATTTATTTTGAACATTTTTTTACTTCATCTTTTCGACTGCAGAGGAACTTTGATGACACATGTCACTATGAAGTGTCCATCATTTCAGACAATCTTTGTTTAGCCTGTGCCTTCCGTCCCGCTGAAGTTGAAATAAATTTTGAATTGTTGAATTCGGGAACTACTGTCCATGATCCAGAAGATTCGTGAGCCATGACAAAAACTATGAGTTTTATTTATTGAAATGGCAACCCTGAACCAAATAACAAGAGCCAGTGCAGCAATCTAGCGCTTTGATTGCAACTGTCACTGCAAAAAAAAGAAATAAAAGGAAAGACGAAAGATTAATTGTGGTTAGGGAGGGCAGGGGGGACAAAAAATGTCTTAGGTTCCTCGCACAAAGAAGATTGGGAGGCAATGCATTGATAATTTTTCTTACTTGAATGTAAAGAAAAAAAATATTAATATTGTTTCATTGAATAATTGAAGACCAAAAGTGCCTGTAGATTGTGTTTCTCTTAACACTTTGAATCAAAGAGTCATTTTTGTTTTTATTAAGAAGAAAAGGGCAATCTGTGCAAAACGCCATACGTTTCTCCTATCCATTATGACCAGGCATTAAAAAGAGCACCAGCCCCTCTTGATTATTTTCTACTTGTATACTAAATAGGCAAAGTGCATTATGACTTCTCCGCTGAGTTTTGACAATTTGTTGAAAATATTTGTTCCTGATATTTATTTCAACAGATATATTAACTTACAGTACAAAACCGATATAGGATATACCGTCTTCACAGGCATTATGTTGCACAACAAATTCTATAGTTATAGTTAATCAATTGAAATTAACTATACGGAATATTCGAAAGATTTTAAATTGGATTAGGAAAAACATGCATCTCAAAGGTGAATAATTTAGGGGCAAAAGGACTGCGATGTAGACCCCGGCGCCGCGCCGGCGGATCGACCGAACGCCGCCGACGAAACGCCCGGTCGAACGCTGCCGAAGGGTCGTAACGCCGCCGGCGTGCCGCAGGCGCGCCGCCGCCAGTAGAGGCGGCGGCGTTCGGTCGCCTTTAAATTAATTTTGCGGCAATTCTTTATTGCGTCAACCGTAAAGTCGGAGCTTTTTCTTCTCGTGTGGTTTAGTATTTCGATTTTCCTGATTAGAAATCAAGCAGGGCTTGCACTATCCCCGAATTTTCGGGAATTTCCCTGAAAATCTATGCGTCACCCCGAAAAAAATTTGGTTCCCCAAATCCCCTAAAATCACGCAATCGCGGTGCCACCCCTAGTGATTTATCACCAGTGACTTTCCCTGCCAAATATTACTTTGCATACCATAATCCTTCACTACTCTCTTGTTCATTAATTTTAGTCTTTTTTATTACTTTGCATAAAAACCAGACAGATGCAATATGCAATTGCAAATATTGTAATATGCACAGTTCTTCATATGTTGACAAAACAAAGTATCGTCTTTATGAAATGAGTTTAAATCATTTCGAATGCAGTTTCCCAATCGCTATTTCTTACATCATACGTAGTCAAGAATTTTATTTTCAAGTTAAATAGAATTATAGACCGCATTCCCTGCTATACAGCTTCAGCCTTCAGTTGGATTTTGAAATTGACAGCCGACAGATTGTTTCTACTGTTGAATTGTAAGCTTGTAGATTTTTTTTTTGCTGTTTTTAGATAAGATTTTCTTAATGTTTAATACTCAATCGTTGAATGCCTGATAGAAAATACAATCTTCTATCTGAAATCCCCCCCCCCAAAAAAAAAAAACTTTTATTGAAACAAAATTTAGCTATAAACTAAGCAATGTACAAGGTTGGGGAATTAAAGATTGAACCGGAAGTTACCCTAAAAATATGATTCATAAATAAATTGTAAACTATTGCCTATAGGGGGGGGATAGGGGGCTATCATTTTTAAATGATAATACCTTATTTTTTTTATTGAAAGCAGGGATGCCAAAAAGATAATTATTTTTTTCATTTAAAGTGGAGACAGAAGAAAATGATATCAAATTCCCTGGGAAACCATTGAAATATTTTGATAGACCCAGGGCCCCCATTAGGACTTGTTCATTGTCTTGGGTATTTTGCGATATCTCATAGGCTATTGGCCTAATTTGGCTTTTGTGTGTGCTCCCTTTTAATTAGATTCTTTGGATCTTTAGAATGCCACGGCGAATCTATGACTCAGTTTACCAATAATTTGAGGTATATCTGAATAATTTCGACATTTTCGTTGTTGTCTTAGTACCCCTTTACTCATACCCTCAATTTTTTTCAAGGAACACTAAACTATTTAACGTTATTTTGCGTGTTTGTTAGAACCATACAGCGACCTAGTTAATTATCAAGTAAATTATTCTTCTAATGAAAGCTGAGATTGTATCCTATCAAGGGGGTATCCAGAGGGGGGGTAGGGAGGTATTACATTTAAATGATAATATTTCGAAATTTTTATTATTGAAAGCAGGGATCCCAAAAAGTTATTTTTTTTTTTAATTTAAGGCAGAGAAGGCATCCTATCAAGGTGGTATCCAGGGGGGGGGGGGGGTAGTGAGCTATCATATTTAAATGATAATACCTCGTTTTTTTTAAAGCGGGGGTGCCAATAAGTTAATTATTTTTTTTTATTTAAATCAGAGACGGTATCCTATCAAGATGGTATCCAGAGAGGGGGGGCATAGGGAGTTATTATATTTCAGTGATAGTGCCTTGATTTCTTTTATTGAAAGCAGGGATGCCAAAAAGTTGGAAAGTTGACAAAAACTTAAAAAGATTTTCGTGAGCTATACTTGATACAGCACTTGCATGGTTTTATCGTCCAAAGGGAAAGGGACATATGCGTCCAACCCGTTTTTTTCTTATTGATGAAACGGGTTTACTTTGAAAACATTCATTCATAAGTACCAGGCTGATTCACACTACAACGAATTGGTGTGACGATAGCGATATCGACATCCCCACCTAACGTTGCGCTCGAGTGACAATGGCGCCCTTGGTCCAGTGCCCAAGTTACATTAAAAGGCCAGGTCATAATAAAAGCTTTCAATTTGTGAGGTTCAAGGAGGAGTCTTTGACAGTCTAATGACCTCAGGGTACTAGATGTTGCCACGTTCTTACGTATCTACAGTGGTTTAAAAAAATTCGATCACCCCACAAATGATTACCAAAAATATGCACAAATATAACAAACGTAACATTTGGAATATTATAACACTTTTTTCAAAGCTTTGAAGAAAAGCAAAAAAGGCTAAATACCCTAACTACGCTTGAAAGCTATTTTAAAAAGAAACTCTTCCGAGATTTCCATGGAAATGACCATAGCAGAAGCTTTGAGCCTGGGTGGGGATCAAAGAGGAGTCTTTGAGTATTTTGACCACAGGTGACTTATTGTTGCGACTTTCTTAAATTTGATAATTTTTGTGAGCATTTGGAAATCAAAGCTTAAACTCAATAACTGATACTAAGTCTCCTAACATTTTGCTTGGATTAAAAGTGACGAACTAGGAAGAAAATC
Source organism: Artemia sinica (assembly GCA_027921565.1). Taxonomy (NCBI): domain Eukaryota; kingdom Metazoa; phylum Arthropoda; class Branchiopoda; order Anostraca; family Artemiidae; genus Artemia; species Artemia sinica. The sequence goes on from CM051256.1 coordinate 38,703,620, forward strand.
TCAACATCTTCCTGGAGCTACTTCAGTCTGCATATTATTTCATTTAATTACATTTAAAACGGATGAGCTTTTCATTTTTACCTAAGAAAATAGCCGGCACTTCATTTTTCTTCATACCGAATACCATTAAGTGTTTTTGTTTCATTGTAGTTGAAGTGTTTTCATGTGAAGTGTTCATCATGTATTTTTCAATTTGACAAATTTATTCCTTTTAGATGCAGTTTATAATTTGACTGATATTAGGTATTTATGAGTTTATAATTTGGAATAAATCCCCAAAAGAAAAAATGAATACTATCCAAAAGAGCAGCCAAAAGCAATAAAAAAGCAGCAGTTCAGCCTTAGCCTACATGACATATATTCTATAAAGAAGCTAAAAAAAACTTAAAAATGCATTTTTTTTTAAATGGTTATTAAAAACCACTTTTTAATACAAGAAGGCTTTTAAGGAATCTAAAACAGCAGAAAAAAAAATTAATATCAAAGTCGCCCATTTCAACAGTTTTAAAGGTGACAAAACAGACATTGGCAAAGGGCATTATGAAAAATTAAGCTTCTTAGTTCAAACTTATATTCAAAGTTTTTGCACAGATAACTGACGAATTTTGTGATACGGTATTTGAAGTTTTGTATGCAGTAATGCTCGATGAAAAAAAAAAACTAATTGTGATTTGAGAAAGACTGATGAAAGCATTACTGTTTGCGGTCAATATTGATCGCGCCGGCGGCGCGCCACCGACATATTACCGGCGGCGTGGCAAGGCTTGCTGGTTTTGGCCCCACCGCCGCTGGTCTTCCCTCATCGGCGCGGCGCCGGGGACTACTGCGATAGTACTTCTCAATTTTTTTAATTTGAAATTTAGTTGTGTTTGAGAGTTGAAAGTCCAAATGATCTTTTCATCGCGACAGGGAATAATAAGAAAATACTTGCTAGCATTTCTTAAGATATTCTACATGTCTTATTCAACCATAGAATTACCTTGAAAGACTTCCATAAAGAAAACTCAACAAGAATAACTTTTTCTGAAAAAGATACTACGCCATATTCATTATTATTCTACATAATTTCTACATTCCTGGTAAAAATGACTTTATTTGAGTTTATTGGAGTTACCAGATAGTTTTTTTTTAACAATGCAGCGACTAAATATGAAAGAATACATAAACTGGAGAATTAGTCAAAATTGATAACTTGCTGCCACAAGGGATGCACATCTTCCTTTAATGTTCTACACTGATGGCCCCATGACACTTGGTATAGAAGGTGGTTGTCATCCTATAGAGTTTGGATGAACAGATGCAGGGGCGGATCCAGGATTTTTTTTTTTGGGGGGGGGGGCGGGGGGCGGGGGGAATAGGTTGATCCGATAAAAAAAATTAGGGGGGGGCAAAATAGGTTGATCCGATAAACTTGCGTTAGGAGCAAGTTTAATTGACGCAAACTTGAGTTAATTAAGTAAACTACACTACTTTAGACTACGCTACGGGGAGCCACGCCCCCTCCCATGGATCTGCCACTGGACAGATGGAGCAAATGTTTTGTTTTTGGACCAAAATGTTCCAAATAAGTCTTTTAACTTTATAAAACACTCAAGTTTTTGTTAGCATCCGTTAATTAAGACCAGGCTCTCATTTGGACTTAAACTGAGTGAAATGTAATTTCAGATTAGGCTGCCGTTTCTCAGTTTTTCACCAAAAATACTTCAAAAATAAAGTCCTTTTATGAACCGTTTACAATATTAATAATCTAAGCCTCATTATTTCTTTTATCTGAAGACCTAGTTGTCGGATGAATAACTGATTAATGTAGGCATTCTCAATTTTCTTTTAATTTTTATTTTTGTCTTTGTATCTTGTGTATATTTGTATGTTCAATTGATTAGAATCCAGTAATTAATAAGTAAAATCTTCGCTCAAATACAAGCCTTTTTTCTGACCAGCTTCAACCCTTTGTTTATGGTATCACAACGCACAGGCTGATAAAGGTGTGTTAAGGTTAAAGTTTTAAATCACATGTAGATAGAGATAAACTTCTGACGAAGTTAAGCACGATAGAAAGCACGACATAAAAGATTAAAGAAACCTGACAAAAAGCTCAATATAATGAAATAAAGCAGTATACAAGTAAATGAGACGCAGTGCTATTTACTAATTGCTTACAAAGGAGGGAGAGGGCAATAAAAGGCTATGAGCTCATTACGGCAGTTTAATGGTTTATTAATAGCTCATTATGGCTTATTTATTGTATATCATCAACTACAAACATGATTGTGATGAGATTTTCAGTAGATTATTTACCAAATAGTACTAAAAGCTTCAGAGACTAAATTCCAGGCTTCTTTGCAGGGTAACTTTCACTAAGAATTTTTACTCATATTTTTTTTTCTAAAACCAAAGACATTTTCTTGAAAAAAAGGGAGGGATGGCTCCCTTGATAAGTCCATAAGTCCAGATATAAGTCTACGAGTCTATAATAAGCATACATATAATATTCTGTCAATCTAACTTAAGAATCTTACTTAAGATCCTACTTAAGTCACTGAAAAAGGGGATAAGATCTCAAAATGTTGATGTCAAAATTCCCAAATTTAACTAGAAATCCGAAACCACAAGTTAAGCAGGATTTTAGTTAGCGTTGCGCCAAGCACTCCACTTATTTTCATTTCAACTAAAGCATAAATGCAAACTGCCTGATAATTTAAGTTGACTGAAGTAAACTCTTGGTGAAGTACTCTATACCATCCCCCCCCCCCATTCTCCTATTTGAAATAGAGGTAAAAAAAAAATATGTGAATTTTGTCTGAAAAGGTTTTTGGGAAAGCTCATTGATTTTTATCAAAGTCCTAGAATTTTTATTTTGATATTTAAGTGCTCATGATGTTTTATTGGAGCATTTTCCCAAAAAAAATAATTCAGTTAAAACCTTTTCTTTAAAAACTACCAAAAATGGAATATTTTATAGGATATGCCACTTGAAATTTTTGGCAGGGAGAATGTTTACCCCTAAAGGTTGAAGAACTAAAGGAAACTTTTGACCTTGAAAATTTGTCTTAAAGTGTTGTATGATTCTGCTCGTTTTTATCCAGTCCGTCTTTGAAGTTGGCCTAGGTCAAATTTATACACCAATTTAGGCCTACTTTAACTTTTGAATTCCTGTAATACCAAATTGGGGTATCTACCCCAAGTAATTTTACGCAAAACCAACATGTTTTTGTAGTATAATCATAATAAGCACCCTTTTTAGAAGGACCGTCGTTTTGAATTTTGGAGTTGGCCCTGTGTCTTGTAAATTGCGAAAAATCTTGTGATTATTTTCCCTACGCCATGCCAGACTAATATTTAAACCGTAATTTCGCTTTGCAAGCACATCGTTACTAATACATTTACCTATCATACTTTACAGTGGAAACTTCAAATTTCATAATTATTTATAAAAAAAATACATGAGATACGTCAATTTTTGAAGAGTTGAACTCAATAATCAAGAGTGGCAAAATTAGCAAAATTTCGTCCTTTTTATGTTAGGCCTTTCCTCTGAAAAACCAGATTCTTAATGCAAGATTCAATGAATGATGAATTGAAAGGAGGTAGAAACACTGACAAGACAACCACTCAACTGCAACTTCTTTCTCAGTTGATAAATGCAGCGATTTTACCAACTCAAATTCACAGCTAGGTAAAATATGAACAAGATAAATAAAAGGATGAGTTAACAAAAATTGATGATAATGCTGACAGAATATCAAGCTCTATCATGATGAGGATCGGTAATTGCAGCAGTTATTCAGACGTAAACTATGGGAGATTCCCATGAAAACTTCAGCCTTCGGTAGCAACCTGTTGGGAAACAGGCTGGCGCAAACCTGAACCCAATAACAATAGAACACTGCATTCAGTCTGTTTCCTGCGTGAATTCCCAACACTATTAAATTGGCAACACAAGCCTACTAGGGCTAGCAAGGTAATCTCTAATTTTGAGATTCTTCCTGTATTTTTAATATGTTGCAAAAACAGTTCAATCTTTTTTGTATTTTTATAGCTTTTCTCCTATCGAAATAGATTCCTCTCATGAAATTAATTTTTTCTTTTAGTACTAAGAGGATACCATTTGACAACAACTGCAGCAAAGCTATTTCCGGCGAAATCCTGTTATAAATAAGGCCTGGGAAAATTTTTTGGCCCAGGATGAGGTTTTAAACGACCTAATCGATACACATTAAAATGTTCTTAGGGTCTGTTCAAAGCAACATTTGCTGTCATGTCGATACCCCTCCCCTTTCTGAGCTGTCAATTGCAGTCAAGTAGAAAGATGTTTTAGCACACTGAAATCGGTCATGACGATACCTTGCATATTCATTTGTCTGTTTTTCCGTCAGACAAAATATTTGGAAAAAATGACTTCCAAAAGTAATAAAAGTTCTGCTAGGATACCTGCCAATATAATCAGGAGGCTATTCTTATCCCCCTTCCCCTGACATTGGTTTGGAGTATTCCTTTCCAGATATATATAAAATAGCAACATTTTTCATTCTTTCCTTTTTTTACCATCCACCCCCCCCCCCCCTCCTCTGGAAGAATCATTTTGCACCATATAATTTTTGTGTCTTTATTTTAGTGGGTTATCGCTTCACTTTTGTTTCAAATTGGATTTAACAATTGGATTTTTCAAATTGGATTTAACAAAAAAAAGTCGTTCTCCAGTTGGCAAAACCGCGTTTAAAATAAATAAACCTTCCTGCTGAAGGGCTAGTAAAAATGTATTACTGAGATTCTCTTTTAGATAGGTAATCAAAGGAATGCTAAAAATTCACATGTTATTTCATTTTGAATAGGCTGACTCATGAAGTCTTAGCTTCAATAAATATTTCAGGTTTTAAAGACTGCTCACTTCAACCTATACTCAGGGACAGATAGGGGAAAATACTACCCCAGAATGGTTTGAAGAATCCTTCCCTTCCTGGGAAAAAAATTGAAATGAAGCTGTTTTCTTTGGCATTTTAGCTCCCCTCTTTGCATAAAAGATTGCAGTACAATTTCCTAAAAAACGATTATGAAGACACCTATATAAACGCATATACAGGGTGAATAGGGGGGTCTTACACAAGAATGGCTCAAATGATCAAAGGGGTCATTCTTTTAGGAATTAAGATAATTTTTTGTCAATAAGACATGCAAGCAAAAATCCACGTTGCGACGTCATCTAGTAATTTTCGCTTAACAAAGTTTACACATATTTTGTGAGAACCTAGCCTTACACAGAAAATATTATTTCCCATCAACAGATGCATGGTGACTGAATCAACACTACGTCAGAGTATTAACAGAGTTGTCAGTTATATAGCTTCCAAACTGGGTCAGTCAAATATCAAAACTGTCAAGGAGTAAATGGACTAGCTTTTCATTCAAGTTTATAAATACTAAGAACTCATTTGCACTTCTTTGCTGCACGTCGCTGAAAGCGCCGCATTCGCTGTGACCATTCATGTTTCCATTCTATAACTACTGAATGGGAATTTATCTCGACTCCAGTTCGGCTTGATTTGTTTAAATCACTTCCAAGAATTAAATATGACCTGGAAAATAAAACTAAATGAAATCAAAGCTATTAAATGAATTGATAATAATGAAATAAAAGCTATTAAATAAAATGAAGGGAGCTATTAAATGATACAGCATGAACTAAACAGGATGTGAAATTTCGATTTGTATCTGCTAATAAAGTTAATAACTAATAATTAGTGCTTGTTAATTCAATGAAACACATCCAAGGAGTAAAGTTAATCCTAATGAAATATAATCTTCACATAACCTTTAGTTTATATAATAATATAATTTGGGCTATACATTTGCAAATTAGGGGTCGGGGATGGGGTAAAGTATTTGGACAGCACCCTAACTTTACCTAACCTTAACTACCCCCCCCCCCCCCGACCCCCCTAATGTCCAAACATATAGCCCAAATTATACAAGTCCAATGCATTCTATTACCCGTTAATTGTCTTTGTTGCTATGAAACCGGTTTTCTGAGATCAAACCTAAGCGTAATTCTTGAGTGTGTTTCGTTTAATTAACGAACAACTCTATATTTCGTCTCTAAACATAGTAAAAACTCTAAATTCCTCATTTTATTTCTAAAATTCAAAATAAAATAGATAATTAAGACCCAATTAAAACACGATAATTAGGAAATCTAAAATTAATACTAAAATTTTAATCTCGATTTTTTAACCTTCTTTTTTAAAACATTTTAAACACATATAAGCATGGTTTATAGAAGAAAGGATAAAAAAGGGGAGGGGTTATTACAGGTTTTTTTTTCCAGGAATATTTGAAATGCCAACACGTTGCCATTATTTCGTAATATAATAAATGAATGTTGATGGGAAAAATATAAGAAGTGAAAAAAATATTTTTCACTGTAACCGGAATGCCGATTATAACAATTTCTATTGTAAACAAAAATTGAAAAAACAGTAAAAACCGATATTATAATTTTTTTTCCAATTTTTATTCTTAGTATCTATATAGTTGATTGAAAACAGTTTTTGTGTTTCCAAAATTCCTACGACAAAACGTAGACAAACTGAAATCAAAAATTTCAAACCCTAGATAGGTATAATATGGTAAAGCTATAGATTACGATAGACCCCATGATTAGATAAAAAAAAATATATCTGAATTGACGATTGCTTACTATTAAATAAGAAAAACACAAGTTTTCAAATATCGTCAAAAGTAACATTAAAATTTAAAACAAACCGAAGAAATTTTTATATTTGGGAGGCCGCTACCCCTCAAACCCCAGCTCTTTGTGCTAAAGCTTGACTAATCCTTTCTTGAGAGCATTTTAGAATAAAAAAAAAAGTTGTTGATTGCACGCCTTTTACTTACTCTAGTATACTGTTGTTTTACTGTTAACTGCAAAAACTCTAAAATTAGTCTTTTCATTTTCCAAGCTTTGTGATAAAAAGGTTTTATCCCATTTTATCAAAATGCTCTTGTACTAGAGCATTCATTCTTGAAGCTTTAGGAGCCAGATGCGATTTTGAAAAGAAAAACTGGATTTCTTTGATCGCTCTTTTATCAAAGCTGACTCAAAATAACTTCAAAATACAAAATGACCACAAAATAACATTTTCAAGAGGGTTCAGATTTTTCTGTAGGTTCTTGGTTGTTTTAGCGCTTTATTTTTTTTTTCAAAGACGAATTGGCACTTTGGTTGGTCTTTTAAAAAATCAAGAGAAGTGGAAACACTGTTCGAGACAAAGATCACTTAGTTTGTCTTCCGGCAACTCAGGTACTTCTACTGACTCTGCTAACTCTGGAACTGAACACGGCCAAGCATCTTATTTTTTGGATTTCTGTAGGACAAGACCTCTACTGAGGAATTGCCATTAACCTTTTTTTTTTTAAAGCTTCAAACAATTAACGTTCCTAGGTTATACTGGATCAGCTTTATTAGGACAAAATTTCTGTTTCCCAGCACAAAATTGTAAAAATCAGAATTGGCAGTGGCGCCATCTCTTTTACTACTAAACAACGGCGCTGCAACTTAAATTTTTGTTCGTAGGAATCTTGTCGCAATTTTCTACAGTCGCTGGTTCAGTAAGATCTGCCTTGGTAAAAAAAAAGTACAAATAAATAAGAATCTGTGAATACACTTGTCCCTTAAAAATTCTAAATATTTTTTTCGTCAACAGGGTATGCAATTTTTTTCGCTAATTTGTAATTTTAATTTAATGTAATGTAATTTTTTTCCAGACATTTTGATGGTCTAATTCTCATCAAAATCACCTTATTTTTGCATATGTCTTCCCTTTTTGCCTACGATTATGTAAATCCTCTTATGCTGGCATTGTTTGATGGGTAACTTAATTATAAAGAATTTTGGACATTGGGGATCCGCATAACAAGGATGCTGTTTTAAAAATTCACTTTTTTTTACTTCCGTTTTCTATCGACAAGCTTCGCTCTTTACTCACCGTCCATTAGCATGAGTGGTTGGCTATTAAAATAAGAAATGTTATTCAAGTTTTAATCTTGAGCATAAGTTTTCATTAAACGTCTTTCAGGTTTTAAATAGGTTGTGGGCCCTAGCATAAATTTTTTCAATGGAGAAGGGGATTCTATCAAATTTCCAGGGAAAAAAGGCATTGAGACTAAGAAAACAAAATTTCCAGATAAATTTAACATTTTTTTAAAGTTTTTTTTGCAGTTCTTATGTATTTCATGTCTACTACAGGGGGCCGAGGGGAATTTTGTCTTCCCCTGAGGGAAAAAGGGAGAGGAGTGGTGGGGGAGAAGTAAAGGTGTGTGAGAGAGATAAAGAGGGCGCAAGAGATATGGCAATGTTTCTTTAATAACAAATTCAAATCATAAGTAGGTTAGAGTTTTTTCTGTTCAACTGATCCGTATAAATGTAAGTGAAAACTGCACAAAAGCACAGGGACGCCAGTCAAGGCCGTGGGGGGGGGGGGGGGGGTAGCAGATTTGAACCCTACCCCCTCCCCCAAAAGTTTCATCTGACTCATAAAACGTAACAAAAACATTTAAAAACAAATTTTTGATCCCTTACCCTGGATACGAACCTGACACCAATTAACAAAAATGTAAAGGGAGAGGACAGGACTATTCAATTTGTTTTAAAATGAAGATAGAAATAGTTTTTTTTTTTTTTAATCTAGGGTAGGGTTTTTTTTGTTGGGCTTTGGATTTCTTCAATTAAAATGCCAAAAATGATCATTTTTAAAATTAAGGAGGGGAGGTAAAATTTAGGTGTTTGTTAACATTATTGTCTTCTTCTCAAAAATCCTGACTGAAAGAAGACCTTGTAGAACACTCTTTGCAACACCTTCCTGCTTAAACCGGCAGGGACCAAACACCAAATCAAAAAAAAAAAAAAATACTTCTTAGGCCAAACAAAAGGTTAGTTCCTGGGTACTAGCGTTTAGTTGATGACCATATAAAGAAAATTGGCTCTATAAAAAAGCTCTTGGATTCAGAATTGTGATATTAGGTTGCGTAACACCAGGCTCAAATTCTCCAACAAAGCTGATAAATCATGGACATATTTTATGTGTTTGAACTAGGTGGTTGGAAGGTGGAATAAAATCTGAAAAGAACTGTACAAAACGTCTAAGTGCCGTATGCGGTTTTAAACTAAAATCGCATAAAACAAAGCTTTTTTTATAGATGGCAGACAAATCCTAAAAGAAATTTAGGATTTGAAAATCTTTGTTTCAGTCAATTCTAAAAATTGTAGCTAGAGCTTAAAAAAACTGTACCTTAAAGGAATTGATTAAGACGTGAACAAATCCTTTATCAAAAAATAAATTAATGAAAGAGGAGCTGGATTGAATACTGAAACACATTGAAATTTTAAAGTAAGGAGAATGGGAAACTTATACCGTTTCATCCTCAGCGATTTAGCTGAAGGGAAGATAGGGATTAAAAACAAAAGCGACTATTGTAATGTAGCATTTGGTGACTTCAGTAAAATGGTAGAAAATTTCAGAGAAAATTGGGCATTTGATAAGGTTAATCTGGAATGTATTGCGAATAAATTTCTCTGTAAGCAAAGGCTTAACCAAGATTTTTGTTTTGGGGAGGAGTGCAAAGAAAAATATTTATAAAAAATGTGCAAAATCTGTTTATATGCATTTTTGTTACTTTTGTACGGGTCGGACAAAAATTTCGGGGGCGGGGAGGAACAAACACAATAATCCCACCCCTGGATACGGCCTTGTCTGTAAGTGATAATCAATCCGCACTTTTTCTAATTTCCAGAATTATTTAAAGTCAAAATCCAGTCTGCACAAAGAAACCTTAGGTTAGCTTGGAAAACTTGAGGTAAGCAGGTTAAGCAGGTAAGTTGACTTTATGATGGTAGCCCTACTGGGGACATAATTTTGCTTTCCAAACCCTCGCAAGCATTTTAAAGTCCCTGAAAAGACAGGCTTGGAACAATGTTGGGTACTTGTATGATATAGCCCCGAAAATATACCTAAGTATGATAAATAATACTTCAGAACCAACTTGGGCTATATATTTGCATGTTGAGGGGGGGGGGGGGGGGGGGGGTATGGCGGGTCTGGATGCCTGATGTCTTAGGCACAATTCTTCTGCATATTATGAAGTAAGAATTATTTTCTAACTTCACACTGTCTAAATACTTTACCCCCAACCTCTAATACGCAAATATGAAGCCCAAATTATATAATTTGTCATATATTCTGTCACTTCTCTTTGTCTTGTCTCACACTAAGCTGAAAGAAACTAACAAAAAAAAAATCGGATCTACAGTGCGTCAATGGATGAGCAACTTGAAAGGTCGGGGCTATATCATACAAGTAACCAGTTTCGATTCAAACAAAGTCACCAAAGGGTAGATAGCGTAAGTGATTTTTGTTCAACGCTAGTGTCAGATTCAACTCTTGTAAGCTCTAACCTCTAACCTAACCTCTTTAGTCTAAAGCACAACTAACCTTTCCATTTTAATTTTGGGACATTTACAAGCCAAGTCTGAGAGCTTGACCCAAATATAAGTAGATCCTCTGCGCAGTCGATTTTCACGAGACTTTTTGAATATTGTCTGGACGTTTATCGTAAATTTAACCCAGTCAGCCACGGCTTCCCTGTTGATTACTGTCGCCAAAATAGCTGGAATATACAGAGAAATAAAAATAATAGCAAAATTAAATAGAAATTAAACCGTAGGGGCATTCATTAAAATGGGAAGGCGTCAGGACATCGACACGTCAGGACGACTACCGTCAGGACATCGATAAAATCCGTCAGAACCACTAACCGTCAGGACATCGACAGTCATAACATCGACACGTCAATTCATCGACAGTCACAGTCGCTACCCGTCAGAACGTCGACAGTCATAAAATTGACACGTCAGGACATCGGGTTTAGGGGGAAAGAGGTACCTAGGTTAGGTTACATATCTAATATATGCTATGCTTTACCCCCACCCCCTGATGTGCTAATATATAGCCGAAATTTGTTTCTAAACTATTATATGCTTACTATTTTTATATAAACTGATAACTTTTTTGTCGATGTCCTGACGGATATTGTCGATGTCCTGACGTGTCGATGTTATGACTGTCGAAGTTCTGACGGGTAGCAATTGTGACTGTCGATGTCCTAGCGTTTCGATGTTATGATTGTCGACGAAATGACGTTTAGTACTTGTGACGGTTAGATGAAATGGTAGCATCCCCATTAAAATTAACGCAGTATTAAAGGTGGGGCACATTAAGATAATAGAAATATGAAAACAGAGTAAAAAAAAAGATAATTGTTTTTAAATCCCTGCAGTCAGGAAACATCTGAATCTGTATCACAAAAAAAAGATTTATTGTACAAGCCACGGACAGGATGGGCCAGGGACAGAATCACTAAAAGATAATCACTGAAGATAATTGTCCATCCATATTTGGCTTAGCTGACATATTTGACTTACAAAATCGTGTCTTGTGTTTTTGGAAATGGTCTTTGTGAAAAAACTATCCTTGTAAATCCTTCAAATCTTAAGAAAAAATCTATTTAATAAAAAAAAAATTTCTTCAAATAGAACACTCTTTGTTATAATTCTGTTCTTTTATTCACTCGAAGCCAAAAGACTGTTGGTAGTTTTGGAAACCTCCATTTTAAAACGACACTTTAAGGTTGTGCTAGTAAAGTCCACTAGGAGCATACACTACTTCAGAAAACTTTATATTATCAGCTAGGCTGTGACGCCTTCTGCCGTGGTTTCTATTGGTTGTTTCATAGACATAACGAAAAGCTAATGAACAAATAAAAATACAAGATTTTTTTTCAACTCAGGATAGGATATCCCAGTTTTCAATCAACTGATTCATTTGGCTTCTTTCTAGTAAAACATCAGATGGAAATGTGGCTTTAATATTACTACCTAGCAGTGTCGTATCTCAGGAATTTTTCCCAGGGGGAGGGGGGTACAAAAGGATTTTTTCAAGGGGCTTACAAAAAAAAATTAAAAACGCATCAAAAAATATGTTTATATTCATTTTTGATACGTTTTTACGAGTCGGACAAAGATTTCGTGGTGGGGGGGGGGGTCAAACCCCCTAATTTCCTAGTATTATTACGTTTCATTGCATTTGGCACTAGATGGCATAGGAAATTTGAAATTCATTCTATTTTGTCTTTGCTCTTACAAAATCTAAATCTATTTCTGGGCATAGTTTTTTATAAATTCACTATTTGGTATATTTAATTATTAAAGACGGATAAAAAAAAATTAGCACCAAACTCCCCTCCTTGAAGTTCAAACTATGCTCCCTCATGGTGTCATGGTAAAACTGTGAATCAATAATCAGATCATTAAAGAAGTTGATATCGTTCAAAGCTGTTCAGCTTTCCCTTGAGCCCCACGCACTGTCACGTTGTCTATTAATTTCAATTACTAACTACCGCCAATGGTCATAATTAAGTACATGTTAAAGGTTTAATATACTTCCAACTGTTCTTACTAATGTCTCTGGATGAATAAATGTTTTATACAAATGAGGATTTTTAAAAAAATTGTTTTGAACTTCTGGCAAAACTAAAAAAGAAAACTACGGAATTCAGGCGCTAATGTAGAGGACATCAGGCGGGAAAAAAAAACTATAGCTTTGCAATAAACAACATCCAACATAACAAGCACAGATATATAAGCTATTACGTGGCCATATCCAGGGGGAGGAGGGAGGTGTAGGGGGTTTGACCCCCCCCCCCCCTAAAAAAAATGTTTGTCCGACTCATGGAAACTTAACAAAATGAATATAAACAAATTTTTTGACACGTTTTTTAAGTTTTTTTGTACCCCCCAGCAAAAAAATCCTTTTATAGTCCCCCCCCCCCAAAAAAAAAAATCCTGGATACGACCCTGGCGACAGGATATTCTTAAGCCCTCTCTGAAATTCTCTTTAGATTTTAGCAGAAACCACTTGATCGAATTCTAATTTTGCATACTCAGTAGAGAATCCCCTGAACGTAATAAAATTGATACAGTTTAACAGTGATACGGGTACATCTGTGGTTTTTTTTTCTTGTGGGAGTTAACACTTCACAGTGGGGGAAGCAGAGGTTCGATAAACACTCAAAAATAGGTTAATTTTGGGTAAAATACACAAAAATGTATAGAAAAACCCGTAAAAATCTCGAGTTTTAGGACTGGGGGTGTTAGGGGTAGTACTGGCCCAAAGCCCCATTCCCCCTGCATACGAGCCTGAAAAGAATCATAGGCAGCGCTATAGCGCTGCCTAAATAAAGAACGATGTTGGCACAATGTATTATTATTTTTTTTTTCTTGGTCTTAGACCAGGACACTTCGTATCGAAGGAGTTGTCGTAGAAACTTCGAAAAGGGCTCATTCGATTGGAAATTGGAGTGGCTAGTGCCCTTTGTAATAGTCGAAAGTGATTAGAGGGAAACTAGCCCCCCCTCCACGCCCATCATTCCCCCAAACACATCCAATCAAAATTTTAAGATAGCCATTTTGTTCAGCGTAGTTGATTTCCACATAGAAAATATATTTTTGAGGAGTACAATCCCCTACAACCCTCAGGGCAAGGATTTTAAATTATGCCCTGGTGCATATAAGAACGATGTATTATTTATTATTTTTTTTCCTTTAGACCAGGGCACTTCGTATCGAAGAAGTTGTCGTAGAAACTTCGAAAAGGGCTCATTCAATTGGAAATCGGAGTGGCTTGTGCCCTTTTTAATAGCCGAAAGTGATTAAATGGCAACTAAGACCCGTTCCACGCCCACCATTTCCCGAAGCACATCAAATAAAATTTTGAGGAGGTCACTCCCCCACAACCCTCAGGGCAAGGGTTTTAAGTTATGCCCTGGGGGCATATAAGAACGATGTTGGCACAAAGTGTTATTTATTATTTTTTTTTCCTTTAGACCAGGGCACTTCGTATCGAAGAAGTTGTCGTAGAAACTTCGAAAAGGGCTCATTCAATTGGAAATCGGAGTGGCTTGTGCCCTTTTTAATAGTCGAAAGTGAATGGAGGGAAACTAATATCCCTTCCACCAGGGGCACCATTTGGGGGGGGGGGCAGGGGTGGGCCATTGCCCACCCTAATTTTTCTGGGGGGCCCAAGCTTCCTCCCAAAAAGGCCTTTTTTTTCTTTTACAAAATATACAGGAACAAAATTACAAATAGCAATTAGTCAAAATTTTTAAACTGCTACATTTATATGTAGATTAACTTAGATAATAGTGAGATTAATAGTGCAGCTGGGTCGTGCAAGGGTTGAAGTGACAGATCAGTTTCTGATTTTTATTGATTCAACATCTTTCTTGTGTGCTATCATGAGCAGTGTTTCCACTTCTACTTATTTTGGTAGTAGAATACTTATTTCTGGACTATTCTACTTCCAAATATTAAATCTACTTATCTACTTACTTTCTACTTATTTTTGGAGGCGTAAGTTTTCATGCCGGCTAAGTATTTTGGTTTTGATTCCGTTGAATTGTAATCCTATAATGTCTTATAGAAGGGAAGGGTGCAATTGTTTAAGAAGCGGCATCTTTGTCGGGAGCGGCAAAAAGGAAATTCGGGAAATTATAAAGATCAGTTTAAATGAATGAATTTGTTTAATACCGTAAGACCATCCATATATAACCCATGTATTATTCGCCCAGTTCGCCAGTTTACTATCTAATATCAGCAGCTGAAGAGCCATTGAGAATTCATGAGTTTGTCAGGAGCTCAAAAGCGTAAATTGGCAGCATTGAAGAAGGAGAAAGAAGCAGAAAAGCAAGTTTCTCTGAACAGATGGATTAAGAAGCAAAATCCAAGTGAACCGGCTCGGCAAGTAAGTAACCTACAGTATTTGTGTTTTATGAAGTCGTTTCTTTTTTTTTGCGATCTGGTGGACCAAAGTTACTATTCTGAACCGCGCTGGGTAGTTTATATGGTGTTAAGGGGATGCGGTACCTTAAATGTTCACCCTATCTCGCCCATTATAGACTTTTTTAGTTTGTCTGGCCAAACTATTTAGAATTCATTGGGCAGTCTTGCCCTGGCTTGTAGAGCTTGGATAAGAGATTCGAATAATCGACACAAAACTAAAAGCCGACACCTACTTTCCCGGAAATCTTAGAAAAACCATATAACTTCTCGTGATTTGTCCCGGAGATAGGGATGTTCAGTTTTAATTAAACATATATCATCGGAAAGCCTATTTTTTATTTTTTCTATTAATCGGAGTAAATTTTCTTCTTAAAGTTCAGGAAAGGACAGTCCCTCAAAATGTTCCAGCATACCTGCTAGGAAAACGCCGAAAATCACCTCAAAGGAATTATCAGTCGACCAGCTTGGTCTGTTTGGGAACTCCCTATGGCGCTAAAAAATCTTATTCTTTTTTACTGTTGTAAAAAAGCTAATTCAGAAGTTAGGTAGCCTCTTTTACTTTCTAGTTTTCTTCTTAGATCTTTCCTTTTTTTCTGTCATTTAATTTTTCTTTAATAAAAGAAAAATTATAGCCCCTCAACCAATGCAGTATAGTTATCTTTAAAATTAACTAGCCTTTTACTGAAAAATAATAAATACAAAATAATACTGGATATGCAGTAGACCTGGTTTCCAATATTAAGATTACCTCTATGTTGTTTTGTTTTGTTCTTTTTTCTTCTGCAAAGCACTGTTAATTTTATGGATAACAATGCTACATGGGTTGAGGGGCATAAGCCAAAGATTGTCGTTTTTTTTTCTTTTCTTTCTTTTTTTTTATTGATGGAACCACACAGTTTGGCAGTGCTGTTAATTTTATGGATAACAATGCTACATGGGTTGAGGGGCATAAGCCAAAGATTGTCGTTTTTTTTTCTTTTCTTTCTTTTTTTTTATTGATGGAACCACACAGTTTGGCAGTGCTTATAGCATTCGATTTGCTACAACGCCGACTGGTGATATGAAGCCGCATTCGATTTGCTGTAATCACGCTTCACGTTTCGCCATTTGGTCCAAAATTATGAACCTGTTTGGTGGTCACATTATCAGTAGTTCTTCAGGCTAAATGGGAGAACGTCGCAGAAAAAATGCAAATAAGCCCACAACGGAGAAGGACGTAACTGAAACTACAGCAAATCGAACGCGCCTTTAGCTTATTTGCGATCTGTCATGACACCCGAATCATTCATTCAAGGACTACTGCAAAGGATTTTTGCGATTTGGGTTGCTATTGTATTAAGCCCAAAGTTTCTATTATTGTCTTTACGGGTAGATCAGGATCAACGCATGTATAATCATCCGAAAAACGCCCTCTTTGGCTTTGCTGAAATTTCCTATTTTTTTCCGAAGTTCGATATACTTTAGTAAACTGTAACACCATGGAGGAGTTCTAGCACTATTTTTCCCGAATTGCTGTGCCGAAAGCGGAAACTGCTACGCAGTTTGGACTTAACATACTAAAAAAAAAGCAACTGTTTAAATGTTGAAAATGAGTTCAATATTGCTTCAAAGTACAAGAGTGGCTTTTAACCTTTGGGTATATCTTTTAGGTGCCTGACTCAGCACCCGAACAATCCATTGCCGTCACTTTGGGTCCTTCGAAGGACGTGGTGGTCGGTCAGACAGAGCTAGTAGAAAACGAGACGACTAAAAGAGACACTGCGCCTGTCACTGCTCAAGAGGCACAATCTGGACGAGATACGACTCGATTTTTGATTTGCGAATCATTTTTACGTATTTAGCTAAGGAATTTTATTTTAAATTTAAATTCTTATTTTGCACCATCGTTCAAGTGGTCCTACTGATATTTCTTCATCCTCCCACGACCATCCATGTCAACCACAGCTGCTACGTTACCCTGCACAGGTTTCAGCAAATGGCAAGCTAAGACGGTCATTTAATATTTCGTATTATGGAAAGCATCCTTGGCTTGAGTACTCAGTTAAGGAAAATTCGGTTTTCTGTTTCTGCTGCAGACACTTTGGCGGCACGTCAACCCTTCGCGGACAGAGATACGGGGCGAGGCCTTTCATCAAGACCGGCGTTAGAAGATGGAAGGACATCTCAAGTGTTCTAGAAGAGCAAGCGAAAAGTGACCGCCACAGGGACAGTGCAGTTTCGTGGACGAAGTTCAAAGCTATACAAGCCAAGGAGATGCAACCCATCGCATCTGTTTTGTCAACGGACAGGAATAAGGAGATGAATGAAAACAGGGAACACGTAAAGGCTTTACTGAAAGTAACGGCCCTACTGGGGCGACTGGGTACAGCCTATCGCGGCCACGATGAGACTGAATCTTCGGCAAACAAAGGACTTTTCGTTGAAACTTGCAATCTTCTCGCCAAGTATTCTCCCACGCTTTTCAACAAGCTACAAAGACGATACGGCCACTATACGTCCCACGAATACCAGAACGATCTAATTTCAGTTATCGGATCTAGGCTTCGGTCTACAATAGTACAAGAAGTTAAGCGTGCCAAATACTTTGCTGTTTTTGTCGACGAGACAAAAGTAATTCGAAGAAAGAATAGCTCGCCATTCTTCTGAGGTACTTCGACGAGGGAAAAGTACGAGAAAGACCAATAGGATGCTACCATATGAAAAGCCTGGATGCTGAGAGTTTAGCCAGCTTCATTCACGACACAGCGGCGAAACTTGGTCTCGACTGGAACTATTGTGTTGCTCAGTGCTAAGAAGGAGCAAGCGTGATGAGCGGGCCCTTCTCTGGTGTTCAAGCGCGACTGAGAGCGAAAGCGCCACAAGCAATATACATTCATTGCCATGCGCATAGACTAAATTTGGTCATTGCAAACGGCGTTGAAGGTGTTGGGACTGTTGGCTCATTTTTTTTCGTTAGTCCAAAATCTGTACACGTTCATTTCCAACAGCAACACCAGACATCAGCTTTTTGTCGAGTCCCAAAAGGCTACTCAACTGCCAGTCCTGGAATTAGAAAGGAGTGCTGCGACAAGATGGTCATACTGGTATCGATCAATATCGAAGATAAAGACTCCGATATGAATGTGTTCTGGCTGTACTGTCTGCAGTCAGCGAGGGAGCTGATAGTGAAGCTCGAGCAGAAGCAGCTGGGCTCCAGAGAAAAATAGAATCTTTCCCAGTTATATTCCAGTTACTCTATATGGAAGCAATTCTGAGGACGACAAACTCCCTTTCTGAGCAGCTTCAGGCAGTTGATCTGGTAATATCTAAGTCCCGCACCTTGATTCAAGCAACAAGGAAGGAAATAGCTGAACTGCGCTCTGACACTTCATTTGCATCACTTTTAGAGAAGGCAAAAGAGTTTGCTGAAGGTCTTGAAATTGAAGTACAGGCCGTGAACGGACCCGCAACCGGATCCTCCTCTGCGGGTCAGAAGTGACGACCTAGAAGAAGCCAAAAAATTGTCAAACACCTGAAAGAATTCATGACCACTTCGACGTTAGGAAAAAACTTTGTTGAATCCGACAATAGAGCTCCAACTCTAGCGGAAGAATTGAAAAGAGAATACCTGGAGACTGTAGATCGTCTGATTGCGGAATTCGACAGACGGTTTACAGATAACCTTCCAGTGCTCAGTACACTCGAAGCTCTGGACCCCAGCTCTACCAAGTTCATGGATGCAGGGCTCCTCAAGCAATTCTCTGAACTTTATTCTGAAATGGACATTGACCAGATTCTTCTTGAGGCCCAAGCTGGTATTGCCAAGCGGTTTTTGCTCGAGGAGGAGGCAAAGCCGAAGAACTTCATGGACATCATCGATAATATCGAGACACTTCCAGTGGCCTATTCAGAAATTATCAAAGTTCTTCATATTGCTGCCACACTTCCTGTCACGACAGCCAGCAATGAACGCTTGTTTTCTTGGCTGGAAATAGTGAAGAACTATCTGAGCTCGACCACAGGAGACGATCGTCTTAGTCACCTGCTTTTGATCTTTGCAGAGAAGGATTTAGTTAAAAACTTTGATTTCAACCAGCTTGTTGACGACTTTGCGAAGATGAAACCACGAAGGTTCCCCTTGTTGCCTTGAGTGTTCACTGATCTCAAAATTTTGTTGTATTTTTTTATTTTGTAAATATACTTGATCGAGCAAAGTTTTGCATCGTCATAGCCGGAGCGTGACTCCGACTTGGACTAAAGTATTTACTGTAAGCAGCGATTGAAGAATTCGGCTACAGAATATACTTTAGTCAAAGCGTGCGTTTCTACAGAGGTTTGGCTTTCGTAAAGTTATAGGTTCGGAAAAGTGGAAGATTCCCAAACGGCTGTTTTTTTAACATCGCACATGCCGTTTCCGCTTTCTTCAGATATATGGCCTTTTCCGAACCTATGGCATAAGAGCGAAAGAAGGAAAGGCAAAGCAATTGAGACAATTTCCTTAATTTTTACGGTAACTACCACGGAAGGCAGTTTTTTTTCGGATAAAGCTAGAGGCAATTTTTTTTTTATACAAGCCTGCTTCGGGGCCCATGTCGATTGCTTGCCCACCCTAAGGTTTGGCTGAAATGGCGCCACTGCCTTCCACGTCCACCATTTCCCGAAACACATCCAATCAAAATTTTGAGATAGCCATTTGGTTCAGCGTAGTTGATTTCCAGATATAAATTATGTTTTTGAGGAGGACACTCCCCCACAGCCCTCAGGGCAAGGGTTGTAAGTTATGCTGTGGGGGCATATAAGGTTTTTATAGAAAGCGTTGTCGTAGAAACTTCAAAAAAGGCTCATTCGATTGGAAATTCAAAGGGCTAGTGCCCTTTTTAATGGTCGAAAGTGATTGGAGGGCAACTAACCCCCCTCTCACGCCCACCTTTTCCCCAAACACATCCAATCAAAATTTTAAGATAACCATTTTGTTCAACGCAGTTGAAATTTCTGGAAATTAGGTCTTTGAGGATGAACCCCCCCCCCCCCCCACAGTCCTCAGGGCAAGGGTGGTAAGTTATGCCCTTGGGTCTTATAAGGTTTTTATAGAAAGCGTTGTCGCAGAAACTTCAAAAATGGCTCATTCGCTTGGAAATTGAAATGGCTAGTGCCCTTTTAATTGTCGAAAGTAATTGAAGGGCAACTAACCCCCCTCTCACGTCCACCATTTCCCCAGACACATCCAATAAAAATTTTGAGATATCCATTTTGTTCAACGTAGTCGAAAGTTCTGGAAATTAGGTCTTTTAGGATGAAAACCCCATCAGAGCCCTCAGTGCAAGGGTTGTAAGTTATGCCCTGGGGGCATATAAGGCTCATATAGAAAGTTATTGTAGAAATTTCAAAAAGGGTTCATTTGATTGGAAATTGAAATTGCCCTTTTTAATAGTCAAAAGTGAGTGGAGAGTAATTAACCCCCCTCTCACGCCTACCATTTCCCCAAACACATTCAAGCAAAGTTTAGAGATAGCCATTTTGTTCAACGAAGTTGAAAGTTCTAGAAATTATTTATTTAAGGATGACAAGCACCCCAGAGCCCCCAGGGCAAAGGTTTTAAGTTATGCCCTGGGGGCATATAAGGTTTTTATAGATAGAGTTGTCGTAAAAACTTCGAAAGGGGCTAAAACTTAATTTTTGATAATTTTGACTGGTTAAAACTTAATTTTTATTGAATACTGAGCTTCAAAATTGACACAAAATACATACAAATAAACATCAAAAGCCTTAATGCTAAAATAAAGCCACTAGTAACCCGGTGGCAGTTTTCCAAATTATTTGGCCATTGTTTTGAAGTAGCGACACTTTCCTATTTACAATGACTTTAGTATGAAAAATGGAAAAACTAAGGCTGAAAATTGATACATTATGCCTTATAAAAAAATCGGAACCCATAACTAGTTTTCTTTCTCAGAAATGATTTCTACCTTGTGTTGAGTAAGTTCAGACTCGATTTGAAGAATCTGAAGACAACTGTGACATCAGCGCTATACTTTCGTTGCATTTACTTAAAATATTTACAAAGCCTATTTGTTATGAAACAAAAAATAATTTTGGCAAGACCAAGACAGCAATATTGGACAGTGTTTTCACTTCACTTATTTCATTTCTCTTAGCTATTAAACTAATTTAGCGTCAAAATGCGATGGTAGATGGCAGGTCATGGTTTTTAAGAGTTTTGTTTTCACTTTACCATTTTATTAAACAGCACTAGGAGACCAAGACTTCGCACGGTGAAGTGAGGTTTAGAGATAAAAAGGGTTTCCACCGTATTCCTCCTCCCGCGTGTTTGTGTACCCCCGTACCCTGATTCACACAACGAAAAACATTTTTGTGTAGTTTTTCTAGATTTTTTATTTTTTAAAGATACAACGGGGAAAGTATTTTTAGTAAACAACCACTTACTCTCTTCTTGCCTGGTTTGTCAATACAAAAAGATTGAATTATTAACCGTTTATCAGGTGCCGTTTTTTTAAATCATTATTGGGCTTTAATTCTCCTTGTCTTAAGTTCTAACACCAGGGGAGCAAGCTTCACTTGGTGAAGCAAATTTGAGACATAAGAGTGACGTTCAGCATGTTTCCCCTGCGATTGAAAACCTCCGTGGAAATATATTCCCCCCATACCCTAATTCACATATCACAATAAGGATAACACGCAAGTACAATATTTCTTTCGTAAAAAAGGTTCTATAGTTTTTTCTGAAAACCGGCATGCTAACATTTTCTGGTCCGGAAAAACGATCCAGTTGGGTCTTTACTTTGAAAAAAAATCTCTCCCCCCAGTGCCCTTAATGTATTTTTCTTAAATCCTCTGACGGATTTTAGCGGGACATAAAAAAAACTGTCAAAATGAAGTTTGAGGAAGGTTATCTTCGGAAGGTATTCAATTCAAAATATTATCATTTCGACTGGATTTTTAGCAAAGCAAGTTTGTTTTTCCATTGCATTCTTTGGGGGAACTAACTCGCAAATTGACCATGTAAAAATTAAAATGAATTTCAATACAATTAAATCTAGAAAAAAATACACTAAAAGGTTTCTTCTTATGCACTTTGTTCTTGATCTGTAATGAAATTGGTTTTCTGTGTCCTCTTGGAGATAATCAGCTTAGACTGAGCGAAATAAACTATTTTGTAGGTATATTTTAGTAAATATTTAATATATAGAGGTGGGTATGTAAGGAATTTAATATAATGCGTTCTGGGTGGCCTGCTTTCCATAATTCTCTGTTGTAGTTTCCACAATTTTGTTTCTAAAATATTATGTTTTCATCATAATTTGTATATTTCATTAGAATTAACCTAACTTCACTTCTTTATTGTGGTCGCTATAAGACGTAAGTACCAAAAATATGTATACATAAATTAATGCTTTTTAACCTTTAAAATGCATGAACAATTTGTTTATATGTATTTTTGTAAAGTTTTTATGAGCCGGACAAATATTTTGGGGAAAAGGGTTAAACCCCGTAGCCCCTCCCCCTGAATACGTCCTTAATACATACAAACATAATTATTGCTCGTTTAAAGATATAAGATAATCTTTGGTTTCGATGATGAAAATAATTACAAGTTCTAATGGATAGAGCTTGTGTTCTCCATGCGAGAGTATTTTTCACGCACAAAGTAAGCTGTCCGTATTCTGAAGAAAAACTTACTTTTTCACCTGCAGTCCAATGGTCGGCGTATTACAGGTACCGATCTCCTGATTTGTCTGCCATTGGCTGGGAGCACCATGTGTGGTGGGGAGAAAATCATTACAATTTCTGTGTTTTTCCCCTGGATTTCTCCGAATACCCATTTGTAGCTGGGTCAACTCTGGCGGAGATTACAGATTCACAACGCTGATCCCGTTCCAAGCGAAAACAAGCAAAACCAAGACTCGAACCCATGTCCTGAAGGACATAGGTTTCCAAGTCAAGCGCACCAACACGGAGCATTTTATTCAATTTTCTTTCAAACAACTTTGAAGTTCAAGAGGTCTATTTATTTGATTTTTTAAGAAACTTAGTATAACTTAAAATAAAATATTATAGTCTTATAGTTCCTCGGTTTCATCTTCATTTGGCTGGGATTTCACATTTTACCCATTTTTTTCCTTTTTCATCTTAACCCCCCCCCATTGTTTAATTAGGCTTTGTAACCTATCTAAGTTGTAAGTATGGTTTTTATCTATCATATTTGTTTTTAGCTCTATCTCACTATTTGGATTGTTGACTTTTGAGGCTACATTTAAATAAGGGGACCCTGAGCATTGACATTTATTTTGTTTATTTTTATAAGTTAAACAAATTCTATTCATAAAAATTTCTGGTACTCTTTCATTAGCTGGACTCTTTTTATATCTCAAACTCGAGACACGTTAAAAAACCCGTTTTTCAACGGGAGGATACAAGACTCCGCTGTAGAGAATTACAATGTATAGCGTGGTTTTAATTCTGTATGCGATATTTAAAGTGTTATTTTTTGGGGTTTTGGAGGGGAAAGAGGTACCTAGGTTAAGTTACGTATTTAATATACGCTATGCTTTGCCCCCCCCCCCCACCCTAATCAGTAAATATATAGCCCAAATTTGTTTCTAAACTATTATATTCATCCTATTTTATTTTATTTCATTAGCATTAAGCAAGTTAGCACTATATAAAAGAATCCAGCTAATGAAAGAGTACCAAATTTCTTTTTGGGAATATAGAGCTACCAAAACTGTACTATACTGAGAAAAACTTGCATTACATCTAGGAAACTTATTCACTACCAAACACAATTACAAAAATGCAAATATACGCTATTTCATCACCATTACTATTCAAATTGTGATATAAATTACGATATAAAACACACCTACGAAGAGGTGGATGTAAAGTCGATATGTCGAGAGAATAAAGCAAAAACAACAAAAACAAGCTATGAATTATTGAGACGATGATTTTTATACATGGTGGTTGTTTTCTTGTTTGAGAAAATGATTGAATTAAGCTTCTGAATCACTGATATTCAATGACCATTGGTTCGTAGATTCATTTAAAATCTTAGTTAATCTAAAACATGGGAGGGAATCAAACTTCCGAATCACTATTTTTGAACAGCATTATTTTGGAGATTCGTATAAAATCTTAATTAATTTGAATTTGGAGGGAATTAAACTTCCGAATCACTTATGTTTAGTGAAAATTGAACTGAATATTCCTGTATTATCTTAGTTAATTGAAAATATGTGAGGGAAATAAACTTCCAAATAGCTAATATTTAAAGACCGTTAATATGGAGATTCATATAAAATCTTAGTTAATTTAAAATATGGGATGGAATTAAACTTCCAATTCGCTGATATTATAAGACCACTAATCTGGAGATTCATATAAAAGTTTGACTTAATTTAAAATATGGTAGGGAATTAAACTTCCAAATCACTGATATCTAAAGACCATTAATTTGGCGATTCAAACAGAAGTCTCAATTAATTTTAAATGTGGGAGAAATATTTTGGAGAACAAAAAGGAGTGTAAGCGTGCCGCGTGACACTAATGAAAATATTACAAATTTATTATGCGACGACACACATTTCTGTATAGTCCAGGGTTGCAGTCATTTAATTACTGAGGAGTGTTATGAGGTTGCAAGCATGAAGTTAGTAGAAATTTATTTCGGAAAAATTATGTTTTAGGTCAATAGAGGTTTGAAGTTAACATTTGACAAAAAATTAAGAAAAAAAATAAAGAAACCAAACAAGAGGGTTTTAGCCACTGCCAAAAACAAGGCGATGTGGATAGTTCGGCAAATGACTCAATTAAGCCGTCCTCAGCGGTAAGAAAAAGGAGGAAAAAGTGTATTATATAAAAGAAACAGGCCAGTGTTTTAATGTTTTTCTTAATTTTTTAGCTTTTTCCCTAGCGTTTGTCTTTGTGCCTCATGCCAAAAAAATCTGCTTTGTCTTTTCACGGGATGGAAATAACCCTGGATTTTTTTTTTTTTTTTTTTTTTTTTTTTTTTTTTTTTTTTTTTTTTTTTTTTTTTTTTTTTTTTGGTCTCAGAACATGTTTACTTTAGATTTTCAAATTTCCCGAATTTTTTCAGAATATGTTTAATTCTTCTATACTATTTCCAATACTTTCACTAATTCTTCGATTTATACTACACTTGTCCTTCGCTTTTTGGAAGTGACCATTAGACTTTATAGGCCTTTTAAACCTAAATATATTTACGCTAATGAGTTGGACCTATTCTCAAAATGTTGGCCCTTGTATGTCTATGTTAAAACTAGTAATTTTTAGCTTAAGGCCCCTTCACAGAGAGATTTTACTAACACCAAGATTTAGGTTGCGCCGATTTGAGCCAATCAGAAATTTGCACGAAGTTTTTGAGCCTATCAAAAAATTTATAAAAATTTGATTGGTTGAAAAGGCACTAGCAAAATCTCAATATTAGTGAAATTTCATTGTGAACGGGTCCTTATGAATTCGAATACAAATTAAATCTATTTATGAAAGAAGCTACAATATAATATATGATGTGTTTTAATGTTGTACAGTATGTAAGTATACCATAGGGTACGTTGAAGCTTATGCTTGTCCGAGGAGCCCGCGACCACACATAATATCTAGGTTCTACGCAGCAAATTCAAGCATCTAATACGATCAGGGTCACATCCAGGATTTTTTCGGGGGGGGGATACAAAAGAATTTGGGGGGGGGGCTTACAAAAAAGGTGTAAAAAACACATCCAAAATGTGTTTATAATCATTTTTGTTACGTTCTTACGAGTCAGACAAACACTCGAAGGAGGAGGGGATTCAAACCCCATAGCCCTCTGGATACGGTCTTGAAAACGATACAATAATAATAATAATAATAATAATAATAATAATATCAATAATAATAATAACAATAATAAGAGTATAGGCTAATTAAATAATAAAAACATTAATAATAAAGAAAATCATAAATAAATATAGTAAGACCCATAAGAAGAATAAGGAAAACAAAAAAAGAAAAGAAAAGAGGAAAATAGCAAAAAAAAAACATGAATACGTTATTCTAGTATTTGGAAGTCTGACGTCGTTTAGCCCTTTATTTGTGAAGGGGCACCGACTTACCATCCTCTGGTGTACATGTTGGAATGCCATACATGTACCCCAGAGTTCCGCCACGCTTGGCACAGTTCCCAAAACGCTTTGTAGACCCCCATAAACGCTTTACAGAGTTCCACTACGCTTTGGCACGTGCCCCCTGGTTTACATGATTTTTGAGAGAGAGAGCGACCCCTCCTGTTTCTCTTCTGATTTTACCATCTATTTGGTCCGTAGTAGAGCTTTCTCACTCTTGAATTGATTATTCGTACTTGGCTAAGCCAAAAGAAACTATACATCCATTAATTAAAAAACAAGTATCTCCTCTGTCCCATCTAGAGTTATTGATACGGCAAGTCAATTGAGCAGATAACAAAATTTGAGCTAATACTATTATCAGTTAGTTCAGAAGACCTATATTACAATCTTTTTGGCCAAAACGATCATTTCTCGGTTTTATCACATAATTAATTTTATCTTCCTGACATTCTAAGTGGAGCCTTTTACTAGGGTCCCCGGTGATCAATTTAACTTATTCAGGCACGGAACACCGTGATATCGCAGTGAATTGATACTCTGCTTAGCAGCACAGAGACTAGGGATAGATCCCCGGTGCAGCGAGGTCCTTCAACAAGCTTGCAACTTGCCCCTGCATAAAAGACCCACCAACCGAAACGTCAATTTGACACCCCCACGCGCCAGCAATGGATGTGGAGGATGTTAATCCTTTGTTATCAATCGGGCAGGGGTGTGTAATTCTGTCCAAGTTAAATTCATTATTTGCACATACGAAAAATAATTAACTCCAGAGTTGCCATTGTTCCTTCAAAAAAGCGCCAAAAACGGGCTAAAAACTGTTCATGTTCAGAACCTAGCATATTTTTTTCTTCTCATGAGTCTAAAATTTGATGTGTGTTTATTCATCTGAAATTCGGGCAATCTCCTTTATGTTAAATTAAACAAGCATACAAAAAAACTTCACTGAAATCTGTCTAAAAATCAAATTAGAAATCTCTAAAGATGCCACTTTGACAGAAATAATCCCCAGGTGGCAACATCGTAGATAACCAATGCAAAATGAACTCTGAAGACATTTTCTAACCGGGAAAGTAACTCCTCTCCCATGTGGATTTGCCGATAAAACAAGTGAATTCAGGAGAGAACAAAAGTTAAGCTAACATTGATATCAAACAGTTCAAAAGACTTATATTCCTCCATTTTGGGCAATAAACCAATCCTTTCCTTTTCCTTGTCATATAATGAATATATCTTTCAGCCCTTCCGAGTCGAGTCAATATTTACTAAAGTATCGTCGAGATGTCTCATGGGGTTTTTGGAAAAATATATCAATGATATCCTAACGTCAGGTGGTCGGGAAATGCAAACACAGAGATCCCAGCGGGATGTTAAATCTTTGCCAACCACAAAAAATGTAGAAAGAGAAGAGAAAGCAGCTGTAGAATACTGCTTCCAAAGCATCAATGGGCTTCTTATATTTTCCTAAAGTGTCTAGGTACTAAAATTGGACTTTAATGATTTACTTCATAAAAAAACATGAAGAATTATATCCT
The DNA here is from genome assembly GCA_027921565.1 of Artemia sinica. Classification (NCBI taxonomy): domain Eukaryota; kingdom Metazoa; phylum Arthropoda; class Branchiopoda; order Anostraca; family Artemiidae; genus Artemia; species Artemia sinica. Next base: position 38,731,162 of record CM051256.1, read on the forward strand.
TCCCCTCAGGATCGAACTGGGCGTCTGAAAAGAGAAAGGTAAACATAAAATTTTGGCATTAATTGCCAAGTAAGATTAGTGAGATTGACCCCTGAAAAAAAAAAAAAAAAAAAAAACTACTCGAACGTTTATTTATAATGAATAGTATGAAGTCAGTCAAACTGGCTTCTGAAAAAGAAACTTTCGGGTCTTATTATATTAAATAAAAAAACAAGTTTTTTTTAACTAAAAGTAAGGAGCGACATTAAAACTTAAACCAACAGAAATTATTCCGTAAATGAAAGGGGCTGTCCCCTCCCCAACGCCTCACTCTTTACGCTAAAGTTTTTTATTGTTTGAAAAAACAGGATTGTGAGAATGTCAAACTTTAGCGTAAAGAGCGAGGCGTTGAGGAGGGGACAGCCCCTTTCATATACGGAATAATTTCTGTTCGTTTTAACTTTTAACGTCGCTCCTTACTTTCAGTTTAAAAAAAACTTGTTTTTTTATTTAATTTTTGAACGTTTTTGAATTAATGCAGGTTTTGATTTTGGTTCACCGTACATGAATAATTAAAACAAAAATTGCATATTAATTTTACTTTTATTTGGTTAAAGGGTTTTCTCGAAAGTTGTCTAATCTTATTTACGAACGTTTTTATTTGTAATAAATATACGTAACTTACGAATTAACTTACGTAACGAACTTCTATATTCATATTTAATACGTATATTAGAGGGTTTGCCCCCTAGTCAGTACCTCGCTCTTTACGCTAAAATTTGAATTTTGTTCCAATTCTTTAAAAATAACCCCTTAATCACAAAGGCCGTTAATTAGAATAAATAGCTCTTATGAAAGTACTGAGAAATCTTTGGCTTAAAGAGCGAGGTATTGACTAGGGGGCGAACCCAATCATATACGTAATACTTTCTGTTCGTTTTAAGTTTTGATGTTGCTCCTTACTTTCAGTTGAAAAACTTGTTTTTTTTATTCAATTTCTGATCTTTTTTTAAATAATGCTGAGAAATCCGGCGCCCCCTTCATTGCACTGTCCCTTCCCCCATGAAAACTTCCTCCATGGAAAGACCCTCCTACAAAACCCCCGACCCGGCCCCCCACTACCAGAACAAATCCCCCGTGAAAACGTCTGTATACTTCCCAATAACCAATACTATATGTTAACATTGGGTAAAGTTCATAGCTTTCAGTCCTCCCCCCGGGGACTTTGGGGGATTAAGTCACCCTACAAGTCATACTTATCATATTTTCGACCATGCTGAACAAAATTGGTATCTCAAAATTTTGATCCGGTGACTTTGGGGAAAAAATGAGCGTGTGAGTGGTCTAGTTGCCCTCCATTTTTTTGGTCCCTTAAAAGGGCTCTAGAGCTTTTAGTTTCCGTTCCAATGAGCCCTCCAGCGATATTCTAGGACCACTGGGTCGATACGATCACCCATGGGGAAAAAAACAAACAAAAAAACAAATAAACACGCCCCCGTGATCTTTCTTTTGGAAAAAAATACAAAATTCCACATTTTTGCATATAGAAGCTTGAAACCTGTACAGTTGGGTTCTCTGATACACTGAATCCGATGGTGTGATTTTCATTAAGGTTCTATAGCTTTTAGGGGGTCTTTCCCCTTTTTTTGTTTAAAATCTGCCAAATTTTCTCCGGCGCTTAGCTTTTGATGGGTAGGACTAAACTTGATGAAACTTATATATTTGAAATCAGCATTAAGTATGATTCTTTTGATGTATCTATTGATATCTAAAACCCCCTTTTCAGAGTTTCGGTTACTATTGAGCCGGGTGGCTCCTTACTTACGGTTCATTACCACGAACTGTTTGATAGAGCAGCGTGAAGTTGATCAAACTGGCTTCTGAAAAAAAAAAACTCTTGGGATTTTAAGTGTAGAGAATAGTATGGAGTTAGTCAAATCGACTTCTAAAAAATTATTATTAAAATACCTAAGCCGTTTTGTGCTTTAGACTATTATTCAATTTTTAAGCAAATCGTTAATAGCGTATAAAGCCAAAAACCAAATAAAACCGTTGACGTAAAACATTTCAGAAATACAAAAAAGAAGCTAATCAATTTTAGAAAGGTGAAAAAGAAAAGAAAGCTGAAGCAAAAAAAGAAGCCAAAAACCGAATAAAACCGTTGACGTAAAACATTTCAGAAATACAAAGAAGAAGCTAATCAATTTAGCTTTGGAACATTTTAATTCAATAGCATCAACACCATAAAAATGATCTTATTTTTACTCATTTCACCTTCAAAATATGTGATTTTAACTTACAAATTTATTCTTCATTAAAATTGTCTTCCTCCATATATCCCAATCCTAGAGGTTTCAGGTTCTGATTGACGAATTGGAAACCAGGAGCATCGTTGGGGGTAGGAGTAGAAGTGACCCTAAAGGTCCGACGAGAACACCCTGCTGCCATCTACAATTTAGTTTAATGCTGACGGGACATAATTTATTCAAGGATTATCGATCGAGTCTAATGGGGTGTCAAGGTCAATCGATCTGTTGTTGTTTGGCCACGTGTAATGACATGAGGGGTGATTTACATAATCGATGGGGGAATTATTGATTCACGAAGGGGAATTATGAAACATTAAGGCTTCTTTAATCTTAGGTCTGAGGGATAAACGTTCTTTAGGTCAGAGAGAAAAATTAATATTCTATTTTTAAATAGGGGCTTCATCGATCTTTAGTGTCAGGAATTATAAATGACATCACTTGTTATCTTGGAATTATGCGGGAGTCTAAAGAGATAGAAATTCTATTTTTAAATACGGCTTCACGGAGCTTTAAGTCGGAGAGATAAATTGATATTCTAACGAAACCATAATAGTTTAGCTAGGAACATTTATGAGATGAAGAGATTAACGTAGGAAAGGGTTTCCTAGAAATTTGAAATGTGAAAGCACAGAGATGCCAAAAAACAAAAGGAACACACAGAAATTACTTTTAGGGGATTATTTGGGCGAAACGGTTTTAGACAGCTTATGGAATTATTTCGGCGAAACAGTTAGAGACGTTTTAAAAGATGATTTTAGAAAGGGTTTTAGAAGAGGTTTTGAGTGTGGTCGTTATAATACACAAGTTCTATTTGAACAGTGTTGTGAGGTCCCCTACCACAACCCCAAAGGGCCCCGATCACCCTACCCCAATCCAAAGGGTTCCAATCCCCATACCCCAATCCAGAAGGACCCCCCGGTCCCCAAAGGTTCCCAGGGCTCCCACCCGGCCCCCAGACCCTCAAAGGCCCACCCCGGGCCCCCCAAAGGCACATCGAGCTCCCAAAAGACCACCGGGGTCCCAAAGGCCTTCACCCGGTCTCCAAATGTCCCCCAGGCTCTCAACCGGCCCCCAGGACCCCCAAAGGCCCTCCACCGGTCCCCAAAGGTCCCCCCAGGCTCCCAAAGGGCCCCCCACCCTCCCATCCCTCTCCCTCTCCTCCCCCTCCTCACCGTCCCCTCCCCTCCTCTCCCCCAATCCCCCTCCCCTCCCCTCCTCCTCCCCTCCCCATCCCCTCCTCCCCCTCCCCTCCTCCCTCCCCCCATTTTTTTAATATTTTTTGTGCATTGAGACACAGAAGGGCACCCTCCCCCAAGGGTCCCCCAAACACCCTCCCCGGGCCCCCCAAAGAGTCCCCTCTCCATTTTTTTAATACTTTTTTTCCATTTTTTTAAATAATTTTCTGAGCTGGATTTCTTAGCCTTTCATAGGTGTGTGTTGTCAGAAAATTATGATTTGGGATGTGTAGTTTGCTATTTGGACTTTTCAGAGCTAGGATTCTTAGTCTCTCATAGGTGTTTGTTGTCTGAAACTTCTAGTTTGGGAATGAGTAGTTTGCTATTTCAGACTTTTATGAGCTAGGCTTTCCTAGTATATCGTAGGTGAATGTTGTCAGAAAATTATGATTTGGGATATGTAAATTACTATTTCGGGCTTTTCTGAGCTAGATTTCTTAGTCCCTCATAGGTGTTTGTTGTCTGAAACCTATAGTTTGGGATGAGTAGTTTGCTATTTTTGACTTTTCTGAGCTAGGTTTCTTAGCCTTTCATAGGTGTGTGTTGTCAGAAACTTATGATTTGGGATATGTAAATTACTATTTTTGACTTTTCTGAGCTAGATTTCTTAGCCTTTCATAGGTGTTTGTTGTCTGAAGCCTATAGTTTGGGATGAGTAGTTTGCTTTTGGACTTTTCAGAGCTGGATTTCCTAGCCTTTCGTGGGTGTGTGTTGACTGAAACTTATGATTTGGGATATGTAAATTACTATTTCGGGCTTTTCTAAGCTAGATTTCTTAGTCTTTCGTTGGTGTGTGTTGTCTGAAACCTATGATTTGGGATTTGTAGTTTTACTTTTTGGACTTTTCAGAGCTAGGATTCTTAGCCCCTCATAGGTGTTTGATGTCTGAAACCTTTAGTTTGGGATGAGTAGTTTGCTATTTCAGGCTTTTCTGAGCTAAGGTTTCTTAGTATTTCGTAGGTGTGTGTTGTCTGAAACTTATGACTTGAGGTGTCTAATTTGCTATTTCAGGCCTTTCTGAGCTAAGGTTTCATAGTATTTCGTAGGTGAATGTTGTCTGAAACTTATGATTTGGGATATGTAAATTACTATTTCGGGCTTTTCTAAGTTAGATTTCTTAGTCTTTTGTTGGTGTGTGTTGACTGAAACCTATGATTTGGGATATAAGGTTCTTAGTCTTTCGTTGGTGTGTGTTGTCTGAAACCTATGATTTGGGATTTGTAGTTTGCTTTATGGACTTTTCAGAGCTAGGATTCATAGTCCCTCATAGGTGTTTGTTGTCTGAAACCTATAGTTTGGGATGAGTAGTTTGCTATTTCAGGCTTTTCTGAGCTAAGGTTTCCTAGTATTTCGTAGGTGTGTGTTGTCTGAAACTTATGACTTGAGGTGTCTAATTTGCTATTTCAGGCCTTTCTGAGCTAAGGTTTCATAGTATTTCGTAGGTGAATGTTGTCTGAAACTTATGATTCAGGATATGTAAATTACTATTTCGGGCTTTTCTAAGTTAGATTTCTTAGTCTTTTGTTGGTGTGTGTTGACTGAAACCTACGATTTGGGATATAAGGTTCTTAGTCTTTCGTTGGTGTGTGTTGTCTGAAACCTATGATTTGGGATTTGTAGTTTGCTTTTTGGACTTTTCAGAACTAGGATTCATAGTCCCTCATAGGTGTTTGTTGTCTGAAACCTATAGTTTGGGATGAGTAGTTTGCTATTTCAGGCTTTTCTGAGCTAAGGTTTCCTAGTATTTCGTAGGTGTGTGTTGTCTGAAACTTATGATTTGAGGTGTGTAATTTGCTATTTCAGGCTTTTCTGAGCTAAGGTTTCATAGTATTTCGTAGGTGAATGTTGTCTGAAACTTATGATTTGGGATATGTAAATTACTATTTCGGGCTTTTCTAAGTTAGATTTCTTAGTCCTTTGTTGATGTGTGTTGTCTGAAACCAATGATTTGGGATGGGTGGGTTGCTATTTTTGACTTTTCTGAGCTGGATTTCTTAGCCTGTCATAGGTATGTGTTGTCTGAAACCTATGATTTGGGATGGTTAATTTGCTATTTCTGACTTTTCTGAGCTAGGTTTCTTAGCCTTTCATAGGTGTGTGCTGTCAGAAAATTATGATTTGGGATTTGTAGTTTGCTTTTTAGACTTTTCAGACCTAGGATTCTTAGTCCCTCATAGGTGTTTGTCGTCTGAAACCTATAGTTTGGGATGAATAGTTTGCTATTTCAAGCTTTTCTGAGCTATGGTTTCTTAGTATTTCATAGGTGTGTGTTGTCTGAAACTTATGATTTGAGGTATGCAATTAGCTATTTCCGACTTTTCATAACCAGATTTCTTAGTCTTTCGTAGGTATGTGGTGTCTGAAACCTATGATTTGGGATGTGTGGCTTGCTATTTTTTGACTTTTCTGAGCTGGATTTCTTAGCCTTTCATAGGTGTATGTTGACTGAAACCTATGATTTGGGAATGAGTGGTTTGCTATTTTTGACTTTTCTGAGCTAGATTTCTTAGCTTTTCATAGGTGTGTGCTTTCAGAAAATTATGATTTGGGAGGTGTAGTTTGCTTTTTGGACTTTTCAGAGCTTGGATTCTTAGTCCCTCATAGGTGTTTGTTGTCTGAAACTTCAGGTTTGGGGTGAGTAGTTGGATATTTCAGGCTTTTCTGAGCTAAGGTTTCTTAGTATTTCGTAGGTGAAGCTTCCACGTCAGTTTTAAGTTCACCAAGACATAAAAAATTTAAAGTTCAGTTCTAATTTTTCCATAGAAAATAGGAAAAGTTATACTATGATTGTGATTATTTTCTATGAAGATAGAAAGTTTCACTTTAATTCTAAATTTTCTTAAATTCAGTTCCGACTTTTCTCAAAGAGATGAAAAAATTTAAAGTTCAATTTAAAATTTTCACAACGAAGTCAAGGAAAGTTCAAGTTCTCTTCTGAATTTTCTCAATGAAAAAGAAATTAGTCATTGATCATTTCTTTTTTTTCCAAATAATATAAAAATTTTCCACTTTAGTTCAGATCTGTCTCGAAGAGATGGAAAATTTAAAATACTGTTCCAAATTTTTTCACAGAAGATAAAAAGGTTCAAGTTCTCTTCGGAATTTTACCAAAGAACACAATTCAATTCTAATTTCTCCAGAGAAAACAAAAATCTTTCCACTTCAGTTCTTTATTTCACAAAGACATAAAGAAATTTAGAGTTCAATTCTAAATTTTTCGGTGGAAGATAAAAAAAGTAATACCATACTTGTGAATATTTTCACAGAAGATAAAAAGTTCTAGTTCAATTTTAAATTTTCTCAACGAAGTGAAGAAAAGTTCAAGTTCTCTACTGAATTTTACCAAAGAACACAATTCAATTCTAATTTATCCAGAGAAAATAAAAATCTTCCACCTAAGTTCTTTATTTCACTAAGACATAAAGAAATTTAAAGTTCAATTCTAAATTTTTCAGTGGAAGATAGAAAAAGTAATACCATACTTGTGAATATTTTCCCGGAAGATAAAAAGTTCTAGTTCAATTTAAAATTTTCTCAACGAAGTGAAGAAGAATTCAAGTTCTCTTCTGAATTTTACCAAAGAACACAATTCAATTCTAATTTCACCAGAGAAAATAAAAATCTTCCACTTCAGTTCTTTATTTCACAATGACATAAAGAAATTTAAAGTTCAATTCTAAATTTTTCGGTGGAAGATAGAAAAAGTAATACCATACTTGTGAATATTTTCACGGAAGATAAAAAGTTCTAGTTCAATTTAAAATTTTCTCGACGAAGTGAAGAAAAGTTCAAGTTCTCTACTGAATTTTACCAATGAAAAAGAAATTAGTCATTGATCATTTCTATTTTTCCAAATAATATAAAAATTTTCCACTTTAGTTCAGATCTGTCTCGAAGAGATGAAAAATTTAAAATACTGTTCCAAATTTTTCACAGAAGATAAAAAAGTTCAAGTTCTCTTCGGAATTTTATCAAAGAACACAATTTAATTCTAATTTCTCCAGAGAAAATAAAAATCTTCCCCTTCAGTTCTTTATTTCACAAAGACATAAAGAAATTTAAAGTTCAATTCTAAATTTTTCGGTGGAAGATAGAAAAAGTAATACCATACTTGTGAATATTTTCACGGAAGATAAAAAGTTCTAGTTCAATTTAAAATTTTCTCAACGAAGTGAAGAAAAGTTCAAGTTCTCTTCTGAACTTTACCAAAGAACACACTTCAATTCTAATTTCTCCAGAGAAAACAAAAATCTTCCACTTCAGTTCTTTATTTCACAAAGACATAAATAAATTTAAAGTTCAGTTCCAATTTTTCGGTGGAAGATAGAAAAAGTAATACCATACTTGTGAATATTTTCACGGAAGATAAAAAGTTCTAGTTCAATTTAAAATTTTCTCAACGAAGTCAAGGAAAGTTCAAGTTCTCTTCTGAACTTTACCAAAGAACATACTTCAATTCTAATTTCTCCAGAGAAAACAAAAATCTTCCACTTCAGTTCTTTATTTCACAAAGACATAAAGAAATTTAAAGTTCAATTCTAAATTTTTCGGTGGGAGATAGAAAAATTAATACCATACTTGTGATTATTTTCACGGAAGATAAAAAGTTCTAGTTCAATCTTAAATTTTCTCAATGAAGTGAAGAAAAGTTCATGTTCTTTACTGAATTTTACCAAAGAACACAATTCAATTCTAATTTCTACAGAGAAAATAAAAATCTTCCACTTAAGTTCTTTATTTCACAAAGACATAATGAAATTTAAAGTTCAATTCTAAATTTTTCGGTGGAAGATAGAAAAAGTAATACCATACTTGTGAATATTTTCCCGGAAGATAAAAAGTTCTAGTTCAACTTAAAATTTTCTCAACGAAGTGAAGAAAAGTTCAAGTTCTCTTCTGAATTTTACTAAAGAACACAATTCATTTCTAATTTCACCAGAGAAAATAAAAATCTTCCACTTCAGTTCTTTATTTCACAAAAGACATAAAAAAATGTTAAGTTCAATTCTAAATTTTTCGGTGGAAGATAGAAAAAGTAATATCATACTTGGGATTATTTTCCCGGAAGATAGAAAGTTCTAGTTCAATTTAAAATTTTCTCAACGAAGTGAAGAAAAGTTCAGGTTCTCTTCTGAACTTTACCAAAGAACACACTTCAATTCTAATTTCTCCAGAGAAAATAAAAATCTTCCACTTCAGTTTTAAGTTCCCCAAAGAAATAAAGAAATTTAAAGTTATATTCTAAATTTTTAGATGGAAGATAGAAAAAGTAATACTATGACTGTGATTGTTTTCCATGAAGATCAAAAGTTTCACTTTATTTATAATTTTTCTTAAATTCAGTTCTGATTTTTCTCAAAGAGATGAAAAATTTAAAGTTCTGTTCCAAATTTTTCATAGAAGATAGAAAAAGTTATACATTGATTGTGAATACTCAACATGAAGATAAGGAACTCCACTGTAATTCTGAGTTTTCTCGAAGAAGTGCAAATTGTTCAAGTTCTCTTCTGAATTTTCTTAAAGAAGAGAAAAAAGTTAACTCAATTCTGAATTTTACCAATGAAAATGAAAAACCTTCCACTTCAGTTCTTAATTTCTCAAAGACATAAAAAATTTAAAGTTCAGTTCTAAATTTTTCTGTAGAAGATGGGAAAAGTTATACTATGATTGAGATTATTTTCCAGTGAAGATAAAAAGTTTCACTTTAATTCTAATTTTCTTAAGTTCACTTCCGATTTTTTGCAGAGATGAAAAATTTAAAGTTCTGTTCCAAATTTTTCATAGAAGATAGAAAAAGTTATACATTGATTTGAATATTCGACATGAAGATAAGGAGCATCACTTTAATTCTGAGTTTTCTCGAAGAAGTGCAAAATGTTCAAGTTCTCTTCTGAATTTTCTTAAAGAAGTGATAAAAGTTAGCTCAATTCTGAATTTTACCAATGAAAATGAAAAAAGCTTCCACTTCAGTTCTTAATTCCTCAAAGACATAAAAAATTCAAAGTTCTCTTCGAATTTTTCCAAGAAAATAAAAAGGCTCCACTTCAGTTCTGGTTTTTTTTCTCAAAGAGATGAAAAATTTAAAGTTCTATTCTATTTTAAATTAAATGTTGGCTCCTTTGTCTTATGGATTTACCCATCAAATTTTTAAATTAGAAAATCAGTGACTCGTTCTATTATCAAAGACAATCGTTCAAACTCCTTCATCTAACCTCCAAAACAATAGGTTAGGTTAAGTATAAATAAATATTAATAAATAAATAGAAACATTTCTACATGTTTAAGTTAGGTTAGGTTAGGTTAACTTATCATGAGTGCTCATGATAAGTTAACCTAACCTTTTCCGGCGAGTATGGTTAGGTTAGGCTAGATTAAGTTAGGTTAGATCAGGTTAGGTTAAGTTAGGTTAGGTTAGCCTACGGACGCTTCACTTAGGTTAGCTTAGGTTAGGTGAGAGACAGGCAAAAAGTTAGGTGTATGATTAGGTTAGGTTAGATTAAGTTAGGTTAGGTTAAGTTAGGTTAGGCTAGGTTAGCCTACGTACGCGCGCGTACGTAGGCTAACCTAGCCTAACCTAACTTAACCTAACCTAACTTAATCTAACCTAACCTAATCATACACCTAACTTTTTGCCTGTCTCTCACCTAACCTAAGCTAACCTAAGTGAAGCGTCCGTAGGCTAACCTAACCTAACTTAACCTAACCTGATCTAACCTAACTTAATCTAGCCTAACCTAACCATACTCGCCGGAAAAGGTTAGGTTAACTTATCATGAGCACTCATGATAAGTTAACCTAACCTAACCTAACTTAAACATGTAGAAATGTTTCTATTTATTTATTAATATTTATTTATACTTAACCTAACCTATTGTTTTGGAGGTTAGATGAAGGAGTTTGAACGATTGTCTTTGATAATAGAACGAGTCACTGATTTTCTAATTTAAAAATTTGATGGGTAAATCCATAAGACAAAGGAGCCAAAATTTAATTTAAAATAGAATAGAACTTTAAATTTTTCATCTCTTTGAGAAAAAAAACGAGAACTGAAGTGGAGCCTTTTTATTTTCTTGGAAAAATTCGAAGAGAACTTTGAATTTTTTATGTCTTTGAGGAATTAAGAACTGAAGTGGAAGCTTTTTTCATTTTCATTGGTAAAATTCAGAATTGAGCTAACTTTTTTACTTCTTTAAGAAAATTCAGAAGAGAACTTGAACATTTTGCACTTCTTCGAGAAAACTCAGAATTAAAGTGATGCTCCTTATCTTCATGTCGAATATTCAAATCAATGTATAACTTTTTCTATCTTCTATGAAAAATTTGGAACAGAACTTTAAATTTTTCATCTCTGCAAAAAATCGGAAGTGAACTTAAGAAAATTAGAATTAAAGTGAAACTTTTTATCTTCACTGGAAAATAATCTCAATCATAGTATAACTTTTCCCATCTTCTACAGAAAAATTTAGAACTGAACTTTAAATTTTTTATGTCTTTGAGAAATTAAGAACTGAAGTGGAAGGTTTTTCATTTTCATTGGTAAAATTCAGAATTGAGTTAACTTTTTTCTCTTCTTTAAGAAAATTCAGAAGAGAACTTGAACAATTTGCACTTCTTCGAGAAAACTCAGAATTAAAGTGGAGTTCCTTATCTTCATGTTGAATATTCACAATCAATGTATAACTTTTTCTATCTTCTATGAAAAATTTGGAACAGAACTTTAAATTTTTCATCTCTTTGAGAAAAATCAGAACTGAATTTAAGAAAAATTATAAATAAAGTTAAACTTTTGATCTTCATGGAAAACAATCACAGTCATAGTATTACTTTTTCTATCTTCCATCTAAAAATTTAGAATATAACTTTAAATTTCTTTATTTCTTTGGGGAACTTAAAACTGAAGTGGAAGATTTTTATTTTCTCTGGAGAAATTAGAATTGAAGTGTGTTCTTTGGTAAAGTTCAGAAGAGAACCTGAACTTTTCTTCACTTCGTTGAGAAAATTTTAAATTGAACTAGAACTTTCTATCTTCCGGGAAAATATTCCCAAGTATGATATTACTTTTTCTATCTTCCACCGAAAAATTTAGAATTGAACTTTAAATTTCTTTATGTCTTTTGTGAAATAAAGAACTGAAGTGGAAGATTTTTATTTTCTCTGGTGAAATTAGAAATGAATTGTGTTCTTTAGTAAAATTCAGAAGAGAACTTGAACTTTTCTTCACTTCGTTGAGAAAATTTTAAATTGAACTAGAACTTTTTATCTTCCGGGAAAATATTCACAAGTATGGTATTACTTTTTCTATCTTCCACCGAAAAATTGGAATAGAACTTTAAATTTTTCATCTCTTTGAGAAAAATCAGAACTGAATTTAAGAAAAATTATAAATAAAGTTAAACTTTTGATCTTCATGGAAAACAATCACAGTCATAGTATTACTTTTTCTATCTTCCATCTAAAAATTTAGAATATAACTTTAAATTTCTTTATTTCTTGGGGAACTTAAAACTGAAGTGGAAGATTTTTATTTTCTCTGGAGAAATTAGAATTGAAGTGTGTTCTTTGGTAAAGTTCAGAAGAGAACTTGAACTTTTCTTCACTTCGTTGAGAAAATTTTAAATTGAACTAGAACTTTCTATCTTCCGGGAAAATATTCCCAAGTATGATATTACTTTTTCTATCTTCCACCGAAAAATTTAGAATTGAACTTTAAATTTCTTTATGCCTTTTGTGAAATAAAGAACTGAAGTGGAAGATTTTATTTTCTCTGGTAAAATTAGAAATGAATTGTGTTCTTTAGTAAAATTCAGAAGAGAACTTGAACTTTTCTTCACTTCGTTGAGAAAATTTTAAGTTGAACTAGAACTTTTTATCTTCCGGGAAAATATTCACAAGTATGGTATTACTTTTCTATCTTCCACCGAAAAATTTAGAATTGAACTTTAAATTTCATTATGTCTTTGTGAAATAAAGAACTTAAGTGGAAGATTTTTATTTTCTCTGTAGAAATTAGAATTGAATTGTGTTCTTTGGTAAAATTCAGTAAAGAACATGAACTTTTCTTCACTTCATTGAGAAAATTTAAAATTGAACTAGAACTTTTTATCTTCCGTGAAAATAATCACAAGTATGGTATTAATTTTTCTATTTCCCACCGAAAAATTTAGAACTGAACTTTAAATTTCTTTATGTCTTTGTGAAATAAAGAACTGAAGTGGAAGATTTTTGTTTTCTCTGGAGAAATTAGAATTGAAGTGTGTTCTTTGGTAAAGTTCAGAAGAGAACTTGAACTTTTCTTCACTTCGTTGAGAAAATTTTAAATTGAACTAGAACTTTTTATCTTCCAGGAAAATATTCACAAGTATGGTATTACTTTTTCTATCCTCCACCGAAAAATTTAGAATTTAACTTTAAATTTCTTTATGTCTTTGTGAAATAAAGAACTGAAGTGGAAGATTTTTATTTTCTCTGGAGAAATTAGAATTGAATTGTGTTCTTTGATAAAATTCCGAAGAGAACTTGAACTTTTTTATCTTCTGTGAAAAATTTGGAACAGTATTTTAAATTTTTCATCTCTTCGAGACAGATCTGAACTAAAGTGGAAAATTTTTATATTATTTGGAAAAATAGAAATGATCAATGACTAATTTCTTTTTCATTGGTAAAATTCAGTAGAGAACTTGAACTTTTCTTCACTTCGTTGAGAAAATTTTAAATTGAACTAGAACTTTTTATCTTCTGAGAAATTAAGAACTGAAGTGGAAGGTTTTTCATTTTCATTGGTAAAATTCAGAATTGAGTTAACTTTTTTCTCTTCTTTAAGAAAATTCAGAAGAGAACTTGAACAATTTGCACTTCTTCGAGAAAACTCAGAATTACAGTGGAGTTCCTTATCTTCATGTTGAGTATTCACAATCAATGTATAACTTTTTCTATCTTCTATGAAAAATTTGGAACAGAACTTTAAATTTTTCATCTCTTTGAGAAAAATCAGAACTGAATTTAAGAAAAATTATAAATAAAGTTAAACTTTTGATCTTCATGGAAAACAATCACAGTCATAGTATTACTTTTTCTATCTTCCATCTAAAAATTTAGAATATAACTTTAAATTTCTTTATTTCTTTGGGGAACTTAAAACTGAAGTGGAAGATTTTTATTTTCTCTGGAGAAATTAGAATTGAAGTGTGTTCTTTGGTAAAGTTCAGAAGAGAACCTGAACTTTTCTTCACTTCGTTGAGAAAATTTTAAATTGAACTAGAACTTTCTATCTTCCGGGAAAATATTCCCAAGTATGATATTACTTTTTCTATCTTCCACCGAAAAATTTAGAATTGAACTTTAAATTTCTTTATGTCTTTTGTGAAATAAAGAACTGAAGTGGAAGATTTTTATTTTCTCTGGTGAAATTAGAAATGAATTGTGTTCTTTAGTAAAATTCAGAAGAGAACTTGAACTTTTCTTCACTTCGTTGAGAAAATTTTAAGTTGAACTAGAACTTTTTATCTTCCGGGAAAATATTCACAAGTATGGTATTACTTTTTCTATCTTCCACCGAAAAATTTAGAATTGAACTTTAAATTTCATTATGTCTTTGTGAAATAAAGAACTTAAGTGGAAGATTTTTATTTTCTCTGTAGAAATTAGAATTGAATTGTGTTCTTTGGTAAAATTCAGTAAAGAACATGAACTTTTCTTCACTTCATTGAGAAAATTTAAAATTGAACTAGAACTTTTTATCTTCCGTGAAAATAATCACAAGTATGGTATTAATTTTTCTATCTCCCACCGAAAAATTTAGAATTGAACTTTAAATTTCTTTATGTCTTTGTGAAATAAAGAACTGAAGTGGAAGATTTTTCTTTTCTCTGGAGAAATTAGAATTGAAGTATGTTCTTTGGTAAAGTTCAGAAGAGAACTTGAACTTTCCTTAACTTCGTTGAGAAAATTTTAAATTGAACTAGAACTTTTTATCTTCCGTGAAAATATTCACAAGTATGGTATTACTTTTTCTATCTTCCACCGAAAAATTGGAATAGAACTTTAAATTTTTCATCTCTTTGAGAAAAATCAGAACTGAATTTAAGAAAAATTATAAATAAAGTGAAACTTTTGATCTTCATGGAAAACAATCACAGTCATAGTATTACTTTTTCTATCTTCCATCTAAAAATTTAGAATATAACTTTAAATTTCTTTATTTCTTTGGGGAACTTAAAACTGAAGTGGAAGATTTTTATTTTCTCTGGAGAAATTAGAATTGAAGTGTGTTCTTTGGTAAAGTTCAGAAGAGAACTTGAACTTTTCTTCACTTCGTTGAGAAAATTTTAAATTGAACTAGAACTTTCTATCTTCCGGGAAAATATTCCCAAGTATGATATTACTTTTTCTATCTTCCACCGAAAAATTTAGAATTGAACTTTAAATTTCTTTATGTCTTTTGTGAAATAAAGAACTGAAGTGGAAGATTTTTATTTTCTCTGGTAAAATTAGAAATGAATTGTGTTCTTTAGTAAAATTCAGAAGAGAACTTGAACTTTTCTTCACTTCGTTGAGAAAATTTTAAGTTGAACTAGAACTTTTTATCTTCCGGGAAAATATTCACAAGTATGGTATTACTTTTTCTATCTTCCACCGAAAAATTTAGAATTGAACTTTAAATTTCATTATGTCTTTGTGAAATAAAGAACTTAAGTGGAAGATTTTTATTTTCTCTGTAGAAATTAGAATTGAATTGTGTTCTTTGGTAAAATTCAGTAAAGAACATGAACTTTTCTTCACTTCATTGAGAAAATTTAAAATTGAACTAGAACTTTTTATCTTCCGTGAAAATAATCACAAGTATGGTATTAATTTTTCTATTTCCCACCGAAAAATTTAGAACTGAACTTTAAATTTCTTTATGTCTTTGTGAAATAAAGAACTGAAGTGGAAGATTTTTGTTTTCTCTGGAGAAATTAGAATTGAAGTGTGTTCTTTGGTAAAGTTCAGAAGAGAACTTGAACTTTTCTTCACTTCGTTGAGAAAATTTTAAATTGAAGTAGAACTTTTTATCTTCCAGGAAAATATTCACAAGTATGGTATTACTTTTTCTATCCTCCACCGAAAAATTTAGAATTTAACTTTAAATTTCTTTATGTCTTTGTGAAATAAAGAACTGAAGTGGAAGATTTTTATTTTCTCTGGAGAAATTAGAATTGAATTGTGTTCTTTGATAAAATTCCGAAGAGAACTTGAACTTTTTTATCTTCTGTGAAAAATTTGGAACAGTATTTTAAATTTTTCATCTCTTCGAGACAGATCTGAACTAAAGTGGAAAATTTTTATATTATTTGGAAAAATAGAAATGATCAATGACTAATTTCTTTTTCATTGGTAAAATTCAGTAGAGAACTTGAACTTTTCTTCACTTCGTTGAGAAAATTTTAAATTGAACTAGAACTTTTTATCTTCCGTGAAAATATTCACAAGTATGGTATTACTTTGTCTATCTTCCACCGAAAAATTTAGAATTGAACTTTAAATTTCTTTATGTCATTGTGAAATAAAGAACTGAAGTGGAAGATTTTTATTTTCTCTGGTGAAATTAGAATTGAATTGTGTTCTTTGGTAAAATTCAGAAGAGAACTTGAATTCTTCTTCACTTCGTTGAGAAAATTTTAAATTGAACTAGAACTTTTTATCTTCCGGGAAAATATTCACAAGTATGGTATTACTTTTTCTATCTTCCACTGAAAAATTTAGAATTGAACTTTAAATTTCTTTATGTCTTTGTGAAATAAAGAACTTAGGTGGAAGATTTTTATTTTCTCTGGATAAATTAGAATTGAATTGTGTTCTTTGGTAAAATTCAGTAGAGAACTTGAACTTTTCTTCACTTCGTTGAGAAAATTTAAAATTGAACTAGAACTTTTTATCTTCCGTGAAAATATTCACAAGTATGGTATTACTTTTTTTATCTTCCACCGAAAAATTTAGAATTGAACTCTAAATTTCTTTATGTCTTTGTGAAATAAAGAACTGAAGTGGAAAGATTTTGGTTTTCTCTGGAGAAATTAGAATTGAATTGTGTTCTTTGGTAAAATTCCGAAGAGAACTTGAACCTTTTTATCTTCTGTGAAAAAATTTGGAACAGTATTTTAAATTTTTCATCTCTTCGAGACAGATCTGAACTAAAGTGGAAAATTTTTATATTATTTGGAAAAAAAAGAAATGATCAATGACTAATTTCTTTTTCATTGAGAAAATTCAGAAGAGAACTTGAACTTTCCTTGACTTCGTTGTGAAAATTTTAAATTGAACTTTAAATTTTTTCATCTCTTTGAGAAAAGTCGGAACTGAATTTAAGAAAATTTAGAATTAAAGTGAAACTTTCTATCTTCATAGAAAATAATCACAATCATAGTATAACTTTTCCTATTTTCTATGGAAAAATTAGAACTGAACTTTAAATTTTTTATGTCTTGGTGAACTTAAAACTGACGTGGAAGCTTCACCTACGAAATACTAAGAAACCTTAGCTCAGAAAAGCCTGAAATATCCAACTACTCATCCCAAACTAGAAGTTTCAGACAACAAACACCTATGAGGGACTAAGAATCCAAGCTCTGAAAAGTCCAAAAAGCAAACTACACCTCCCAAATCATAATTTTCTGAAAGCACACACCTATGAAAAGCTAAGAAATCTAGCTCAGAAAAGTCAAAAATAGCAAACCACTCATTCCCAAATCATAGGTTTCAGTCAACATACACCTATGAAAGGCTAAGAAATCCAGCTCAGAAAAGTCAAAAAATAGCAAGCCACACATCCCAAATCATAGGTTTCAGACACCACATACCTACGAAAGACTAAGAAATCTGGTTATGAAAAGTCGGAAATAGCTAATTGCATACCTCAAATCATAAGTTTCAGACAACACACACCTATGAAATACTAAGAAACCATAGCTCAGAAAAGCTTGAAATAGCAAACTATTCATCCCAAACTACAGGTTTCAGACGACAAACACCTATGAGGGACTAAGAATCCTAGGTCTGAAAAGTCTAAAAAGCAAACTACAAATCCCAAATCATAATTTTCTGACAGCACACACCTATGAAAGGCTAAGAAACCTAGCTCAGAAAAGTCAGAAATAGCAAATTAACCATCCCAAATCATAGGTTTCAGACAACACATACCTATGACAGGCTAAGAAATCCAGCTCAGAAAAGTCAAAAATAGCAACCCACCCATCCCAAATCATTGGTTTCAGACAACACACATCAACAAAGGACTAAGAAATCTAGCTTAGAAAAGCCCGAAATAGTAATTTACATATCCCAAATCATAAGTTTCAGACAACATTCACCTACGAAATACTATGAAACCTTAGCTCAGAAAAGCCTGAAATAGCAAATTACACACCTCAAATCATAAGTTTCAGACAACACACACCTACGAAATACTAGGAAACCTTAGCTCAGAAAGGCCTGAAATAGCAAACTACTCATCCCAAACTATAGGTTTCAGACAACAAACACCTATGAGGGACTATGAATCCTAGTTCTGAAAAGTCCAAAAAGCAAACTACAAATCCCAAATCATAGGTTTCAGACAACACACACCAACGAAAGACTAAGAACCTTATATCCCAAATCATAGGTTTCAGTCAACACACACCAACAAAAGACTAAGAAATCTAACTTAGAAAAGCCCGAAATAGTAATTTACATATCCTAAATCATAAGTTTCAGACAACATTCACCTACGAAATACTATGAAACCTTAGCTCAGAAAGGCCTGAAATAGCAAATTAGACACCTCAAGTCATAAGTTTCAGACAACACACACCTACGAAATACTAGGAAACCTTAGCTCAGAAAAGCCTGAAATAGCAAACTACTCATCCCAAACTATAGGTTTCAGACAACAAACACCTATGAGGGACTATGAATCCTAGCTCTGAAAAGTCCATAAAGCAAACTACAAATCCCCAATCATAGGTTTCAGACAACACACACCAACGAAAGACTAAGAACCTTATATCCCAAATCATAGGTTTCAGTCAACACACACCAACAAAAGACTAAGAAATCTAACTTAGAAAAGCCCGAAATAGTAATTTACATATCCTAAATCATAAGTTTCAGACAACATTCACCTACGAAATACTATGAAACCTTAGCTCAGAAAGGCCTGAAATAGCAAATTAGACACCTCAAGTCATAAGTTTTAGACAACACACACCTATGAAATACTAAGAAACCTTAGCTCAGAAAAGCCTGAAATAGCAAACTACTCTTCCCAAACTAAAGGTTTCAGACAAAAAACACCTATGAGGGGCTAAGAATCCTAGCTCTGAAAAGTCCAAAAAGTAAAACTACAAATCCCAAATCATAGGTTTCAGACAACACACACCAACGAAAGACTAAGAAATCTAGCTTAGAAAAGCCCGAAATAGTAATTTACATATCCCAAATCATAAGTTTCAGTCAACACACACCCACGAAAGGCTAGGAAATCCAGCTCTGAAAAGTCCAAAAGCAAACTACTCATCCCAAACTATAGGCTTCAGACAACAAACACCTATGAAAGGCTAAGAAATCTAGCTCAGAAAAGTCAAAAATAGTAATTTACATATCCCAAATCATAAGTTTCTGACAACACACACCTATGAAAGGCTAAGAAACCTAGCTCAGAAAAGTCAAAAATAGCAAACTACTCATCCCAAACTATAGGTTTCAGACAACAAACACCTATGAGGGACTAAGAAATCTAGCTCAGAAAAGCCCGAAATAGTAATTTACATATCCCAAATCATAATTTTCTGACAACATTCACCTACGATATACTAGGAAAGCCTAACTCATAAAAGTCTGAAATAGCAAACTACTCATTCCCAAACTAGAAGTTTCAGACAACAAACACCTATGAGAGACTAAGAATCCTAGCTCTGAAAAGTCCAAATAGCAAACTACACATCCCAAATCATAATTTTCTGACAACACACACCTATGAAAGGCTAAGAAATCCAGCTCAGAAAATTATTTAAAAAAATGGAAAAAAAGTATTAAAAAAATGGAGAGGGGACTCTTTGGGGGGCCCGGGGAGGGTGTTTGGGGGACCCTTGGGGGAGGGTGCCCTTCTGTGTCTCAATGCACAAAAAATATTAAAAAAATAGGGGGAGGGAGGAGGGAGGGGAGGAGGGGATGGGGAGGGGATGGGGAGGGGAGGAGGAGGGGAGGGGAGGGGGAGGAGGGGAGGGAAGGGGAGGGGATTGGGGGAGAGGGAGGGGGAGGGGACGGTGAGGAGGGGGGAGGAGAGGGAGAGGGATGGGAGGGTGGGGGGGCCTTTTGGGAGCCTGGGGGGACCTTGGGGACGGTGGGGGTCCTGGGGGCCGGTTGAGAGCCTGGGGGACATTTGGAGACCGGGTGAAGGCCTTTGGGACCCGGTGGTCTTTTGGGAGCTTGATGTGCCTTTGGGGGGCCAGGGGTGGGCCTTTGAGGGTCTGGGGGCCGGGTGGGAGCCCTGGGAACCTTTGGGGACCGGGGGGGTCCTTCTGGATTGGGGTATGGGGATTGGAACCCTTTGGATCGGGGTAGGGCGATCGGGGCCCTTTGGGGTTGTGGTAGGGGACCTCACAACACTGTTCAAATAGAACTTGTGTATTATAACGACCACACTCAAAACCTCTTCTAAAACCCTTTCTAAAATCATCTTTTAAAACGTCTCTAACTGTTTCGCCGAAATAATTCCATAAGCTGTCTAAAACCGTTTCGCCCAAACAATCCCCTAAAAGTAATTTTTGTGTGTTCCTTTTGTATTTTGGCATCTCTCTGTGCACATTTCAAATTTCTAGGAAACCCTTTCCTACGTTAATCTCTTCATCTCATAAATGTTCCTAGCTAAACTATTATGGTTTCGTTAGAATATCAATTTATCTCTCCGACTTAAAGCTCCGTGAAGCCGTATTTAAAAATAGAATTTCTATCTCTTTAGACTCCCACATAATTCCAAGATAACAAGTGATGTCATTTATAATTCCTGACACTAAAGATCGATGAAGCCCCTTTTTAAAAATAGAATATTAATTTTTCTCTCTGACCTAAAGAACGTTTATCCCTCAGACCTAAGATTAAAGAAGCCTTATTGTTTCATAATTCCCCCTTCGTGAATCAATAATTCCCCCATCGATTATGTAAATCACCCCTCATGTCATTACACGTGGCCAAACAACAACAGATCGATTGACCTTGACACCCCCATTAGACTCGATCGATAATCCTTGAATAAATTATGTCCCGTCAGCATTAAACTAAATTGTAGATGGAAGCAGGGTGTTCTCGTCGGACCTTTAGGGTCACTTCTACTGGTAGGAGGGCAAGGGGGCAGTTGCCCCCCCAATAACGTGGAGACAAAAATTATTATATATCCCATGCACCTTGACTATCCAGACATGGACCCCTCTTCCCCCCTCCAATAAAAATGCTGGAGATTCACCCCTGCTGAAAACCCCAATGGCGCAAAACCAAGCACACTTAAAGGAGTTTTCACTCTCCATGAGTTTTAACTTAAAGGAGTCTTTAAGAGAGTACTTGCTCAAAAGGAAAAATATGTTCTGTTCTCTTTGAGGCGTACATAAAAGGAAGCTTAAAAAGAGGATGGGGGTTGAGTAGCGGCTTCGACAGAGGGAGGGGGCAGAGGGTCATTTTCCTTTGGTGTTTTTGCCCCTCCCCTGCATTTCAAAAAACGTTTTTTGGGGGTTATTTTCATTAAAAAATGCCATTTTTTGGTTTTTCATCGAAAAAATTAAAAAACGAATAGCAAAACTGCCACCGATAGATTTGAAAAATACATTTCACTCCTCCCATATTTTCGGAAATTGACGCCAGTGGGTTGAGGGTTGGAAAATCAATTTTTAGCATAGTTTCTATCAAACTTGAGTTTGATTCCAGGCGCTGTAGACCATGATTTTAGCGTCAAAAGATTCTTAACTTTACACATTACCATTTTTTTTTCTTTTGCGCAAAGCACTTCTCCCCGCGGCGTCACATCTTCTTCAGAAGTGTGATCTAACTAAAAATTAGCAATAATCAACATATCATCATTGGTGCATAGTCTTAGACAGTAGAAGTAGCAGAAGTAGAAGACACTATGCAAAACAAATCTTTCTCAATAAATTCTCTGAATTTGATATTCAACAGTATCGTTAATTTGGTATTCAACCTAATTTTTAAAAATTTCTCAAATTTAGAAGAAGGACCTATACAAAACAATTCTTTCATGACACGTGAAAAGATCAATGTTCATTTTATCTATTCAGTGCATTATCTTGCTTTTCGATTATGGACTTGATTTCCCAATGAAGAGGATTTATGAGAGGGGGATTTTCTGTATTGTATATATATATATATATATATATATATATATATATATATATATATATATATATATATATATATATATATATATATATATATATATATATATATATATATATATATATATGTATATATATATGATAATTATATATATATATATATATATATATATATATATATATATATATATATATATATATATATATATATATATATATTATATATATATATATATATATATATATATATATATATATATATATATATATATATATATATATATATATATATAATATATATATATATATATACATATATATATATATATATATATATATATCTATATATATATAAATATATATATATATATATATATATATATATATATATATATATTATATATATATATATATATATATATATATATATATATATATATATATATATATATATATATATATATATATATATATATATATATATATATATATATATATATATATACATATATATATATATACATATATATATATATATATATATATATATATATATATATATATATATATATATATATATATATATATATATATATATATATATATATATATATATATATATATATATATATTATATATATATATATATATATATATATATATATATATATATATATATATATATATATATATATATATATATATATATATAGCAAGACTGAACCCAGTATTTTTTTCGGAGGGGGTTTAACTCAAAAAAAATTAGGGGGGAGGGGGTTTTGACACAAAAAACGCATGTAAAATTTGTTTATATCCGTTTTTTTATGTTTTTACGAGTCAGACGAACACTTCGGGGGGGGGGGGAGGGTTCAAACCGGGTAAACCCCCCCCCGGATACGGCCCTGATATATAGGTACTTGTATGGGACCCAGTAAACAGGCGAAATGTGAAGTTTGGTTAATGCTAATGAAACAAAACAAAATAGGATGAAAATATAACAGTTTAGAAACAAATTTGAGCTATATATTTGCACATTAGGGGAGGGGGGGGGGGGTTTAAAGCATAGCATATATTAAATATGTAACCTAACCTTTTTTTGCCCCTTTAACCCCAAAAAACTAAAGCTTAAATCTTTGTCAAGGAGTGAGCAACACCTCAAAAACCTGTTTATGAATAGCAGGTTTGAGATTTCGATGCGGTGTTTTCCTACCGCATCGAGATTTCGATGCGGTATATATATATATATATATATATATATATATATATATATATATATATATATATATATATATATATATATATATATATATATATATATATATATATATATATATATATATATATATATATGTATATATATATACCGCATATATATATATATATATATATATATATATTATATATATATATATATATATATATATATATATATATATATATATATATATATATATATATATATATATATATATATATATAATACAAATAATTCCGTCCAAGCAAAGCCGTATCCGGGGGAGGGGGTTATTGGGTTTGAAACCCCCTTCCCAAACTTTTGCCCGACTCATAAAAATGTAAAAAAAAAATGCATAAAAAATTTCGGATGTGTTTTTAAAGTTTTCTTGTACCCCCACCCCCAAAAAAATCCTGGATATGCCCTAACACATTAGTTAACCACTTGTTTCCTACTTAAAATGTTCCAGCGGAAATGTCCTAAGGAAATAATTGGCAAAAACTTAGAAACGACTTTTATTCCCGTTATGTCGATAAGTCAAGCTTTAAACTACAACAAGTAAAGCTTAAACTGTGGGCATTTTAAAATGCGTATACTGTTTTAAAAACTAATTAGTGTCTAGGAATACTTCTTTGCAAAGGTAGCGCCTTAAATTTAATCTGTCAAAGTCGTCTTGTTAGTACTAACGCCCAAATAACGCTTGAAAAAAAAAAAAAAAATAACACTAATTATACAGCAAGTAAATCACGGAGATAATACCTGCTGTATGGGTATTATTCGGGTAGTTAAAACAGTATTAGTAGGTTTAAAACTCTTCCCTGCAAATACTGTATAAGTTGGCATCTAATTCATGGTTCTTCATTTGTAGGGAGAGGGGGGGGGGGTGCTATTTGTTCAGGAATATACTTTCTCAATACCAGAGATTTAAAGCAAGTATAATTCAGGAAGACACCTTTTTCAGGATTCGTTTTGGATTCGACTTAGCGAGACCTAAAAGTGGTTCGCAATGCTGAAAGTCCTGAAGAGTTTAATCTGGTGAATATCAGTGCATTAGCAAAAAAATGTGCAATTTTTAAGAACATGAAAGGCCTCAAGCTGGTTCGCAATGCTGAAAATCTGGAAGAGCAAATATGATGAATAAGAGTGAATTAGCAAAAAATGTGCAATTTTTAAGAACATGAAAGGCCTCAAGCTGGTTCGCAATGCTGAAAATTTGGAAGAGCAAATATGATGAATAAAAGTGAAGTAGCAAAAAATGTGCATTTTTTTAAGAAAATGTAAGGCCTCAAGTTGGTTGGCAATGCTGAAACTCTGGAAGAGCTAAATCTGTTGAATAAATGTGTATTAGCTTACCATAATCACGTTTGCAATATTTCTTTAAATTCAGTCTTCGGCTGGCAATCGAACAATGTCCACAACCTTCTGCTAAAAAGGAAGAAAGGGAAAGATAAGCTTAGGAATATATAATAAAATACTGAATACAAATTCTTTTTTGGCAAGAGAAATGTCGTGGATATTGTTGGGCCCAAGTTCCGAAAATATATTTTTACACTTTTTCCATTTCAACGGTTAAGCTCGATTGAGCTGGTTTAGCAAAAAAGTTACATGAGCAATAGGAAAGAGTTAACAAAACGCTACACAGTGACTTCAGAACAAAAGCAAGCATATATGCGGATAGGGCTCCGGGCCTATCTCCCATCCCCCGCGATATCCCACATTTTTGGGTAATTTGTCTCATAATTTCATCTGTTTTATACCAAATACGTATTTCGGATATTCTTTTTCAAAATATCCCTCTCCCGAACAAAATCGTGCCCAAGTGTCTGCTCCCAAAATTACAGTCAATTTGATTATTTTCTGGAAGCCAAAAAACAAATGCATTATCGTGAGCTTTGCAATTAGTAGCTTCGGATATCGAGACTCGGTACCGCTCATTTAATGGAATTAAATAAAAAAAACAAGTTTTTTAAACTGAAAGTAAGGAGCGACATTAAAACTTAAAACGAACAGAAATTATTCCGTATATGAAAGGGGCTGTCCCCTCCTCAACGCCTCGCTCTTTACGCTAAAGTTTGACTCTGTCTCACAACTTTATTTTTTTAAACAATAAAGTTGTGAGACAGAGTCAAACTTTAGCGTAAAGAGCGAGGCGTTGAGGAGGGGACAGCCCCTTTCATATACGGAATAATTTCTGTTCGTTTTAAGTTTTAATGCCGCTCCTTACTTTCAGTTTAAAAAACTTGTTTTTTTTATTTAACTTCTGATCGTTTTTTAGTTAATGCAGGGGATGTTTCCCCCCTCTTTAAAAAATCGAGTAAATTTTCTCAGGCTCGTAGCCTTTGATGAGTAATATTAAACTTAATAAAATTTATATATTTAGAATCAGCATTATAAACACATTCTTTTGATACATTTATTGACATCAAAATTCCGTTTTTAAAAGTTTCGATTACTATTGAGCCGTATCGCTTGTTTTTTTATTGTTTTTTTTATTACGTATATGTTATTACGTATATGAGGGGGTTCTCCCCTTAGTCAATACCACGCTCTTTACGTTAAAAGTTAAAAAAAAAATTGATTCACAAACCCCTGAATCACAAAGGCCGTTTAATTAGAATAGATAGCTCTTTTGAAAGCACTAAAAAAAAACTGTAGCGTAAAGAGCGAGGTATTGACTTGGGGGAGAACCCCCTCACATACGTTATAATTTCTGTTCGTTTTAAATTCTAATATTCCTTCTTACATTTCAGTTGAAAAAACTTGTTTTTTTTTTTATTTAATTTCTGATCGTTTTTTAAATAATGCTTGGAAATCCGGCGCCCCCTTCATAGAAATTTCCCTTACCCCAAAGAAACATCCTCCACGGAAATGTTCTCCGGATTAACCCCCTCGTCTAGCCCCCCCCCCTCCAGAAAAAATCCTTCCTGAAAATGGTTGTATACTTCCCAATAACCAATAAATAATGCTGGCAAGTCCGGCGCCCCCTTCATGGCAATTTCCCTTCCCCCATGAAAACTTCCTTCATGAACAGATCCTCCAACATAACCACCGACCCACCCTTCCCTCCCACTACCAGAAAAAAAAACCTCCTGAAAACTTCTGTATACTTCCCAATAACCAATACTATATGTTAACATTGGGTAAAGTTCATAACTTTTAGCCCTCCCTCTGGGAACTTCGGGGGATTAAGTCATCCTAAAAGACATATTTATCATATTTTCGACCATTCTGAACAAAATGGCTATCTCAGAATTTTGATCGGGTGACTTTGGGAAAAAAATAAGCGTGGGAGGGGGCCTAGTTGTCCTCCATTTTTTTTGGTCACTTAAAAAGGGCACTAGAACTTTTAATTTCCGTTCCAATGAGCCCTCCCACGATATTCTAGGACCACTGGGTCGATACGATCACCCCTGGGGAAAAAAAAACAAAAACAAACAAACAAACAAATAAACACGCATCCGTGATCTTTCTTCTGGCAAAAAATGTAAAATTCCACATTTTTGTAGATAGGAGCTTGAAACCTCTACAGTAGGGTTCTCTGATACGCTGAATATGATGGTGTGATTTTCATTAAGGTTCTATAACTTTTAGGGGGTCTTTCCCCCTTTTTTTGAAAATCAGCCAAATTTTCTCAGGCGCGTAACTTTTGATGGGTAGCACTAAACTTGATGAAAGTTATATATTTGAAATCAGCATTGAAATCTGATTCTTTTGATATATCTATTGGTATCAAAAACCCGTTTTCTAGAGTTTCGGTTACCATTGAGCCGGGTCGCTCCTTACTTACAGTTCGTTACCACGAACTGTTTGATAACCTATTGTATGGTGTGAGTTATTGAGTTAACTATTCCAGATAGATACAGTCAGAAAATTCTCAAAAGCTTTCATACGAAACAGAAAAACAAAAATACCTAACCTAAAGAAGAAATTTGAATCTAAATGGATCAGAGAAGGGAGATTCTGTTCCATAGACCAGCAATTACTAAATTAGGGGCAAGGACCCTTAAGACTTCTAGGATGGCGGTCAAGGGTCTGTTGTTTGGTAGATAATTAATATCCAAATTAAAAATTTATTCAGTTTCTTAGTTTTCTTCTCATTTAAATTGGGAATGAAAATACTTATAAGAATTGCATCTTTCAAAAAGGTCAGTAAGACAATTGGTATATATTTATTATATTTTTTTTCTGGCTCCCAGATGCTCAAACCAATTGACTACGGAGCTGTTTCTACATCTTCACTCTTCAAAGAGTTGTTTTTACAGCGTTGACACATTGGTATATATGCAGAAATATGCCTAAAATATAACAATTCCAATCAGGGTTGTCACCCTTAGTGATTTATCACTTTTTTTAGTGATTTTTTATAGTGCCTAAACAAAAACATCAGTAAATCAGCCCATAAATCACTGGATTATTGAAGAAAATCCCTAAAAATCACTAAAATGTAGTGATTTTTTTACAGGGCGGCAACCCTGATTCCAATGGAAGGACCTTCTGGCGATAAAATAGCTACAACATTTATTCTATAAAAATGCAGATAGGATATTAGCGTAGGTGTGAATAGGTGAAAAGTTCTTGAACTTGATTGAAATTCCCTCAATGAATAGCCTGCTGATACTGCAAATTAATACTGTCTTTTTCGGACGACTTATGCAAATTATAATCTTTTTATTATGCTAGAGCCGATATACCAAAAAAGTCGATGCAAGAAGGGAGGTAGGTTAGTAATAGATGACAAGTGAATAGCTACTTTGGCTGCGGAATTTGTGTTTCTTCTGATTTGCTAACCGGTATACCAAGCGATAAGGTATAATCTTCGCTGAGAATAACAAGTGACTTGATGGGAGGTATTTAGGAGTGGTGAGTCTATGCCTCAAATCAACTCACCTATTGCTTCTTACCAATGATTATTATTATTTTCTTTAGCTATGTTAACTTTCCCTTCCACTGCAAAAAGTTGTGAGATCAAATGATGTAATCTAGAATATTGAATCATAGTGTAATATAGGACCCTACCATGTAATCTAGAATCTTTTATAAGCACCTTTTTGCTATCTTAGAAAGTAGTTGAGTTAGATGAATGAAACTTTCAGGAGTGTTTCCAGAGCCTAAATTGGGTCTTGCAAAGATATTTCGAACGTTCCCTATCCCTCCCTCCTAATGACACTAACTTTTGATCTGCTACACAAATTCGGCTAAAGGAAAATGTTTTAGCCGTCAGAACTTTGCTAAAGCCTGAACTATAAGCAAGGCCGTATCCAGGAGGGGGGGGGGGGTAGAAATTTTGATCCCCCCCCCCCCAAAAAAAAATGTTTGTCCGACTAGTAAAAACATAACAAAATGGATATAAACCAATTTTTGATGCGTTTTTTAAAGTTTTTTGTAACCCCCTCCCCCTTGCGAAAAAAAGTCCTGGATACAACCCTGACTATAAGATCTAAAGACTTAGGAGGAACGTACCTCAAATTTGAAAAAAAGAGTATACTATGGATTAAAATCTCAATCAAATCATTGGTATTGTGTTTTCAAAACCAAGAGTGAAAGAAAAGTAGAATAAAACCAAAATCAAGAAAAACATATATTTTCTAAAGTTGAGTCCTGTCTATAAGCAATTTTCTAAGCCTTAGAAATAGGAAAGGAGGTGAGATAGGAGTTTGAAAAAAGGTTTTCAGGGCATAATTTTGGCTCCAAATTCATCATTGACAGTTTCATTCTTTCAATGCATCTATTTTCCTAAAAAACCCATCATCTAGAATTATAAAGTTTGTTTAGTTGGCACATAGAAAAGATACAAGAAAGTGTGACATATAATACAGACTGACGCTGACACTTTATATAATAAAATCATTTAGGAACTGTTGATTTTTGTTATATGTAAATCTTTAATTTCATAGAGTCCAGAGGGGTGAAAGTAGCATAAAAATTCATGCGCAGGCTAAACCTCTCAACCTCTTTCTAGGACCACCACCCACTGAATCTAGCAACATGATCTTGCAGCCCTTTCGAGTGGGCTAAAACAGTGTTGTTTAAAGCACCGATTTACATATATAAGATACAACATTAGGTAATTGTTTGGAATATTGTAATTTTCTCGCACCCCGGTCGGGAGTCCTTGGGTAAAATGTATCTACTACTACTACTAACAACTCACTGCAGCGTCAAGCCGCCTGAGACCAACACAGCTGCGCACCATCCTCCTCCATTCCAATCTATCCAAAGTCACCCTCTTTAAACCCTCCCAAAAAGTTCCTATTTCCCTTAAATCTTTCCTTGCGACATCCTTCCACCCCATTCAGGGACGACCAGCTTTTCGTTTGGCCCTATACGGCTGGGTGACAAGGACAAAAGGAAAAATCGATGGAACTACTATTTCCAGTTCGTGTAAATTAAAGGGAGCCGCTACCTATTCAATGGTTTCCATCAAGGGCGTATTAAGGTTTTTTGTCCAGGGGGTTATTTTTTCAAGAGGTGCGGGTTACAAAGAAAACTTAAAAAAAAGCATCAAGAATTTATTTAAAGGCATTTTTGCTACGTTTTTACGAGTCGGACGAAAATTTCGGGGAGGGGTTCAAGCTCAGTAACACCCTGATGGATATGACCTTGATTCCATTATAAATATTTCTATGTGTTGAAACTGGTGTGGTGTGTTTTGTATTGCAAAGTTTTCACGCTCAGATAACTATAATCACAATTCGACTACTTTTTGGCAAACTATATTTACTGACTTTTAAACTTTAGATTTTCATCAATGTTCCGTGCAAAACTTGTCATTACCTGTTCTGAAGTGTATTCTTTTGTATTAGCTTTTTCCCATATTATTGGTAACTCTGTGCTTACTATATCGTTGTGGTCCAAATCCGTATTTGTCAAAAACCAAAATCCAAATCTAACGTTTTGATAGATTAATGGACATTTTTTTTTGTCAAAATTTAGGCAGAAACAAAGTCCTAGAATCTGTTAATGTAGAGTTAAAATTCAAGTAAATTCGTTTTCATGGGTTGCCAAGTAACCATAGAGCCTTTAATGGCGGTGCAGACATCTATAAAAGGGGACACAAATTAGTTTCATTCACTATATCAACACATAGCCAAGCTCTAATCGGTCGCTCTTAAGGTTTGGTAGAAATCCGAAAAAAATGCTTCTGATGAGTGTAATTCATATTTTTCTAAAAACAGAGCAACCTATTCGAGGGGTCATAGACTTTCAGAGATCAGGTACACCGGGTGGTGCGTGTCAAGTGTGGCGAAAGTTTACCGGGTGTGGTAGAACTCTACTAAGCGTTATGGGGACTTTGCCAAACGTTGTGAAATTTGAAACACGTAGAAAAACTATGCAATAAACGTGGCACTCCGGACATAGTGGAGCTTGGCTATATACTGCTATATTGAATGAAAGCTGATTTTTGTCCACTGTATTGATGTATGTACAGTCACTCAGAGCTCTGTTCTTACTTGGCAAATTAATAAAAAGCCTTATGAAACGAGTATGAGTCACAAAGCAAATACCGGTTTTTTGACCCTGCGTAAAATCATATCGTTATACATGTTTTTATGTATAAAATCCGGCCAAAATCCAAAGGGCATGTGTAACGTATTCATAATGTGGAATACAGGGTTCTGAAAATTTCATTTCATTTTTTTCAGAAAATTCCATATACAAAAATCTATGAATATTGCAATACTTATGAGAAGAAGAAGAAGAGGAAGAAGAAGAAGAAGAATAAGAAGAAGAAGAAGAAGAAAAAAGATCCTGAATATTCCGTAGAACTTTTTTTTTATAAATTCGTGTCTGGTAGTCTTTGAAATAGAGGTACTTAGTCCCAGTCATTGCTGGTGTCCCCTAGTTACGCCACTGTAAAAGTACCCAGCAAGTAAAAATCTATGAGAAGACTATGAGGAGTATAGTAACTACTTTAAAACATTATCACCCATCTTTTATAACAAGCACGGTCAAATGGAAGAACTGTAAAGGTCATTTAGGATTTGATAGCTTCAATTGAATTTTAGAATTAGTTGATAATCCAATATATAGCTGTAAAATATAATAGCTTGGGAAATTTAACTCAATAAATAAAAATTTCATAAACCATTAAATTCAATACGAACTAGCAAACTTTTAAATTCAATTCAAATAATTAAAGATTATTTAATATCTTCAAGCTTCTTAAAGTAGGCCTATAAGACGAAAAATCTTTTAAATTCTCGAGCAGAATTGACTAGACAGAGTTGAATTTGGTTTTAACAAACTTAGACAAACATAGCCTCTGAGTTGGAATTTTAGGCCTACTGCTACTATTAACACTTCGTCGCATTACCGAGCCATCTGAGGTATATACAGCTACGCACACTCCTTCTCTATCCCCCTCTATACAAAGCTCTATTCTTTGTTTTCATTTAGGGAAGTTCCGCTTCCCTTAAATCTTTTCCTATGACTTCAACCCATTCCCGTCGAAGAATATCAGCTTTTCCGTTTAACACCAGGTGGATTGCGAAAAGGAACAATTTTTGACAACCTATAATTCTTCGTATGCGAAACTTGGCCAAGCCATCTTAAACTTTTCATTGCACTTACGTGTTATACAAACCACACTTTGTTCTCTGTATGCACTTAGAGATAATCAGCTTAGCCTCAGTGAGATAAACTACTATGCAGGTATATTTTAATTACATATTTAAAATGTAGAGTTGGTAAGGTATTTAATATAATGCCTTCTGAGCAGCCTGCTTTCCATAATTCTCTGTTGTAGTTTCCATAATTTTGTTACTGAATTATTATATTTTCACCATATTTTAGTATATTTCATTATGATTGATCTAACTTCACTCCTTAAGTGTGGTCGGTATAATACACAAGTAGCCTATCGTACGCTGCTCTTCTCCTCAGTTCCCACATACTGCGTTTTGTGGAAACCACAGCGACTTCACTGATGGAGGACGATATTCCAAAGCATTTTCGCAGAAAAAACCAAACGCGCATTCGTTGAAACTTTCCAACGAAATCAAGAATACGCGTTTAGGAATCAAATAAAAGGCGAACTGTTTAATATTTTATGTGCCATAATCTGTCAATTATTCTTTCCTTCTCCGTAGCAACAATAGAAGTATAACAGTATCTTCCATAAAATAATGCATGGGTGGTTACGGTCTTTCTATATCTTGCCTGCGATTTTTCGAAAAAAAATTGGGTGTTTAAAAAAAATCATGCGTTGTTTGAGTTACGCTTTTCCCCAAATTGCAGAATGCGAAAACTATGGGTTAAACCAGATGCCACCACTGCTATCAGCTGTTTGGTAAATAAAATAGCACAGTAGAAGAAAAAAAAAGTGCACCAAAGACCCCATTTTAAAGCGAGAATACGTGCAATTGAAAAAGAAGCACTTTGGGATTGAGCTGATTGGATGAATTGTATGCGCAACCACCAAAAACAGTGCTCAAGTTGCACAAATGCATCTTATTTGGCAATGCTGGACACTTTAGCATAACTTGCTAATAAATAAGTATTTAAATGAAGGAGAAAATATTTTAGACAAAATTTAAGTCTTGACGGCTAATCATCTTTATACGAGCGAAGAGCTTGCGATCCTAAAATTAAAAGACAGCCGACATTTATGAGCAATCATTTAATACTACTAATTGGAATAAAATAAAGTCCTTTTCAATGGTTCTAATTAAATAGAAATCTTAACCACTGTATATCAGTTTATTTTTTGTAAAAGTTCCGCCTTAAATACTGCTAATGAACTTCCCCTGAGGATAGTAGTAAGGGGTCCGTTCTGGGCGAACAATTTATGGCTTTTAGGTCATAACGAACATCCTAGAGTTAAATTATGGTTGGCTACTGATTTTTTTTCTACCTAGTGAGTGCATCGGAAATCCTGAGGGCTCACTTAAATTAAATATAATCATAAGGTCGATTTTGCAAGAAAAAAAGATTTTACAACCAAAAAGGCGCTCATCTAACGGATATATGAACAACTGGGTACCTCAGTGTCCTCAAGCAAAATCTAGTGTCTACAAAAACATCTTATTTTAGCAACGGACCTCCCCTAATCTCGACACGACGACTCTCGAGGTGGCGCCCACTTTCCACCACCCGGTCTAAATCTCAGAACTCCACGTGTGCCACACGGTTCCGCCATGCTTGGCACGCGCCACCCAGTGTAAGTGATTTATGAAAGTGGGTTGTTCTAATTTGGTGTGTTCAAGTGTATTCTCTATTTCCTCGGCTTCTTACTGGTAATGCTAGGTCCTCAGACGTAAATCTAGTAACGGCTAAGCTACCATTAACTCAAAGAACATCCAACACAATTTTATAACAAAATACACCCAGTCTAAGAGCAAGTGGGTTACGTGTCGTGTTCTGTTTTAGGACGTCCGTTGTGTAATATCGAATCGAGTTCCACAATGCTTGGCGCAGTTTCCCCCTGATTGGCACGCGCCATCCAGTGTAAGTGATTTATGAAAATGGGCGGTTCTAATGGTGAAGTAATAAATGTTTCTATCTGTTACACTTTTCTTAGACACATTCTAGTATTTATAGAACTAATAAAAGAGAGTCACCCCGCCCCCCAAACTAGTACAGACATGCTAAAAGAAACACCCAGAATTAACGTCCAAATAGATAGAAAAAATATGGAAAGAAGACGGACTTCGGAAATCGTATCAACATAATTTTGCATCTACATAGGCTATACTTCTTCTATTCCACGAACTACAAAATTACCGTTTTGTAGATAATTTCGGAGACCACACTGCCTTTCCATGACGATAAATAAAAGTTCAAAAAGGGATAAAATCCTTTTAATAGACAATGTTTCACAAACAGTGATAGTAATTCTCAAAAACACCAGATATTTCGGTCACATATGGAGTGACCGTCATTAGTATTAAAACTGTTTGTGAAACACTGTCTATTAAAAGGATTTTATCCCTATTTGAACTTTTATTTATCGTACTGTTTTGTATTTTTTCGAAACAAGAAATACGGAGATACCAAGTTTCGTAGAGGCTAGCACAACTGCATTCAAATTGTCACTACAACCCGTGAGCCTAACAATTGAAATATTATAAAAAAAAAGAAAAAAAAAAGATTGCCTACAATTACATTGAACTCTGTTTTTCTGGTGGAAATATTTTGTTAATTTATTTATACAAGTTGGAGATTATAACTCAAGATAGTAAACAAAATTGTGGTCTAAGTAAAATGTTTATTATCTTCCTACAAAAAGGTAAAGAATACGGCATTGGACTTTACAGTCCACACCGGGACTGGAAGTGCAATAGGGGGTCGGTGGCCAGCCATCCTGTGATTTCGAAAACCCTTCCTGTTTACCTTCCCTAGACGTCTCCAGGTACCGTTTTAGAGCTAGGTCGACTCTGACTGAGATTACAGAGTCGCGCCAGTAGCTCCTGTCCCAAACGCTGTAGATTATTGAAACAAGATTCACTCGTACGAAAGTTTAAAAGTCATTCTGGAGTTTTGAAATAGCAAACGAGATCTAACCATGGCCAATGGCTGACTTCTGACGTTTCGTCCCGCAAAACAGTAATTTTTGGCCGAACAGGGCCAAAAAATTATGATAATTATTAAAAGAGTATTCATATAGCCTCCCAGTCCCAGAGGCTATAATGACAAACGGTATAGCCTTTGCCCCTATAAAATAGACATTTTATCATGGTTGCAGCCATAGCTGCAACCATGTAATAGCGAACTACAGCTCGTAGTAACCAAAATTTTCAAAACCGGTTTAAAACAAGCGTCTAGTGAGGAACAATTGCCATTTATAGTTGTTTCAAGAATGTTAGCTATTATTTCGATTAACTTTAATAGTAAAATATTATTTTGAAAACAAACTTACAAGAAATTGGAAAACGATCATGAAAGC
This sequence comes from Artemia sinica, assembly GCA_027921565.1. Taxonomy (NCBI): domain Eukaryota; kingdom Metazoa; phylum Arthropoda; class Branchiopoda; order Anostraca; family Artemiidae; genus Artemia; species Artemia sinica. Next base: position 38,766,159 of record CM051256.1, read on the forward strand.
CCTCAAGAATGGCGTCAGATCGAAACAGAAAGTACACCATTGAAATTTTCATTGTCAAAAACAATATAGAGGATGCTTACACCCCCCCCCCCCTCTCTATTTTGAACAGCATATTGCTTTGAACAATATATATTGCTTTTTGTGCATGGGTAGCAGTAGAGATGACCCTATAGCTCGTGACGGGGCACCATATATGGGCATAGCCTCCCTAGGGAGAACACGTGGTTAATGGAGTCAATGACCTCTTTCTCCATGGTCTCTTTCTCCAGGTGTGTTTTTGGCACGCTCTCAGCGAATGTTATGATCCAGGAATAGATCCAAGTCATTAATGTCTTTGCCTCGGAAACAACTCTTTTGATCGAACTCCAAAAGATATTAATAACCAAACGCCATGGAAACAGTTCTCCAAGAAACATCTTAGCGATGAATTGTTTTAGCGCGGGAATCAGGTTTCTTATTAATTTGAAATGCGTTAGCGCAGAGATGCCAAAAACAAAAGGAACACGCTGAAATTACGTTTAGGGATTATTTGGGCGAAACTGTTTTAGACAGGTTATGGAATTATTTCGGCGAAACAGTTAGAGACATTTTAAAAGATGATTTTTGAAGAGATTTTGGAAGAGGATTTGAGGGTGAAACTCTGTGGTCGTTATAGTAAACAAGTTCCATTGAACAGTGTCGTGAGGTCCTCTACCCCAACCCCAAACGGCTCCGATCCTCCTACCCCGACCCAAAGGGCCCCGATCCCCCTACCCAACCCCGAAGGAAGCCCCCCGGTCTCCAAAGGTCCCCCGGGACCCCCAAAGGGCCCCGGCGCCCCAAAGGCCCCTGAGCCCCTATTTTTTAATATTTTTTTAAGGCTATATCATATCTTTTCAGAACAAGTTCCTTTCTTATTGTCATTCCTTACCCCATTTTTACAAGTTGAAGTACCAATCCTTTCACCACAACCTTACTATAAGACTTTTTTGGATACTACAACACCAAGAAATACCTTTCAAAAGACATTTCAGAGCAACTTCCTTTCTTAATGTTCCCTTCTAAGCCCATTTTCCAACATGAAGTACCTGTCCTTTTCACCCATAACTATACTTTACAGCTTTTTAGATACCTTAACACCAAAAAATACCTTTCAAAAGGCATTTCAGAGCAAGTTCCTTTCTTAATGTCATTCCTTAACACATTTTTACAAGTTGAAGTACCCATCTTTTTCACCCACAACTATACTTTACAGCTTTTTGGATACCTCAACATCAAGCAATACCTTTCAAAAGACATTTCAGAGCAACTTCTTTTCTTAATGTCCCTTCTAAACCCATTTTCCAACTTGAAGCATCTATCCTTTTCACCCACAATTATACTTTACAGCTTTTTTGTATACCTCAACACCAAGAAATACTTTTCAAAAGGCATTTCAGAGCAAGTTCCTTTGTTAATGTCCCTTCTAAACCCATTTTACAAGTTGAAGTACCCATCCTTTTCACCCACAACTATACTTTACAGCTTTTTGGACACCTCAACACCAAGAAATACCTTTCAAAAGGCATTTCAGAGCAAGTTTCTTTCTTAATGTCCCTTCTAAACCCATTTTCCAACTTGAAGTACCCATCCTTTTCACTTAGAGTTTTAGTTTGGTTTAGTTTTAGTTGAAAGTTTAGAGTTTTTAGCTTAGAGTCTTAGCTTAGAGTTTTTGTTAGACTTCTAGTTTAGTTTTAATTAAGAGTTTAGAGTTTTTAGCTTAGAGTTTTAGCTTAGAGTTTTATTTAGAGTTCTAGTTTAGTTTAGTTACAGTTAAGAATTTAGAGTTTTAGCTTAGAGTCTTAGCATAGAATTTTACTTAAGGTTATAGTTTGGTTAAGTTTTAGTTAAGAGTTTCGAGTTTTAGCTTAGAGTTTTTGTTAGAGTTCTAGTTTAGTTTAGTTTTAGTTAAGAGTTTAGAGTTTTTAGCTTAGAGTCTTAGCTTAGAGTTTTAGTTGGAGTTGAAGTTTAGTTTAATTGAAGTTAAGAGTTTCGAGTTTTAGCTTGGAGTCATACCTTAGAGTTTTACTTAATGTTTTAGTTTGGCTAAGTTTTAGGTAAGAGTCTCGGGTTTTAGCTTAGATTCTTAACTTAGACTTTTTTTGTTAGAGTTCTAGTTTAGTTTAATTTTAATTAAGAGTTTGATGTTTTACCTTTGAGTTTCAGTTAGAGTTCTAGTTTAGTTTAGTTAAGAGTTTGGTGTTTTAGCTTAGAGTCTTAGCATAGAGTTTTTGTTAGAGTTCTAGTTTATTTTAGTTTTAGTTAAGAGTTTAGAGTTTTTAGCTTAGAGTCTTAGCATAGAGTTTATGTTGAAGTTCTAGTTTAGTTTAGTTTTAGTTAATAGTCTAGAGTTTTAGCTTAGTGACTTAGCTTACAGTTATAGTTTTAGTTTAGTTTTAGTTAAGAGTTTAGAGTTTATAGCTTAGAGTCTTAGCCTAGAGTTTTTGATAGAGTTCTAGTTTAGTTTAGTTTTAGTTAAGAGTTTGATGTTTTACCTTAGAGTCATAGCTTAGAGTTTTAGTTAGAGTTCTAGTTTAGTTTAGTTTTAGTTAAGAGTTTAGAATTTTAGCTTAGAGTCTTAGCTTAGAGTTTTTGTTAGAGTTCTAGTTTATTTTAGTTTTAGTTAAGAGTTTAGAGTTTTTAGCTTAGAGTCTTAGCTTAGAGTTTTTGTTGAAGTTCTAGTTTAGTTTAGTTTTAGTTAAGAGTTTGATGTTTTACCTTAGAGTCATAGCTTGGAGTTTTAGTTAGAGTTCTAGTTTAGTTTAGTTTTAATTAAGAGTTTAGAATTTTAGCTTAGAGTCTTAGCTTAGAGTTTTTGTTAGAGTTCTAGTTTATTTTAGTTTTAGTTAAGAGTTTAGAGTTTTTAGCTTAGAGTCTTAGCTTAGAGTTTTTGTTGAAGTTCTAGTTTAGTTTAGTTTTAGTTAAAAGTTTAGAGTTTTTAGCTTAGAGTCTTAGCTTAGAGTTTTTGTTAGAGTTCTAGTTTAGTTTAGTCTTAACTTAGAGTTTTTTGATAGAGTTCTAGTTTAGTTTAATTTTAGTTAAGAGTTTGATGTTTTACCTTTGAGTTTCAGTTAGAGTTCTAGTTTAGTTTAGTTTTAGTTAAGAGTTTAGAATTTTAGCTTAGAGTCTAAGCTTAGAGTTTTTGCTAGAGTTCTAGTTTAGTTTAGTTTTAGTTAAGAGTTTAGAATTTTAGCTTAGAGTCTTAGCTTAGAGTTTTTGTTGAAGTTCTAGTTTAGTTTAGTTTTAGTTAAAAGTTTAGAGTTTTTAGCTTAGAGTCTTAGCTTAGAGTTTTAGTTAGAGTTCTAGTTTAGCTAATTTTAGTTAAGAGTTTAGAATTTTATCTTAGAGTCTTAGCTTAGAGTTTTTGTTAGAGTTCTAGTTTAGTTTAGTTTTAGTTAAGAGTTTAGAATTTTAGCTTAGAGTCTTAGCTTAGAGTTTTTGTTGAAGTTCTAGTTTAGTTTAGTTTTAGTTAAAAGTTTATAGTTTTTAGCTTAGAGTCTTAGCTTAGAGTTTTAGTTAGCGTTCTAGTTTAGTTTAGTTTTAGTTAAGAGTTTAGAGTTTTTAGCTTAGAGTCTTAGCTTAGAGTTTTTGTTAGAGTTCTAGTTTATTTTAGTTTTAGTTAAGAGTTTAGAGTTTTTAGCTTAGAGTCTCAGCTTAGAGTTTTTGTTGAAGTTCTAGTTTAGTTTAGTTTTAGTTCATAGTTTAGAGTTTTAGCTTAGAGTTTTTGTTAGAGTTGAAGTTTAGTTTAGTAATAGTTAAGAGTTTTGAGTTTTAGCTTAGAGTCTTAGCTTATAGTTTTTGTTAGAGTTCTAGTTTAGTTTAGATATAGTTAAGAGTTTGGAGTTTTACCTTAGAGACTTAGCTTAGAGTATTAGTTTAGTTTAGTTTTAGTTAAGAGCTTAGAGTTTTTAGCTTAGAGTCTTAGCTTAGAGTTTTTGTTAGAGTTCTAGTTTAGTTTAGCTTTAGTTAAGAGTTTGGTGTTTTACCTTAGAGTCATAGCTTAGAGTTTTATTTAGAGTTCTAGTTTAGTTTAGTTTTAGTTAAGAGTTTAGAATTTTAGCTTAGAGTCTTAGCATAGAGTTTTTGTTGAAGTTCTAGTTTAGTTTAGTAATAGTTAAGAGTTTAGAGTTTTAGCTTAGAGTCTTAGCTTAGAGTTTTAGTTAGTATTCTAGTTTTGTTTAGTTTTAGTTAATAGTTTAGAGTTTTACCATAGAGTCTTAGCTTAGAGTTCTACTTAGAGTTGAAGTTTAGTTTAGTAATAGTTAAGAGTTTTAGAGTTTTTAGCTTAGAGTCTTAGCATAGAGTTTTTGTTGAAGTTCTAGTTTAGTTTAGTTTTAGTTAATAGTTTAGAGTTTTAGCTTAGAGTTTTTGTTAGAGTTGAAGTTTAGTTTAGTAATAGTTAAGAGTTTTGAGTTTTAGCTTAGAGTCTTAGCTTGTAGTTTTTGTTAGAGTTCTAGTTTAGTTTAGATATAGTTAAGAGTTTGGAGTTTTACCTTAGAGACTTAGCTTAGAGTTTTAGTTTAGTTTAGTTTTAGTTAAGAGCTTAGAGTTTTTTAGCTTAGAGTCTTAGCTTAGAGTTTTTGTTAGAGTTCTAGTTTAGTTTAGTTTTAGTTAAGAGTTTGGTGTTTTACCTTAGAGTCATAGCTTAGAGTTTTATTTAGAGTTCTAGTTTAGTTTAGTTTTAGTTAAGAGTTTAGAATTTTAGCTTAGAGTCTTAGCTTAGAGTTTTTGTTAGAGTTCTAGTTTAGTTTAGTTTTAGTTAAGAGTTTAGAGTTTTTAGCTTAGAGTCTTAGCATAGAGTTTTTGTTGAAGTTCTAGTTTAGTTTAGTAATAGTTAAGAGTTTAGAGTTTTAGCTTAGAGTCTTAGCTTAGAGTTTTAGTTAGAATTCTAGTTTTGTTTAGTTTTAGTTAAGAGTTTAGAGTTTTACCATAGAGTCTTAGCTTAGAGTTCTACTTAGAGTTGAAATTTAGTTTAGTAATAGTTTTAGCTTAGAGTCTTAGCTTAGAGTTTTAGTTTAGTTTAGTTTTAGTTAAGAATTTAGAGTTTTTTAGCTTAGAGTCTTAGCTTAGAGTTTTTGTTAGAGTTCTAGTTTAGTTTAGTTTAATTAAGAGTTTAGAGTTTTTAGCTTAGAGTCTTAGCTTAGAGTTTTAGTTAGAGTTCTAGTTTAGTTTAGTTTTAGTTAAGAGTTTAGAGTTTTACCATAGAGTCTTAGCTTAGAGTTCTAGTTAGAGTTGAAGTTTAGTATAGTTGCAGTTAAGAATTTAGACTTTTAGCTTAGAGTCATAGCTTAGAGTTTTACTTAAAGTTGTAGTTTAGTTAAGTTTTAGTTAAGAGTTTCGAGTTTTAGCTTAGAGTCTTACCTTAGAGTTTTTGTTAGAGTTCTAGTTTAGTTTAGTTTTAGTTAAGAGTTTAGAGTTTTACCTTAGAGTCTTAGCTTAGAGTTTTAGTTAGAGTTCTAGTTTAGTTTAGTTATAGTTAAGAATTTAGAGTTTTAGCTTAGAGTCATAGCTTAGAGTTTTAGTTAAAGTTATAGTTTAGTAAAGTTATAGTTAAGAGTTTAGAGTTTTACCTTAGAGTCATAGCTTAGAGTTTTAGTTAGAGTTCTAGTTCAGTTTAGTTTTAGTTAAGAGTTTAGAGTTTTAGCTTAGAGTCTTAGCTTATAGTTTGTGCTAGAGTTCTAGTTTAGTTTAGTTATAGTTAAGAGTCTCGAGTTTTTAGCTTAGAGTAATAGCTTAGAGTTTCTGTTAGAGTTCTAGTTTAGTTTACTTCTAGTTAAGAGTTTAGAGTTTTAGCTTAGAGTCTTAGCTTATAGTTTGTGTTAGAGTTCTAGTTTAGTAAAGTTAAAGTTAAGAGTTTAGAGTTTTAGCTTAGAGTTTTTGTTAGAGTTCTAGTTTAGTTTAGTTTTAGTTAAGAGTTTGGTGTTTTACCTTAGAGACTTAGCTTAGAGTTTTACTCTAGTTTAGTTTTAGTTAAGAGTTTAGAGTTGTAGCTTAGAGTCTTATCTTAGAGTTTTTGTTAGAGTTCTAGTTTAGTTTAGTTTTAGTTATGAGTTTAGAGTTTTTAGCTTAGAGTCTTAGTTTAGAGTTTTTTGTTGAAGTTCTAGTTTAGTTTAGAGTTTTAGCTTAGACTTAGAGTTTTAATTAGAGTTCTTGTTTAGTTTAGTTTTAGTTAAGAGTTTAGAGTTTTAGCTAAGAGTCTCAGCTTAGAGTTTTGTTAGAGTTCTAGTTTAGTTTATTTTTAGTTAAGAGTTTAGTGTTTTTTAGCTTAGAGTCTTAGTTTAGAGTTTTTGTTGAAGTTCTAGTTTAGTTTAGTTTTAGTTTAGAGTTTTAGCTTAGACTTAGAGTTTTAATTAGAGTTCTAGTTTAGTTTAGTTTTAGTTAAGTGTTTAGAGTTTTGCCATAGAGTCTTAGCTTAGAGTTTTAGTTAGAGTTAAAGTTTAGTTTAGTTACCGTTAAGAATTTAGAGTTTTAGCTTAGAGTCATAGCTTAGAGTTCTACTTAAAGTTATAGTTTGGTTAAGTTTTAGTTAAGAGTTTCGAGTTTTAGCTGAGTCTTAGCTTAGAGTTTTTGTTAGAGTTCTAGTTTAGTTTAGTTTTAGTTAAGAGTTTAGAGTTTTTCCTTAGAGTCTTAGCTTAGAGTTTTTGTTAGAGTTCTAGTTTAGTTTAATTTTAGTTAAGAATTTGATGTTTTACCTTTGAGTTTCAGTTAGAGTTCTAGTTTAGTTTACTTTTAGTTTAGAGTTTAGTGTTTTACCTTAGAGTCTTAGCTTAGAGTTTTAGTCAGAGTTCTAGTTTAGTTTAGTTTTAGTTAAGAGTTTAGAATTTTAGCTTAGAGTCTTAGCTTAGAGTTTTTGTTTGAGTTCTAGTTTATTTTAGTTTTAGTTAAGAGTTTAGAGTTTTTAGCTTAGAGTTTTAGCTTAGAGTTTTTGTTGAAGTTCTAGTTTAGTTTAGTTTTAGTTAATAGTTTAGAGTTTTAGCTTAGAGTCTTAGCTTAGAGTTTTTGTTAGAGTTGAAGTTTAGTTTAGTAATAGTTAAGAGTTTAGAGTTTTAGCTTAGAGTCTTAGCTTAGAGTTTTGGTTAGAGTTCTAGTTAAGTTTAGATATAGTTAAGCGTTTGGAGTTTTACCTTCGAGACTTAGCTTAGAGTTTTAGTTTAGTTTAGTTTTAGTTAAGAGTTTAGAGTTTTTTAGCTTAGAGTCTTAGCTTAGAGTTTTTGTTAGAGTTCTAGTTTAGTTTAGTTTTAGTTAAGAGTTTGATGTTTTACCTTAGAGTCATAGCTTAGAGTTTCAATTAGAGTTCTAGTTTAGTTTAGTTTTAGTTAAGAGTTTAGAATTTTAGCTTATAGCTTAGAGTTTTATTTAGAGTTCTAGTTTAGTTTTAGTTAAGAGTTTTGAGTTTTACCTTAAAGTCTTAGATTAGAGTTTTAGTTAGGGTTAAAGTTTCGTTTAGTTTAGTTATAGTTAAGAGTTATAGTTTAGAGTTCTACCTTAGAGTCTTAGCTTAGAGTTTTACTTAGAGTTGAAGTTTAGTCTAAACTAGCATAACCACAAAATTAGGTTAGCCCAATATTGCATAGAAATACCAAAACCATAGGTTAGATTAGGTTAGGTTAGGTTAGAGGTTAGGTTTCTCCACGTTTAAGTTAGGTTAGATTAGGTTAGCTTATCATGAGAGCTCATGATAAGCTAACCTAATCTAACCTAACTTAAACGTGGAGAACGTGGAGAAAACTAGAACTCTAACAGAAACTCTAAGCTATGACTCTAAGCTAAAAACTCGAGACTCTTAACTATAACTAAACTAAACTAGAACTCTAGCACAAACTATAAGCTAAGACTCTAAGCTAAAACTCTAAACTCTTAACTAAAACTAAACTGAACTAGAACTCTAACTAAAACTCTAAGCTATGACTCTAAGGTAAAACTCTAAACTCTTAACTATAACTTACTAAACTATAACTTTAACTAAAACTCTAAGTTAGACTCTAAGCTAAAACTCTAAATCTTAACTATAACTAAACTAAACTAGAACTCTAACTAAAACTCTAAGCTATGACTCTAAGGTAAAACTCTAAACTCTTAACTATAACTTAACTAAACTATAACTTTAAGTAAAACTCTAAGCTATGACTCTAAGCTAAAAGTCTAAATTCTTAACTGTAACTATACTAAACTTCAACTCTAACTAGAACTCTAAGCTAAGACTCTATGGTAAAACTCTAAACTCTTAACTAATACTAAACTAAACTAGAACTCTAACTAAAACTCTAAGCTAAGACTCTAAGCTAAAAACTCTAAACTCTTAATTAAACTAAACTAAACTAGAACTCTAACAAAAACTCTAAGTTAAGACTCTAAGCTAAAAAACTCTAAATTCTTAACTAAAACTAAACTAAACTAAAACTCTAAGCTAAGACTCTAAGCTGAAACTATTACTAAACTAAACTTCAACTCTAAGTAGAACTCAAAGCTAAGACTCTATGGTAAAACTCTAAACTCTTAACTAAAACTAAACAAAACTAGAATTCTAACTAAAACTCTAAGCTAAGACTCTAAGCTAAAACTCTAAACTCTTAACTAAAACTAAACAAAACTAGAATTCTAACTAAAACTCTAAGCTAAGACTCTAAGCTAAAACTCTAAACTCTTAACTATTACTAAACTAAACTAGAACTTCAACAAAAACTCTATGCTAAGACTCTAAGCTAAAACTCTAAACTCTTAACTAAAACTAAACTAAACTAGAACTCTAACAAAAACTCTAAGCTAAGACTCTAAGCTAAAATTCTAAACTCTTAACTAAAACTAAACTAAACTAGAACTCTAAATAAAACTCTAAGCTATGACTCTAAGGTAAAACACCAAACTCTTAACTAAAACTAAACTAAACTAGAACTCTAACAAAAACTCTAAGCTAAGACTCTAAGCTAAAAATCTAAACTCTTAACTAAAACTAAACTAAACTAAAACTCTAAGCTAAGTCTCTAAGGTAAAACTCCAAACTCTTAACTATATCTAAACTAAACTAGAACTCTAACAAAAACTATAAGCTAAGACTCTAAGCTAAAACTCAAAACTCTTAACTATTACTAAACTAAACTTCAACTCTAACAAAAACTCTAAGCTAAAACTCTAAACTATTAACTAAAACTAAACTAAACTAGAACTTCAACAAAAACTCTATGCTAAGACTCTAAGCTAAAAACTCTAAAACTCTTAACTATTACTAAACTAAACTTCAACTCTAAGTAGAACTCTAAGCTAAGACTCTATGGTAAAACTCTAAACTATTAACTAAAACTAAACAAAACTAGAATTCTAACTAAAAGTCTAAGCTAAGACTCTAAGCTAAAACTCTAAACTCTTAACTATTACTAAACTAAACTAGAACTTCAACAAAAACTCTATGCTAAGACTCTATGCTAAAAACTCTAAACTCTTAACTAAAACTAAACTAAACTAGAACTCTAACAAAAACTCTAAGCTAAGACTCTAAGCTAAATTCTAAACTCTTAACTAAAACTAAACTAAACTAGAACTCTAAATAAAACTCTAAGCTATGACTCTAAGGTAAAACACCAAACTCTTAACTAAAACTAAACTAAACTAGAACTCTAACAAAAACTCTAAGCTAAGACTCTAAGCTAAAAAACTCTAAGTTCTTAACTAAAACTAAACTAAACTAAAACTCTAAGCTAAGTCTCTAAGGTAAAACTCCAAACTCTTAACTATATCTAAACTAAACTAGAACTCTAACAAAAACTATAAGCTAAGACTCTAAGCTAAAACTCAAAACTCTTAACTATTACTAAACTAAACTTCAACTCTAACAAAAACTCTAAGCTAAAACTCTAAACTATTAACTAAAACTAAACTAAACTAGAACTTCAACAAAAACTCTATGCTAAGACTCTAAGCTAAAAACTCTAAAACTCTTAACTATTACTAAACTAAACTTCAAGTCTAACAAAAACTCTAAGCTATGACTCTAAGCTAAAACTCTAAACTATTAACTAAAACTAAACTAAACTAGAACTTCAACAAAAACTCTAAGCTGAGACTCTAAGCTAAAAACTCTAAACTCTTAACTAAAACTAAAATAAACTAGAACTCTAACAAAAACTCTAAGCTAAGACTCTAAGCTAAAAACTCTAAACTCTTAACTATTACTAAACTAAACTTCAACTCTAACAAAAACTCTAAGCTATGACTCTAAGCTAAAACTCTAAACTATTAACTAAAACTAAACTAAACTAGAACTTCAACAAAAACTCTAAGCTGAGACTCTAAGCTAAAAACTCTAAACTCTTAACTAAAACTAAAATAAACTAGAACTCTAACAAAAACTCTAAGCTAAGACTCTAAGCTAAAAGCTCAAAACTCTTAACTATTACTAAACTAAACTTCAACTCTAACAAAAACTCTAAGCTAAAACTCTAAACTATTAACTAAAACTAAACTAAACTAGAACTTCAACAAAAACTCTATGCTAAGACTCTAAGCTAAAAACTCTAAAACTCTTAACTATTACTAAACTAAACTTCAAGTCTAACAAAAACTCTAAGCTATGACTCTAAGCTAAAACTCTAAACTATTAACTAAAACTAAACTAAACTAGAACTTCAACAAAAACTCTAAGCTGAGACTCTAAGCTAAAAACTCTAAACTCTTAACTAAAACTAAAATAAACTAGAACTCTAACAAAAACTCTAAGCTAAGACTCTAAGCTAAAAACTCTAAACTCTTAACTAAAACTAAACTAAACTAGAACTCTAACTAAAACTCTAAGCTAAGACTCTAAGGTAAAACACCAAACTCTTAACTAAAACTAAACTAAACTAGAACTCTAACTGAAACTCAAAGGTAAAACATCAAACTCTTAACTAAAATTAAACTAAACTAGAACTCTATAAAAAAACTCTAAGTTAAGACTAAACTAAACTAGAACTCTAACAAAAACTCTAAGCTAAGACTCTAAGCTAAAAACTATAAACTTTTAACTAAAACTAAACTATACTAGAACTTCAACAAAAACTCTAAACTAAGACTCTAAGCTAAAAACTCTAAACTCTTAACTAAAACTAAAATAAACTAGAACTCTAACAAAAACTCTAAGCTAAGACTCTAAGATAAAATTCTAAACTCTTAACTAAAATTAACTAAACTAGAACTCTAACTAAAACTCTAAGCTAAGACTCTAAGCTAAAAACTCTAAACTTTTAACTAAAACTAAACTAAACTAGAACTTCAACAAAAACTCTAAGCTAAGACTCTAAGCTAAAATTCTAAACTCTTAACTAAAACTAAACTAAACTAGAACTCTAACAAAAACTCTAAGCTAAGACTCTAAGCTAAAATTCTAAACTCTTAACTAAAACTAAACTAAACTAGAACTCTAACTGAAGCTCAAAGGTAAAACATCAAACTCTTAACTAAAATTAAACTAAACTAGAACTCTATCAAAAAACTCTAAGTTAAGACTAAACTAAACTAGAACTCTAACAAAAACTCTAAGCTAAGACTCTAAGCTAAAAACTCTAAACTTTTAACTAAAACTAAACTAAACTAGAACTTCAACAAAAACTCTAAGCTAAGACTCTAAGCTAAAAACTCTAAACTCTTAACTAAAACTAAAATAAACTAGAACTCTAACAAAAACTCTAAGCTAGGACTCTAAGCTAAAATTCTAAACTCTTAACTAAAACTAAACTAAACTAGAACTCTAACTAAAACTCCAAGCTATGGCTCTAAGGTAAAACATCAAACTCTTAACTAAAACTAAACTAAACTAGAACTCTATCAAAAACTCTAAGCTAAGACTCTAAGGTAAAAACTCTAAACTCTTAACTAAAACTAAAATAAACTAGAACTCTAACAAAAACTCTAAGCTAAGACTCTAAGCTAAAATTCTAAACTCTTAACTAAAACTAAACTAAACTAGAACTCTAACTAAAACTCTAAGCTGTGACTCTAAGGTAAAACATCGAACTCTTAACTAAAACTAAACTAAACTAGAACTCTATCAAAAACTCTAGGCTAAGACTCTAAGCTAAAAACTCTAAACTCTTAACTCAAACTAAACTAAAACTATAACTCTAAGCTAAGTCACTAAGCTAAAACTCTAGACTATTAACTAAAACTAAACTAAACTAGAACTTCAACATAAACTCTATGCTAAGACTCTTAGCTAAAAACTCTAAACTCTTAACTAAAACTAAAATAAACTAGAACTCTAACAAAAACTCTATGCTAAGACTCTAAGCTAAAACACCAAACTCTTAACTAAACTAAACTAGAACTCTAACTGAAACTCAAAGGTAAAACATCAAACTCTTAATTAAAATTAAACTAAACTAGAACTCTAACAAAAAAAGTCTAAGTTAAGACTCTAAGCTAAAACCCGAGACTCTTAACTAAAACTTAGCCAAACTAAAACATTAAGTAAAACTCTAAGGTATGACTCCAAGCTAAAACTCGAAACTTTTAACTTCAATTAAACTAAACTTCAACTCCAACTAAAACTCTAAGCTAAGACTCTAAGCTAAAAACTCTAAACTCTTAACTAAAACTAAACTAAACTAGAACTCTAACAAAAACTCTAAGCTAAAACTCGAAACTCTTAACTAAAACTTAACCAAACTATAACCTTAAGTAAAATTCTATGCTAAGACTCTAAGCTAAAACTCTAAATTCTTAACTGTAACTAAACTAAACTAGAACTCTAAATAAAACTCTAAACTAAGACTCTAAGCTAAAAACTCTAAACTCTTAATTAAAACTAAACTAGAACTCTAACAAAAACTCTAAGCTAAGACTCTAAGCTAAAAACTCTAAACTTTCAACTAAAACTAAACCAAACTAAAACTCTAAGTTAAAAGGATGGGTACTTCAAGTTGGAAAATGGGTTTAGAAGGGACATTAAGAAAGGAAGTTGCTCTGAAATGTCTTTTGAATGGTATTGCTTGATGTTGAGGTATCCAAAAAGCTGTAAAGTATAGTTGTGGGTGAAAAAGATGGGTACTTCAACTTGTAAAAATGTGTTAAGGAATGACATTAAGAAAGGAACTTGCTCTGAAATGCCTTTTGAAAAGTATTTCTTGGTGTTGAGGTATACAAAAAAGCTGTAAAGTATAATTGTGGGTGAAAAGGATAGATGCTTCAAGTTGGAAAATGGGTTTAGAAGGGACATTAAGAAAAGAAGTTGCTCTGAAATGGCTTTTGAAAGGTATTTCTTGGTGTTGAGGTGTCCAAAAAGCTGTAAAGTATAGTTGTGGGTGAAAATGATGGGTACTTCAACTTGTAAAAATGTGTTAAGGAATGACATTAAGAAAGGAACTTGCTCTGAAATGCCTTTTGAAAGGTATTTCTTGGTGTTAAGGTATCTAAAAAGCTGTAAAGTATAGTTATGGGTGAAAAGGACAGGTACTTCATGTTGGAAAATGGGTTTAGAAGGGAACATTAAGAAAGGAAGTTGCTCTGAAATGTCTTTTGAAAGGTATTTCTTGGTGGTGTGGTATCCAAAAAAGTCTTATAGTAAGGTTGTGGTGAAAGGATTGGTACATCAACTTGTAAAAATGGGGTAAGGAATGACAATAAGAAAGGAACTTGTTCTGAAAAGATATGATATAGCCTTAAAAAATATTAAAAAATAGGGGCTCAGGGGCCTTTGGGGCGCCGGGGCTCTTTGGGGGTCCTGGGGGACCTTTGGAGACCGGGGGGCTTCCTTCAGGGTTGGGGTAGGGGGATCGGGGCCCTTTGGGTCGGGGTAGGAGGATCGGAGCCCTTTGGGGTTGGGGTAGAGGACCTCACGACACTGTTCAATGGAACTTGTTTACTATAACGACCACAGAGTTTCACCCTCAAATCCTCTTCCAAAATCTCTTCAAAAATCATCTTTTAAAATGTCTCTAACTGTTTCGCCGAAATAATTCCATAACCTGTCTAAAACAGTTTCGCCCAAATAATCCCTAAACGTAATTTCAGCGTGTTCCTTTTGTTTTTGGCATCTCTGCGCTAACGCATTTCAAATTAATAAGAAACCTGATTCCCGCGCTAAAAGAATTCATCGCTAAGATGTTTCTTGGAGAACTGTTTCCATGGCGTTTGGTTATTAATATCTTTTGGAGTTCGATCAAAAGAGTTGTTTCCGAGGCAAAGACATTAATGACTTGGATCTATTCCTGGATCATAACATTCGCTGAGAGCGTGCCAAAAACACACCTGGAGAAAGAGACCATAGAGAAAGAGGTCATTGACTCCATTAACCACGTGTTCTCCCTAGGGAGGCTATGCCCATATATGGTGCCCCGTCACGAGCTTTAGGGTCATCTCTACTGGTAGCACTAATGTTTCCTCTTTTTTTTTATTCATTACAATTTTTTAGTATTTTCCTAATTTAGCTCAAATTACACACCGCCACATCTTTATACAATTAAATAAAAATTTATTTTAATATACTTGTTATCCAATATAAAAATGTCTCATAAAACATTACTTAGTTGAACATTATTAGGATATAGGCAGCGGATTCTTTTAACGGAGACTTTGAATTACTTATTCATGTAGCTATTTTTCAAAAAATTCATATGTTGAAGCTGTTTCAAGCTATTGTGAGTTGCAAGTCAAAAAAGAAAGCTGGCTATTAAAAGAATATATCTTTAGGATGTTAAACTGTTTGTTTAATGCTACCGTTGCAAAGCAAGTACGAGTAACTTGCTACCTAAATGTCAAACATATATTCTAAATGCTATCAAACCTAACAAAAAACTGTAAAAATAAGAATAGTTTATGTGTATATAAAAAAGGCCATATCCAGGGGGAGAGGTAAGGGGGTTTGAACCCCTTCCCCTGATATTCTTGCCTGATCTGTAAAAAACTTAGCAAAATTGCATATTAACAAATTTTCGATAGGTTTTTAAGTATTTTTTTGTAAAACTTTTCCGAAAAAATGTTTAATGGTCATCAATACTCGACGATAGGGCACCTACCTAGAAGATACGTACCCTGCCTAGGGTACTCAAAGTCTCGAAAAAGTTTTTTAGGCCCACATGTTGTAACTCCATAAGGGGTACTTCAGATGAACTAGTTGAATATGGATTTAACCTCTGGCCTCTCTTCATTTGGAAAAAATATATATGTGGATCAATGTAGGATAAAATCTTTAGTATGGGTGCTGAGTGGGGGGGGGTCTCCTCTTATTGCAAAAAAATATAGGCTATTGGAAAGCTCTATGTTATTTGAAAAGCAGATGCATTACATAAGCCCTTTTCCTCGAAGCATTGCTATGTATACGCTGAACTGTAAAAAGTCAAAATGCAATCGTTAAATAAAACAATTCTAATTACCTACTTACTATATTTGTTACACTTTGTTGCGTGTGTGAGGGGGTGGGGACCTCATATTAATGCTATTTTCTGTTCATTTTGAGTGCGAGTTTACCGCCTCATTTCCTCAAAGACATTTTGGACAATGAATTGTGTGATAAAGTATGAAATTCGATTAAAGTAAAGAGTAGTTTATTATGATGACCGTCCACACAGAAAAAAGCGCAGGTACCCTAAGTGATCGATGAAAACTACACTTTTCATGGAATGCAATTCTCAGGGCGCAATGTCGCCAACAATTCCTTCGGTTAAGAGGAACTTTCTTTTCAACTTAACATTTATATTTTCCGATGGACTAACAAGAAAATGTCTATTACGTCAAGTTAGAAACTAAATAGGGTTTTAATTAGGAAGGGGTGCACACGAGTAGAATATATCTGAGAAAATCATAATCTACTTATCGCTATTCAGTTGCAGAAAGTTGGTACCCTTATGTAAACATTTTTAAGTTTCGAGTGCGATAAAATTTACAAATTGAGCTGTGTTTCAAAGCTATTTTTTATTCGTGGGAAATTCTTGAAAATCGCACTTTTTTACTAAAATATATCAAAGCAATGATTTTATTTTCGGTTGTTTTCTCTATTTGATTAGGAGCATTCTGTCACAGAACAGAATGCAACGAGGCATCTTCACCTGGAAGAATGGTTCGATTTAGCTGAAAAGATCAACAAAATAATTCCATGTTCGACGGAAGTCTCACAACCAAACCAACTCATATCAACGACTGTGTATTAGTGAAAACAGTCCAAAATGAAATAACCCCACTCCCTCCTTAACTACCCCGTACGCAGTAAATACCAGAGAAGAACTGACTTACTGGACTTAAAGGCTCTTACTCGGCAGTGTCACCAGCATAGAGAGAACCGAACGACAGTGCCATTAGTCGTCTCCAGAGTGGCCTGTTTTGGGCGAGGGTACGAGCTTCGTTGGGCTTGATGTACCGCGTAGTGAGTCGACCGCGGAAGATATCTGCCCACCTCGTACGAAGTCTACCTTTGGGGCGTTTCCAGCCGTTTGCAGTTGGATCAAAGTCGAAAGTAAGTCCTGCAGGTGCTTGAGTGGACAGACGAAGCGAATGACGGAACCAACGCATCGAGTGGGACTCAAGCTACTCAGTCAAGGTTGACAATTTAAAGATTCGGAGTATCTCCATGTTTTGTACCCTGTCAAGCCATCTAACGCGTTCGATTTTGCGAAGGTGTATTGCCTGGACAACATCTACCTTCATCATATGCAACAGAGTCAAACATCAAGTGTCTGACTAGTACAACACAACACTTAACACTGAGACAGAGTAGATACGAGCTTTGGTGAGATGGTTGATCTGGGTTTTGTGGAATATTATTCTTAGAAGACGGCCGAAAACGGCATTCGCCTTTACTACCCTTGCTGATATCTTTGCATCTAGGTTTCCATTTGAGCAGAAAATTGAACCCAAGGTAGGTGAACTGCTTGACTATCTCAACATTTGGGCGAAATACTTCTATAGATGTCAGAGGGCTGCATGATGTCCTGTCCAAAAGCATTATGTTGGCCTGAGTACAGTTTACATTTAAACCAAGTTTTTCAGCAGCAGATGCTAGCGTTTCCAGGGCAGTTTTGATGTCACCGAGATTTTCGCATACTAATGCAACATCGTCAGCGAAGTCAACATCCGACAGAATTCTTTCTGCAAAATCAATCCCAAATGGATAAACCAGTAGTGTTTTGTTGAGAACATAGTCCATGACACAGTTGAAGAGTTCGGGAGCAGCAACGCAGCCTTGCTGAACACTGTTTCTAATTTGAAAACGCGATGAGAGCTGGCCATTTACAATGACAGCGCTTTCGATCTTATTGTATAACTCTTTGAACAGATTGACAATTTTCTTAGGCACACCAGCAGATTGAAGGATCAGCCACAGTGACTGTCTGTCGACAGTGTCAAAAGTTGATCGAAAATCGACGAAGGCAATGTATGCCTTTCTTTTGTATTCTAGATTTTTCTCTATCAGCAGTCTAATTGTATGGATTTACTCTGTAGTGGACCGACCCGGCATGAAACCAACTTTCTGGTGGTGACGAAGGGGATGGAGGTACTTTGTTGCCCGCTTGAGGAGCAGCATGGCGAAGTGTTTGCCAGTACCGAAAACAAAGTTATGTCACGATAGTTGTTATATTCTGCTTTGCTTCCTTTCCTCTTGTAGACTGGCACAAGTGATCCTATCTTCAATTACAGTTTATTTATTACTTCACTTGGTAAAAAATGAACACACTCATTGATAAGCCTTTTAACGCTGATTCCAATTTTCCTAATCGCTGTATTTGCAGCAAAAGAACGCACAACTTAATTGGTTCTTTTGCATGAAATTTTAAGCCAATAAAAAGAATAAAATGCCAGATTGGTTCTTTTGTGTAAAATTCTAAGCCAGTAAAAGACGCAAAACCTGATTGATTCTTTCGCTTGAATTTTAAGCCAGTAAAAAGAATGCAAACTTAATTGGTTCTTTTATATGAAATTTTAAGCCAGTAAAAAGAACACAAAACTGATTCGTTCTTTTGCAGGAAATTTAAAACAGTAAAAAGAGCACAAGGCCAACGCAAAACCTGATTGGTCCTTTTGTATAAAATTCTAATCAAGTAAAAAGAACCAAATCCTGACTGGTTCTTTTGCATGAAATTTTAAGCCAGTAATTAGAATGCAAAACCTGATTGGTTCTTTTTTATTAAATCTTAAGCCAGTAAAAAGAACAAAGCGCTAATTGGTTCTTTTGTATGAAATGATAACCCAGTAGAAAACGAAAAGTTTTTGAGTCACAGATTTTTTTTACATGCAAATTCTGTATTTTTTCGTACGATTATGCCACGCATTATTGTCTTTTAACGCTGATTCCAATTTTCCTATTCGCTGTATTTGCAGCAAAAGAACGCACAGCTTGATTGGTTCTTTTGCATAAAATTTTAAGCCAATAAAAAGAATAAAATGCCAGATTGGTTCTTTTGTGTAAAATTCTAAGCCAGTAAAAGACGCAAAACCTGATTGATTCTTTTGCTTGAATTTTAAGACAGTAAAAAGAATGCAAACCTAATTGGTTCTTTTATATGAAATTTTAAGCCAGTAAATAGAACACAAAACTGATTCGTTCTTTTGCAGGAAATTTTAAACCAGGAAAAAGAGCACAAGGCCAACGCAAAACCTGATTGGTCCTTTTGTATAAAATTCTAATCAAGTAAAAAGAACCAAATCCTGACTGGTTCTTTTGCATGAAATTTTAAGCCAGTAATTAGAACGCAAAACTTGATTGGTTCCTTTGTATTAAATCTTAAGCCAGTAAAAAGAACAAAGCGCTAATTGGTTCTTTTGTATGAAATGATAACCCAGTAGAAAACGAAAAGTTTTTGAGTCACAGATTTTTTTTACAAGCAAATTCTGTATTTTTTCGTACGATTATGCCACGTATTATTGCCTATTTGTGAAAAGTACTGTTAGAGCAGACTTAAAGGATCTTTATGTGCGGCGGAGGGGAAATCCTCCAGTTCTCACAAGAGCAACCGTAACGTTTTTCTTCATGCCAGTCCTTCGTTAAGCTCTTTAGCTAGTATGGTAGATATTTTCTTCATTGTTCATAGTCCGTTTTCAGTACCGAACAAATACAAATCGAAGACTTGAAAAACATATAAACAAGGCAGTATCCAGGCGGGGGGGGGGGGTGCACCCCTTCCCCCAAAATGTGTGTCCGACTCCTAAAATATAACAGA
This sequence comes from Artemia sinica, assembly GCA_027921565.1. Classification (NCBI taxonomy): domain Eukaryota; kingdom Metazoa; phylum Arthropoda; class Branchiopoda; order Anostraca; family Artemiidae; genus Artemia; species Artemia sinica. The sequence continues at coordinate 38,785,295 of CM051256.1, forward strand.
AATACGTAAAAACACATTTTTGATACTTTTTTTTTAAAGTTTTTCTGTGTACCCCTCCCCTAAAAAACTTTCTATCCCTAACAAAAATCATGGAACAAAAACGGCGAACACTACAAACCAAGAACATACACTATTTCGTACATTACAAAATACACAGTTTCTTACGGTTCCATTGTAACTGAACCCCCGTGTAACTCAACCCCAAGCAACTGAACCCCCGTGCAACTGAACCCCCGTATAACCGAACTCCCGTGCAACTGAACCCCCGTATAACCGAAACCCCGTGCAACTGAACCCCCGTGTAACTGAACCCCCCTGCAACTGAACCCTCGTGCTACTGAACCCTCATGCAAATGAACCCCCTTTAACTGAACCCTCGTGCAACTGAACCCCATTTAACTAAAACCCCATTTAACTGAACCCCCATGTAACTGAACCCCCGTGCAACTGAACCCCCATATAACCGAATGCCCGTGCAGCTGAAACCCCGTGCAACTGAACCCTCGTGCTATTGAACCCTCATGCAATTGAACCCCCTTTAACTGAACCCTGGTGCAACTCAACCCCTGGTGCAACTCAACCGCATTTAACAAAACCCCCGTGTAACTGAACCCCCATGTAACTGTAACTGTGTGTAACCATGTAACCATGTAACTGCGTGTTAACAGAACACAACTGATGAGCGAAAAGTGATGAAAGAGAGGGGTAATACCGAACTCTCAGCTACCATTCTTGGGAGACATCTGACAGTTTATAAGTGACCATGGAATTCCTGTGTTGTTTTAAAGTCACTTTTCTGTGAACAGGCAGCGTGGCGGCAGAGTGCACCTGGCGACGATAAATCACATTAGTCCAGTTTTTGTCAGGAAAAAATTACTCAGTGATAATTTATTGCTCCCGCTAGCATTAAGCGCTTCTAGGTCCGGGACTAGGGACCTAGTGGTAAACCCAGGCCTGAGCGTGCACATATTTCCTTTTGGTGAATTGACTTTCTCTTTAAGCACTCTCTGAAAGTTACAACTTAATACACAAATCCCTTTTTGAGATATCCCATTTTGAAAATCTGCATGCACATAGTGTCTTTTGATTTAGTTCAAGTTCCACCTCAAAAATCTCATTCTGTCAAATTTTCAATTTGATATGCGTAGCCTTAATAGTGCTAGTTTAATAGTAGCAGAGGTCGTAGTAGGAGCAGTAGAAGTAATAATAGTGTTGAATTAGTAGTAGTAGTAGCAGTATTAATAGCAGTAGTAGCACATAGATGCCCCAGAAGTTTCATCTTGATACGCTAAGCTGTTCCAGAAACAATTGCTGATTGACCTGTATCAGCAATCTGTATGTTATTGCAAGTTACCAATTGTTAAAATTTAAGGTTTTTATAGAAGGGATGATGGTAAAAACTTTGAAGGAGGCTCATTCGATTGGAAATTGAAAGTTCAAGTTCAATTTCGAAGAATCAAAGGTAATCACAGGACAATCAGCCTTTCCCTCTTAACCGACACCCCCCCCCCAAATACATCCGATCAAAATAAAAATAAACATTTTGTTCAAAATAGTCTGAAGATCAAATAACCATGGCTTTGGGGTTAACAACCCCACCAGCAGCATCTGGGGCAAGAGCTGTAAGTTAAGCTAGTTGCTCATTGCTAACACATAAGGTTTTTGTAGAAAAAATTTTGTATGAACTTTGGGGGGGGGGGCTCATTTGATTGGAAATAAAAATTTCCAGTGCACTTTTTCAGAGTTAAAAGTGATCGAAGGGCTCCCACCCCACCCTATTTTCCCCCAAATACATCCGATCTAAATTATGGGACGGCCATTTTTTTTTAAAAGTTTAAAGGTTAAATAACTATACCATAGTTAAATAACTATGGTTCATAACTCTATTGTGTTTTACCCAATTTAAGTACGGTGGTTGAGTTGCACGAGGGTTCAGTAGGACGAGAGTTCAGTTGCACGGGGGTTCGGTGATACGGGGGTTCAGTTGCACGGGGATTCAGTTACATGGGGGTTCAGTTACATGGGGGTTTAGTTAAATGGGGTTGAGTTGCACGAGGGTTCAGTTAAAGGGGGTTCAGTTGCAAGAGGGTTCAGTAGCACGAGGGTTCAGTTGCTGCACGGGGGTTCAGTTGCACGGAGGTTCAGTTGCACGGGGGTTCAGTTGCACGGAGGTTCAGTTGCAAGGGGATGCGGTTATACGGGGGTTCAGTTGCACGGTGGTTCGGTTATACGGGGGTTTAGTTACACCGTGGTTCAGTTACACGGTGGTTCAGTTACAGGGGTTCAGTTACACGCACACCGTTTCTTATATTACAACTTATGCTCGCAAAATATGTTATGAACGTAATATTTTCTTCGGACCATATCAGATTCCAAATTTTAACTAAATTAAAATAGTACAATTCTGGTTTAACTTTATACAGCAATGCGAGTTGCTTTTCGAATTGACCTTATTTTTCTTAGGATTATAAATGCAATTTATTTTACCTTCTCTAAGAAACTTGTCATAAATCAAATTGATTGCAATTTGAAAACTGAATCTCAAAATGTGCATTTCAAAGTTCTAGAGCTTCTTAAATGTTTTTAATCCAATATTCTTCTAAACTGAATAGGCATTTTGAAATCGAACCGAATGGTATGGTCAGCCTAAATATGCCCTGGCGCTACACTAGATGTTAATATAAATCCTGGGTCGAATTTCTTATATAGCGTGCATTTCTTTTTTTTCTAAATCAGAATCCTTTTTGTTAGCTGTTGATGCGTATTTCGGGCTGGTGATGCGTATGCAGTGGTGCGTATGCGTATTTCGGGTCGGCTTGGTGATGCGTATGCGTATTTCGGGCTGGTGATGCATGGTGATGCATATGCTGTGGTGATTCGTATCTGGTGATGCGTATTTCAGGCTGGTGATACGTGGTGATGCGTATACTGTGATGACTCGTAGCTGGTGATGCGTATTTCGGCTGGTGATGCGTGGTGATGCGTATGCTGTGGTGATTCGTAGCTGGTGATGCGTATTTCGGGTCTGCCACAATAAAACGTTTTTCGAATTACATACTTGAATTTTTATGCAAAGTGGTTTAGTTATTCTACGTTAGGTATAAGCCTTTCACACTTGTCCTTCCCCACTAGGCTAACCTAAGAATTCATAAACTCATCCCAATCAGAGTCTCAAATCATTACAATCATTACCAGCAAACTATTCAAACATTAAAAATGTGGAAACAGAGGTTCAAGCTCAAATCCAGCGTGAAAGATTTTCTAGGAAAAATTGAATAATTATTTTCAAAATTTATTAATTACCCATCCAGAAATCTGTTTTTTTAGTGACTATGTTGACTTTTATCACAACGAAACATGAACCAGCTAACAGGGTTGGGAACTTGCACACTTTTCGTGGGAAATGCACTCTTTTTTTTACCTCCAGAGGGGACATGGAATAGTGAAAATCAATCTTTTTGTGTGTCAGTTTTCATTCGCTTTAAACATCAGTAGTTGGCATATTCGTCAAAAGCGCATTTAACCTAAGGAACAGGGTTGCCAACTTGCACACTTTTCGCGTTAAATGGAGTCTTTTTCACCTCGGAGCGGATTCAGAAAAGGGGAAGCGCGAATCTTTTGACTTGCACTCTTTTTGAGCGAAAATCACTCTTTTTTGGCCTTGATTTCCACTCTTTTTAGAAGTCTCCAGTTGGCAACCCCGCTTGCTAAGCATAACATTTTATGTGGAGTTCTATTCTACTTCGGCTGTGGAAAACCAAAAGGCGGTAAGTGACACTTTGTAAATTTTACAGGAGACGCGAAAAACGTTTTAAACAAATAACCCATTTTAAAACTAGGAAAATAAGTTGCTGGGAATCATTCCTGCACATGACCAGACGTAATTTTTCAGCTGAATCCCGTGGTGCTTTCAAAAATCCAACTTTCCATTTACTTTTGGCACTTATCTCCTTTTTTCACGTTTTTCGGCAGACCAAAAGGAGGTATGTGCCATTTTGTCGTTTAAATTTAAATGCGAAAAAATTTAACTTTTGACAATGTTTTCAGCTATTAAACTTTTTTACCGACATTTTTTTCTTACTCACTGAGTAGATCAAGTTGAAAACTACCCTCTCTGATGCCACCCACGCCTGTGAAAGGCAGAAAGCAGGGGTCAAAATCGCACAGAAACTTCTCCTATGTATCGCATTCTCAGAACCATAACTTCAACTATTTTAATGTAAAATAACGTATAAAAGAATTGTTCGGTTATTTGGAAACTGACCAGAAAACAGGAACAACATTCGACTTCAATTAAAATTTTAGGAACTCAAAAAAGCAAACATCATTATAATACATCTTGTTCTTCACAACCCTCAAAAGTGAGGTCAGATGCTTTGTCTTCCGTTGCTATCTTTTTCCAGAATTCTCTGGGTCTCTGGTCTCTCATGTGTGATATCAACTTTGTCATGATCTCACCTTTTTTCGAGGCATTTATTCCCCTCGGTTGTTTTATAGACTTTGGCAATCCTTTACCAAGTTCTTTCTTCGCTGCAACTGTAAGGAAATCGTAAGAGACAAGCTCCTGCTCAAAATCCTCACGATAAAACATAGAGGATTCACCTTTTTTGAACACAACTTCAACTACTTTCTGTAGCAGCACCGGTTGGTTATCTTTCTTCTTTTTGGAGGACTTTTCGTTTTTCCACTCGCGAAAGTCACTGAGGCAAAGCTCCCAGACGCGAGTATTTTCCCTGGAATCTTCCATCAGCTTCTTCAAAGCGCCAAATTCCTCAACATTTCTGTTCTTCCTAATTTTAGCCTCGATAAGTCCATGGAGTCCATCGGCAGACATATGAGTATGACCTTTTGTCAAATACTTGATGGTGATCTTGGCGGGTGCCCAGGGTTCGTTCAAAATCCTATAAGTAAGTGCATGATAAGCTGAAGCAACTGCGTCTGCACTTCTTCCGTAAGTTGCCTCGTGCCAGACAATACAATAGGCTGGAAGAGGAGCCGACCCTGTGGTTCGGCTTTTTGCAGGCACAAACGTTTCGTTGAAACATACCAGGCGGCTCATGAAAAAAGACTCCTTAACAGCAGGCATTATTGGGAGTATTAGAACTTTTTGCATATCGACAGTGAAAACCAAAGTTTTTGGTGAAAAGCTATCCTTCACGTCTCTCTGTAGCTGGATTCGTGCCTTTTCAGCCATTTGCCGATGAAACTGATACTCCTGTTTTTCTAAATCTGTTGCGGAGCCTTCGCTATCCTTCAACTTAAAAACATCGCAATACTCACAAACGTCTGACTTTGGCATTTTGTTGGAGATCTTCATCGCTCTCAACATCTCTCCGTAACTGCGCAACGAACAATCCTCTTCTGGGAATCGCTCCCTAAAATCTTCCCACATATCTTTAACTGAAATTTCTCTTGATATATACCTAGTTATGGTGCATTGTATCGGCGGTAGTGAACGACACAAGGCTTATAGGACTCGATGTGCATCTTTATCCACTGACTTTAAAAGTGGACTTCGGATAAAGTCCACTGACTTTATCCGATGTGACTCTTTATCCACTTCTTTGCGCTGGTTCCCACCCCTTCTTTCTTTTAGAAAGTATGACACACCGTCTCGAAGGATTCCTCCAACAACAACTTCAAGAACCTTGGTGTGCTTAAAGCCAAAGGTGGCTAAAAATGTTTTTTGACACACAGGGATCATATCTTGTCCATCATTGGTAGGTAACCTGCACAGAAGGCGCTTTCCTCTGTTCATTTTGCATAGTCTAGTTTTCTTCTTTTCTTCAGACAGTAATGGAAGTGACGAAAAAATCCCGGCGTGTACGACCAAAAGGCGCTAAGTGACAACTTGAAAACTTGTTTTACTGGTATCCACGGCAGCCCAAAAGGAGATAAGTGCAGGACTTGCCCGTCGGTGAACTTAACTCCTTTTGGCCTGCAAGACAGCCCGAGAAATGCACATAACACCTTTTTAACGGATCACAAAGCTTTGAATATCTCGGGAACGAAAGAAGATACGCACATTCTGAATAGACCAATCAATCGAGCGTGTTCTGTTTAATGGGGATAGGTATAAAACTCATTTTCGAGAACATGTCACTTACCGCCTTTTGGTTTTCCACAGTCGACTTGGTATTGCCTACATTACGGAAATAATTTACTCCGTAAGCTTAAATAATGTAACACTAAATCTTAAGTTACAGTATTGGGTTGCCACTCCAATACTATAACTATATCCACGCAGGGTTGCCACTCAGTGAAAAATCACTAGATTTCAGCGATTTTTGGTTGATTTAGTGATTTTCATTAATAGTTTAGTAATTTATGTGCTAATTTAGTTATTTCATTCTTTAGGCAACATAAAACACTAGAAATAGTGATAAATCACTAAATTTGGCAACCCTGGCTCCATGGCATTGTGTAAGAAAAATGTTACACTACTGTAGGCATTACTATATAGAGAGTTGGCTATCGGTTTCCTGAACGGACAAGACTTGTGATAAAATTATTAGATTTTAAACATAAGCCCATTTAAACCATTTTCTATTAAACTATCTGTTCCCAGTCTAAACTATCTGTTTCCATGAGGGGAGTTGCCCTCTCCTCAATACCTCACTCTTTACACTAAAGTTTGATTTTTTGTTCTAGTTATTTAAGAACAACTCCTACATCACAAAGGCCGTTTAATTAGAATAGTAAGCTCTTTTAAAAGTTCTAAAAAAAAAAAATAGCGTAAAGAGTGAGGTGTTGAGGAGAGGGTGACCCCATCATATACGCAATAAATTCTGTTCGTTTTAAGTTTTTTTTATGTACGTTTTTTAAATGATGCTGGGAAATCCGGATCCCCCTCCATGGAAAATTCACTTCCCCTACGAAAAATTCCTCCATTGAAAAATCCTCCCACGTAACTCCCCCCCCCTTCACTAGAAAAATTCCCCCTGAAAAACGTCTGTATACTTCCCAATAACCAATACCATATGTAAACGATTTGCAAAGTTCATAGCTTGCAATCCTTCCCCAAGGGACTGTGGGCGGTCAAGTCATCCTCAAAGACATAGTTATTAGATTTTTCCGACTATGTTAAAAGAATGGCTATCTCATAATTTTGATCGGGCGACTTTAGGGGAAAAGGAGCGTGAGAGGGGGGCTAGCTGCCCTTCAATATTTTTGGTCACTTGAAAAGCGCCCTAGAACTTTTGATTTTCAATCAAATGAGCCCTTTCCCGATCTTCTACATTCACTGGTTCGATACAATCACCCTTGGGGAAAAAAACACAAAGAAAAAACCTGTATCCGTGATCTTTCTTCCGAAAAAAAAAATGCAACATTCCACATTTTTTTTTACATAGGAGCTTGAAACCTCTATAGTAGGATTCTCCGGTATGCTGAACCTAATGGTGTAATTTTAATTTAATCACTTGATGGTGATTCACTTGATGGTGAATCACTAATGGTGTAATTTTAAATTAAGATCACTTGATGCCTTAGGGGCGTTTTCCTCCTTTTTAAAAAATTGGGCAAATTTTCTCAGGCTCGTAATTTTTGATGAGTAACATTAATTTGATGAATTTTACATATTTTGAATAAGCATCAAAATTCGATTCTTTTAATATATTTATCGGTATCAGAATTCCGTTTCTTAGAGTTTCGGTTACTATTGAGCCAGGTCGCTCCTTACTTACAGTTTGTTACCACGAACTGTTTGATTGCGTGCCACATTATGTGAAAGGCAATTCCTGAGTCGGCTCGTAGGTGAAAATTTTTACAGATTTCACAGATTTTATAATTTGAATAGAAATACCCAGAAATTCCTGAAATTTTAGTATTTCAGGGTGGAGAACCTGACTTCTAGGACCGCTGGGCCTGTCCCTAGTTGAATTTATAGTTGTTGTTTTTTCCTTGCTTTCGCTCCTCTTTTATTGTTTAAATTATTAATGTATTAAGGACATCAAACAGTTCGTGGTAACAAACTGTAAGTAAGGAGCGAATCGGCTCAATAGTAACCGAAACTCTAAGAAACGGAATTCTGATACCGATAAATATATTAAAAGAATTTGCTCGTTGCCCTGATTCCAAATATATAAGTTTCACTAAATTTGGTCTTCCCCATCAAAGGCTACGAGCCTGAGAAAATTTGCCTGATTTTCAAAAAAGGGGGAAACACCTCCTAAAATTCATAAGATCTTAATGAAAATCACGTCATCAGATTCAGCATATCAGAGAACCCTATTGTAGAGGTTTTAAGCTCCTATCTGCAAAAATGTGTAGTTTTGTATTATTTGCCAGAAGAAAGATCACGGATGCGTGTTAATTTGTTTGTTTTTGTTGTTATTGTTTTTTTTTTCCAGGGGTGATCGTATTGACCGAGTGGTCCTAGAATATCGGTAGAGGGCTCACTTGAACGAAAATTAAAAGTTCTAGTGCCCCTTTTAGTGACTAAAAAGATTGGAGGGCAACTGGGCCCACGCTCTTTTTTCTCAAAATATGCCTTTGGAAAGCTTTTTTGCCTTTAAAATGCCCTTTTTTTCTTAAACTATACCATTGGAAGACCTTTGGAGATAACACAACCCCCAAAGTCCCTGGCGAAAGGTCTTTAAGTTATAAAATTTGACCATTGTTTACATTATGTATTTGTTATTGGGAAGTATGCATACATTTTTAGGTTGGGGGGGGGGGGATTTTTGGTTGGGGTATTTTCCACGTGGAGAATATTCCACGGGGAAGGAAGTTTCTAAGGGGTGAATTTTTCAGGGGATATTTTGCACAGGGGAAATTTGCCCGAATTCCTATACGAAATTCTTCTTATGTCTTGTTTTCTCTTTGCCGACTCAATTTTACGCGTGGAGATGTTAAGGGTAACTGTCCGGGGTAAATTTTCACCAGGATTGAATTGTGTAGAAGAGATATCCGTGGGGGTGAGGGATTTTTCCGTGGAGGTTGAGCCAGATTGCCTGGTATTATTTAAAAACGATCAGAAATTAAATAAGAAAAAACAAGTTTTTACAACTGAAAGTAAGGGGCAACATTAAAACTTAAAAGGAACAGAAATTATTATGTATGTGAGGGGCTACCCTCTCCTCAAAACCTCGCTCTTTACGCTAAAGTTTGAATTTTGCCCCAATTCTCTGAGAACGACTCCTGAAACACAAGGTTGGTTTAGTTAGAACAATAAGAAGCTTTTTTAAAAGTACTAAAAAACTTTTGTGTAAAGAGCAAGGTGTTGAGGAGGGGGCAGCCCCCATTATATACGTAATAATTTCTGTTTGTATTAAGTTTTAATGTCGCTCATTACTTTCAGTTGAAAAAACTTGTTGTTTTACTTAATCAAAATAAAAATGCTCGTTGTCCCCTGGACCCAACTTAAAACTATTGAGGCCAGAGTAACGTAATTTTCAAAAAGTTTCCTTTGGTTGTTTCGAGATAATGAAGATTTTAGGGCAGTATCACATTTTCGTCTATTGCCACGCTGAAGCGTGAAAATAAATAAGCAAAATTAATTAGTTAAATTTGACAACACTTTTAGTCCGTAAAATTCAAACATTAATAATCTGTTGATTGTTATGACAACTACATCTTCACAGGGAAGCTACACCTTGTTTCATTTTTGTTTCTTTCTTTTTTTTTTATTCTGGCCATGCAACCATACGGGGGAGACTATTTTCAATTTTTTGTGAATTTATTCATTGAATAAACTGATTGATTGAGATGGTAGGTGCCATAATTTTTAGCTTTTTTGCTGGGTTTTCACCCTCGTTTCTTTTTCTCCATTTGGTGCCTGCTACTATCAAACACTGCATGTGGAGACAACATGTGGAGCTATTTTTCATTAAAACTTGAATTCCTGAATTTTCTTAATTTTTAAAACATAAATGGTTGTGCGTATCTCCACTTAATTAATTCAAAATTCATATTTTATTTTGACTATCCATGGCACTTTAAAGATCTATAAAGATGAACTTGTCGCAATTGTGCCACTTCTGCTGTTTTACTAGGTCATACAGCCTTAGGGGGAATGATAATTTCTTTTTTTATTTAAACAAATTGATTTACTTGTATCGAAGACACTTTTTTTCCTCTAACCAATATAAAGAGACTATGAATTACTTTTGCAAGTACTATGACAAGTCAACTTGTGTGACCCAACTAAAATCTAGCACTGATAGTTATGCTTACCAATAAAATATATCTAATTCGAAACAGTTCCACATCACAACAATAGAAACTGCTGAATGCCACGCTAAATATCCCTTTTAAAGATTCTTTTTCATATCTTCCAATTACGAAGTGCGGCATTATTATGAAGCATATGATACTCTGCTTTCAGACATAATAGTTAATTAAGTCCATGTTGGGTATTCAAAAGCATTGCCGAAACATTGTATGTAATGTTCAAGTTGATTCAAGCTTTTTCGTACAGACCTTACAAAATTGAATAGGTGCTGATCCTTACGAAGATTTTGGATATTATAGCTGGTATAATTGAACAAACACAATTAGTTCATTGCTGTACTCAAAAGTGTATGAAAGAATGGTGAATTATTATAATAGTAGTCGGGACATCAATTCACGAATATGGGAGTGGGGGCAAAATCTAAATTCCAAAATTTACGAATGGGGGGGGGGGAAGCAACTTGGTTGCCTTTCTTATATTTTTTTTAGTGAAAACACCCACAATAAATATTTCCTTTAAAATCTAATGGGGGGGGGACAAATCTAAGGGAGAACTTCTAAAATTATAACATGCAATTCAAAAAAAGTGAATTGAAATTTAACAGTGAAAACAATGTAGAATTATAATACTCATTAGGATATGGTTCTTTCACACTATACCGTGTACACAAACACTATACACAAACACAAAAGCTATACCATAGAACCTGTCACACTAGTATAATTTAAACTTAAGATTTAAATTTACGCTATATAATCTAACGAGGGAAATTGTGTTCATAACGTGTACTAAATAGCAAGAACACCCATAGGCTGAATTTTAGGGAGGAGGCTTACCTGGTCTAATCGGCACTTCCAGTGCTGTATAACTGAAGTCTCAAGACAAAATATCATGGGCAGCGCGAGAGAGCTGCCTAAGTAAAGAGCAATGTGGGCACAATATATTGTTTTGTTTTTTAGACCAGGGCACTTCTTATAGAAAAAATATCATAGGAACTTCAATAAGAGGTCACGGAGGGCAACCAGTTCCCCTCCCCACGTCAACCACTTCCCCAAACACACCCAATCAAGATTTTGAGATAGCTATTTTGTCCAGCGTAGTTTAAAGGTCCGGAAATTATGACTTTGAGAATGACCCTCCCCCCAACCCTCAGAGCAAGGGTTGTAAGTTATGCCCTGGGGGGATATAAAATGTTTATAGAAAGGATGGTCGTATAAACCTCAGAGGGGGCTCATTTGATTGGTTATCAGAAGTTCTACTGGCCTTTTTAACAGTCAAAAGGGATTGGATGTCAACCAGCCCCCCCCCGTACACCAATCATTTCCCCAAACACATTCAATCATAATTTTTTAGATAACCATTTTGTTCAGTGTAGTTGAAAGGTCCAGAAATTATGTCTTTGAGGATAACCACTTGCCCTTGCCCCCCCCCTTATGGGCACCCATGTTTAGGGATATTGGGCATGTCAAACCCCCACAATTATGCAATTGGCCCATTATGCTATATAACTAAATTCTACTTTAAAACTAAATCAAAAGGCATTGTGTTTGCGGTTGTCAATGAGACACCAGCAATATATCGAGAGCGACTGGGGGTATTAAGTTGAAGCTTTTGTGGCGACTACTATTACTACTTCTGCTCTTACCTTTTAAATAAATAAATAGATTGTAAGTGTATCTAGGTTGTCAAAGAGCATATATATAATCTTTTGGGAATGATATTAATTTTTATTTTTTCAGGTCGACTTGAGGAGGTATAAAATAAAATCAAAAAACACTATTCGTGTCAGGATTAACAATTGTTAAAAGTTTCTTCCAACATACAAATAGCAAGCCAAACTATGGATTCTTATAGAAAAAAAAAACTCGAAAAGATATAAATATTATTTTTTTCGTAAAAATGACTGTCAATAAAAAACGAACAGAAATTAATCTAAAAAAAAAACTTTTTCCACAAAACTAGTTCTTCAAAGAAAAGTAAAAAGCTCAATTAACCCAAAAATGGGCAGAAATGAAGGCAAGTAATCACTCAAGCGTGAAACTATCACAAATCACTATCAATAAATAAATGAAACTCAAAATGAACAGAAATTAGAAAAAATAGCCGAGTCAAACTCAAAACGAGCAAAAATTAACATTAGTAGGACTGATAACCCCCATGCCTTCTCAAGACTAGAACATAATTTGTGCTTTACTGAAAACAAAATATGTTTCAATGTTTTCACTTTTTTGCTTAAATAAGTAAAAAGCTTTTTTTACTCACTTTTTTTTACACATTTTTGATTTTAAGGAATAAATATCAGTAGCCTATATGTACATTAAACTGACAATCCACGGTCATTTTTTTATTGTTTTTTTTTTTTTTTTTTTTTTTAGTAAAGCCTAAGTTATATTCTGGTCTTGAGAAGGCATGGGGGTTATCAACCCTAGGAATGTTAATTTTTGCTCGTTTTGAGCTTGACTCGGCTATTTATTATAATTTCTGTTTGTTTCGAGTTTCATTTAATTGTTGATAGTAATTTGTGGTAGTTTTACGCTTGGAAGATTATTTGACTTTATTTCTGCCCATTTTTGGCTTAATAGAGCTCTTTACTTTTCTTTGAAAATTTATTCTGTAGAAAAAGTTTTTACATTAATACAAATATATGACACCGTCATTCTGTCAGGGGGGCTAGCTCCCCCCTTGCACCCCTCCCCCCTTATGGGTGCCCATGCAGAATAGACTCGATCTCTGGTTAGAGTTTTGCATTATGTAAGTTCTTTTTACGTTATGGATTATGGAAAAGACGAAAGGAAAAATCTGGATGAGCAATTATTAAATTTTGAAAAAAAAAAAATCCTTGCAAGCCTTTTGCGCTACATCGGGGCTTGAATATCCATGCCCATTCAACAATTTCAATTTTTAAATACTTTGTTTATGATTACTTTGATTGTTTCATACGGTGATTATAATGTCCTTATGGATTTTTACATTAGCCTAGCGTGAAAGGACTTGCTTAAGTGTGAAAGGTTTTGCTTAACTTAACACGACTTAAACATTTAGCATGAAAAATTACATACGTAGTGTGAAAGCCCCTTAAGGCTTACACTTGCTACTTACGACAATTCTTTATCCTAATTTCTACTCTCTCTACTTCGTTGTGTCTGACTTTCCTATGTCTATCTTTGCTCCAATCTATGTTCCTTCCTTGCTTTCCAGATTTTTTAATTATTTATATTTAGAACCTTGAATTGTTTGTTTATACTTCATCCTGCACATGCTTGGTTCTGGGGCTGATGATTATTCTGGTGTTGTTTGGCGTATCCTGCATTCGCTTGGTACAATCAGTTCAGGGATGGATACATACAGAATCAGTGTTTGATCCAACAAAACTTGGGCACCCCATTGGTATTTTATACCCCTCCACTCCTGTAAATAGCACAAATTTTGACCTTCTGGGGGGGGGGAAGCACATGCCCCTAAAAACACCCCTGGATTATTTTCAAGCAAATAGTAGATATTGTGGTACTTATGTAGAAAGCGGTAAGTGCACGAGAAGTGAAGTTTCGTTAATGCTAATGAAATAAAACAAAATAAGATGAAAATATAATAATTCAGAAACAAATTGGGGCTCTATATTTGCACATTAGAGGGGGGCGGGGTAAAGCATAGCATATATTAAATACATAACCTAACCTAACCCAACCTAGGTACCTTTTAGTTAACCTAAACCCCAAAAAAACTGAAGTTTAAATAAAGTTCCCGCAGTGAGAAACCTTTTGTTTATACCTTACTAGTCAGCGGAAACCTGTTTATCAATAGCCTGTTTGACATTTCGATGCTGTCTTTTATCGTGCACTTATCGCTTTCTACATAAGTACCGATATTGTATCTAGGGTCAGATTCGTTCATTTACGGTGCAGAAGCCCCATTGCTTCATTTACGGTGCAGAAGCCCAATTGCTTTCGCACTAATTTCCCAAATATAATAAAGAGAGTTCCAACTTATACTAAATAATATCTCAGAGCCCACTGGCTAACCATTACAAACCCAGAAAACGTAGGTGAACGACGAAAAAAAGAGATAAATCATAGCCAACAAAAAAGAGAGAAAAATGTAAAAATTTCAGTAGAGACCTTTATTCCACCTTCCTCAGTGCAGAAATAAAAAAAAATTGTAGAAAAGGCCCCTTGTTTTCACTACTGCTACCACTAAGAAATCACCGTAGCACCAAGCCGCCTGAGGTCAACACAGCTACGCAAGCTCATCCTCTATTCCAATTTATTCATAGTCTCGCTCTTTAGGCTACACCCTACCAGAAAGTTTTTACCTGTTGCCTTTTCACTGCTACCAAAGAAAGGGGGACTTTTTATTTTTGTTAATCCACTTTCTGTGGATTATAAGGTCCATACATTGTCCTGTGGACTTTTATCTATAACTTCTCTTATTTCTGCACTGAAGGCGGTTCAGCGAAGGTCTTGACTGACATGTTCGTATTTTCTCTCATTTTTCACTGTCTGAGATTTACCTTGTTTTTCTTCATTCCCCTCCTATTTTGTTTTCTCCTAGTCATGCTTACAAATCAAGGTTATGCTTACCCTTACTTATCGAGAAGCGTTACAGGATTTGTAAAGGACCATGTTATTTGTTTGGCAGTATTTTAAAACATAGAAATGTTCAGACTGTTAGCTTCACTATTAATCCAAAAATTAGGTTGATTTAGGTTAGCTTAAGTTGGGTTTTTAACCCATTTCTGATATTTAGAACTAAATTTAACCTAACCTAATCTAAGTTAACCTAACTTAATCTAAACTAACATAATCTAACCTAACTTTGAATTTCACCATCATAAATTGCATAAGACTGAAAAAGCTGACTCGCAAAGCTAATTGAATCGAAGCAGAGAAAAAGGAATTTCGAACATTCACCGGTGAATGTGGACATTAACTAGATTTCGGACATTCACCGTAACATTGTTTTTGACTATGTTTGTAACTATGTTTGCTGAATAATGCTTCCTTAACTATCTTATAGTGCAAAGAAGAGTTTAAAACAGAAAAATCTGGCTACTATCAGAAAATTTTGGGTCACACACAAATAAACTTAGATTTTCAACAAAAGAATATAACAAAAAATATAAGAAAAATTTCAATAGAATATAACTGAGCTTGGTATGATTTTTTTTTCGGTCCTGCAGGAAAACGCCAAACTACCAGGGGCAAACTATCTACACCAAACTCTTCTCTCTTCCCTCTTGTCAATTCTTCTCACTTTTTGGGTATATTCAGCCAACTTTTGGGTATACCTTGAATCAGAGGATTTGCCAATTCCAAAAAATTAGCTACAAAGCTCGACATACTGGACGTGGACTTACATAAATTTGAAATTATATTTAGTAGCTTGATGCGCCGCGGCACTTATCGCAAATTAAGGTCGGACGAGGCTAGACAATTTTTCTGAATATGGGGGCTAATTATTTATGAAAAGTGTACGTCTGTGCCCTTAGGAAGAGCGTTGCATATCTTCAGAAGTTTTCAAAAAAAAAATTCTAAAGGAATTGTCAGATGGACCACAAAGGTGGCTCGATGAATTGCTTTATGTTACCCCTTATATGCCAAAGCACAATTTATCTTGGTGAAAACATAAGAAAATAGACTAACTGGAGCCCTTTTTGTTCTGATGATACGAGTAAATACATAATAGAATAATTGAATGCTTATAAAACATAATAAATACACAATACAATAATATTACACAATATTAATAAAATAATGTAGATAAATACATAATACAACTTTGATGCATTCTCTGTCACAATCGTGACGATAAAACTTTAATACTGCTTCAGACATTATAGCATACTTTGGCAGGCTCAACCTAGCCTGACCGGGGACAATCCTGATTTCCAGGGATAGATGTCTCTTATTCATTTTACTATTGAGCATCCATTTTTTCATTACGTGTCACATAAATATATGCTTCAACAGACGGCCAGACTTATTTACTTACAGTAACCAAGCACCAATACTTTCAATAAATTTTCCTGGAAGAGGAGTGAAGTATGCGAAAAAACTTCCAGAGGTTGAGAGGTGGAAAAAGTTCGAAAACCTTCATTTCCCCAAAAAATTCAATTTTTTTTTCTAATATAAAAACAAATCCCTTTTTATACTTTTAGTTTTCAAAAGACAGAGACGAAAAAGGGAGGCAAATTCTTGATTAGCCACTCTTGCAAGTCCCCATACCTTGTCCAATGCAAGATGATGTCTTCAATTTCACCATCAACTGCCAGTGGCGGATCCAGGGGGGCGAGGGGGGCGCGCGCCACTCTAGCGTAATCTAAAGTAGCGTAATTTACTTAATTAACTCAAGTTTGCGTTAATTAAACTTGCTTCTAACGCAAGTTTATCGGATTAACCTATTTCCCCCCCCCCTAATTTTTTTTTATAGTATCAACCTATTTTGCCCCCCCCCCTAAAAAAAACTGGATCCGCCCCTGTCAACAGCAGCAGATATAGAATTAATTTTAGGATAGAACATTAATGAGACTTGGGCTCCCCCATTTTGTTTTCATCGATCCATTCATGTTTTTAGTACAGCTTTTGACCTTCTGGGGGGTTCATGTGACCCTAAAACCACCCCTTGCATCCACCCGTCTTTAACAATATCATTTATAAATTTATACTTCAACAAGTTATTATAAGCGGATTTACAGATGCCAAAGATCCCCATTAATAGACTACTATGTTATCAAACTTATCTAGGCCTATAGATATGTACACCCTTCAATATTCAGCCAATAGAGTAAGAAGATAAAAAATGACTTACCCTCTGGTTCAGGAGCTGGAGAATCGGCAGCATCTTCTGCAGGAGGGCCGTGGTGATAAACATATGGAGATAGGGCTTTAGGGACTTCTGAAATACAAATAAACGTTACAAGGGGTTTCAATGGCTTTTTACGATTCCTCGGAAAAGAGAAACTACATTTGTGCTTATTATTTTATTTTCATTGGGCTAAAACTTGCTAATGCCTGTAATAGCGCAGTTACATTATTTCATTAGCCTTTTCAAAATTGCTCAAAAATGTATGAATGAACTAATTTATTTCAATACTATAATTACAACATAAACGCACTGAAAACTGAAAAAGGAGAGCAAAGCTCAAACTCGAGGTCAAGGTGGGTTCTCACTCCCATTTATACACCTCTAATTTTCAGACTCCAAGTATATAAGGGAATTTCTTCTTGAAGGAGGGGGGGGGGCAAGTCTCCAAAATAGCGAAAGAAATGTGCATAACACATAAAAATATAGATAGAATTGCAGATATATTAATAGTTCATGGGATACCTCTCCCGAGTTCTTCCCTTTTTACGTGCCTGATATATTTCTTTTTATAGAACTTGCTATTTTTTTTAATATTCATTGGTTCCCAAACCATAAAAATATAACACTAGGCACCAAAGAAAATATAAAATTTAATGCAGAGAAATTCATTGAGTTGGTCATTGCTCGATGTACCTTTGAGCCTCTCAACTTGGATAAGTTGAGATAAGACTTGGATATGACATTCAAACTTGGATAAGTTAATTGAGTCTAAAAACAGCTAAAATACCAGTTTTTAAATTACTAAAGGGACCTTATCCCTTTCATGCCATTTATAACGTTCACGCAAATCACGAACATGTCAAAACATTTTCAGTATTTTACGAAGCCGTGCCTTTTTTGAAAAGAAATCAAATACTTGATTTATTATGTTATTAAATTGTATTCAACCCTTCAATTAAAACAATTCTATAAACAATAAAAATGCCCCTAGACATCTTTATATATAAAAGGTTGATAGCAAATGAAAATGGAAAGCCTTAATTCGAGAACAAAATCCTATTCCGTGAAATTGACTAGGATTATAAAATTGCCAAGGGGGTCAGAGATTGTCAGGACAGCAATCTCCAGCTTTGAAATAGGATCAATATTGGATTAAAGCATCAATCAGAAATGTTTTCAATTTAAGAGTTAAGCTTCGCGTAAGTATCAAATAAAAGAAGAAAGGGGGCCAGCAGAGAAGAACTATAAAGTAAGAAGAAGAATAAAATCGTATATAAATAACAAGGTCGCCCTTTATAAATAAAAACTCAGTGAAGCAAAACTAAGAATGCAATAACCTAAAGCTGATAGATTCCATTTTCAGTTCCATAGGTCTTTGCCTCCCCTTTATCAAGGGGAGGGTAAACTATACATTTATAGTTTTTTTCTTTTCGCTTTATTACCTACCATTTATTAAAGGGAGGGTATTTATACATTTGAAGTTTCTCTCTTTTTGTTTTATTGTCTCCCCTTTATTAAGAACAGGGTCTTTATACATCTGCAATTTCTTTCTTTTCATTTTATTGCCTACCCTTTATTAAGGGGAGGATCTATACACATTTGAATTTTTTTCCTTTTATTGCCTTCCCTTTATTAAGGTGAGGATCTTTATACATATGAAGTGTCTTTCTTTATCTTTTGTTGCCTCCCCTTTGTTAAGGGGAGGGTTTTCATTAATTTGTAGTTTCTTTCTTTTCGTTTTATTTCCTCCCATTTATCAAGAGGAGGGCCTTTATACACTTGCATTTTCTTTCTTTTCCTTTTATTGCCTCCCTTTATTAAGGGGAGGATCTTTATACATTTGAAGTTTCTTTTTTTCTTCTTTTTATTGCCTTTCTTTTATTAAGGGCAGGGTCTTTATACATTTATAGTTTCTTTCTTTTCGTTTTATTACCACCCATTTATTAAGGACAGGGTCTTTATACATTTGCAGTTTCTTTCTTTTCATCTGATTGGCTACCCTATATTAAGAGAGGGTCTTTATATACTTTTAGTTTCTTTCTGTTCCTTTTATTGCCTCCCCCTTTTTTAATGGGAGGATCTTTAAACATTTGAAGTTTCTTTTTTTCCTTTTATTGCCTCCCCTTTATTAAGGGGAGGGTCTTTATTCATTTGTAGTTTCTTTCTTTTCGTTTTATTTCCTCCCAAGTAAAATAATTTATCTGAACCCAGTTGCCCTTCTTCCGCCATCTAGCTACGCCATTGTCCTTTCATTTAAAAGATAATAATGCAAATATTCCTTTGATAGTAAAGTGAATTAAAATTTCGCTTCGTTCATCACATTTATTTAGAGATGGAAAAAATTATTTGACTATAGCCATCTGTTCCTCCCCAATACTTACCAATCTTATTTACCTAACTTACAAATCCAGCAACTCCGACAAACATATGAACACAACTTACCTTTCCTATATTTTAGCGGACAGTCTGGTATCCCTAAATACAAATTTTACTTTGAAAAGTAACAATTTCTGTGTTTAATAAAAGTAAAGAAAAAAATGTATCTAAAAAAAAAACATTCCAACTCAATTTTGGGGATAATTGTCGAATTTACATTTTGAATCTCGTAGTTTCAAGATTGCTAGATGTATTCTATTCTTGATGTTTTTGTGTGGAATCGCTTTCGGTATATTATATGAATATATTATTTTTGTATGCTATATGTGAATAAAAGTTTTTCTTAAATCTTCTACCGTGTAAACCTTTTCCGGCAAGTGACATGCCGACTTCTCCCAGCGGCAATTTAGCCTGTCTTGCGCCCGGGGCAAAATCTGGATTGCGCCCGGGCCAAATTTTAATAAAATATACATTTTGCAACAAAATTTTTCCAACTACGCCCTCTGCTCTATTTTTAGTGTAAATAAAACCTCTGATGTCTCCCAGATTTCGGTGCTGAACTTTGAGCAGCTATTTTAATTTGACAGAAATAATAATCGGTAACTAAGAAGGTAACTTTCCAGTAATTGAGTAACCGGTAACTTACCGATTAATAATCGGTAACCGGTAACTAATAACCGGTAAAATGACCTTTCATTGACGCATTATAGAACTGTTTTTTCGTTAATTTCTTTTAGCTTCGCGTGAGACAATACAAAGATAAGTGACAGAATAGATGGATAATATATAATTTGGGCTATATATTTGCACATTAGAGGCGTGGGGTAAAGTATTTGGACAGTGTGAAGTTAAAAAAAAAATTCTGGCTACCTAATATGCAGAATAATTGTATCTAACACATTTGGCATGCAGACCCAATATGCTTTACCCCCCCCCCCCCCCGCCCCCTAATGTGCAAATATACAGCCCAAATTTGTTTCTAACGTATTATATTTTTATCTTAATTTGGTATATTTCGTTAGGATTGAGCTTCAGAGAAACATAGTAGAAGGACATTAGGTAGGGCGTCTATCATACAAATACCGAGAGTAACACTCTGTTCACAGTAATAATAATAATAATAAACAAAATCAAATTCGTTTGAAAAATGAAATAAAAAGCAGAGAATATATTTTTTTATCGATAATCTATGAATGTAAATGAGGATGGGGAAGGGAAAATGTCATTAAGGGTAATAGCAACCATTCCCCGTAATATCGAAACGTTCAGAGACAGGGAAAGGGATGAGGAAAATTTGGAGCATAGTTATACACTGCAACGGAAACAGAAATCTACATGAAAAATAAGTACTTTAAGCGGTTGGAAGAAGGGGTATGAACCCAAAACTTCAGCCTCTCTCCTTTGAAGACCTCTGTTACACCTCCCTAGAGGTCTTAGGATTTTTAAGTATTTTTCTTCGTTTTAATAATATTGGCCATTTTGATTTGATATTTCCAAAATGTTTTATATTTACCGAAGTTATAAAAATCCTAAATTATTTAGTAACGAAGTGAAATTTTGGGCGGAAAAAAACTTTGATACCTTTCTTGGGGGAGATGTTGACAGGACTTACCTCCTTTTCTTTAAAAAAAATATAAACATTCCGTTGCATATATGGAAACCCACATACATTTTCCAAGTTAGGGCAAGGTTTAAAAAGATTTTCAGGGGGAAGGGTAAGTTTTGAAATTTTTTTTTATTCCAAACAAGTGTCATATACATCGGAACCTTGTAATAATTTCACTTTTTACATACATTCATTCTTCTAGAAGGGAGAGGAGACAAATATCCAGGGAACCCCCCTTACATTCCCCAAGGTTGCATAAAAAGCAAGTGAATCTTCCCTCAATAAACAATTCTTCACTTCCTTTCTTTTCTTAAAGTTTGATTAACTTCTCAGTGAATACCATAATTAGATTTAGCGATAAAATTAGCTGTCGAGTTTTCGAAACTTCAGAAAAACCCCGACGTCTCAAATTTCTCCCATATTTTATTCGAGCAACAAATCCACGGTACAGGTAATCCTGGATGGTCGTTTATTGAGACGATAAATTTTTTCGAGATTGTTTTGATTATGTGCCTCGTGGGACAGATGATTGATTTCATCTCCTGGGCGCGTTTATAATTTCCACAAAATTGAAAAATCGCTGCTAAATCTATTAAATTCTGTTTTCTCCCTTTCCTTTGACAGGGCGAATGAAATATGTGTCGTACATGGTGATGATATGATTTGTTTTTCAGCTGCATAAAAAAAAAAAAAAAAAATGTTGATGACTTCTTCAGCATGTTTCAGTTGGCTAGTCTTCATTTTCAGAGACTAAAGCCCGTGACACACTTAGCGTTTTTTACCGAGCGTTTCTTAGTGGTGCATAGGATAGTAAGTACTTGTGTATTATTCAGTACACCCCAGTGGTGGATCCAGGGGGGAGGGAGGGGGTGCGCGCCTCCCTTAGCGTAGTCTAAAGTAGTGTAATTTACTTAATTAACTCAAGTTTGCGTTAATTAAACTTGCTCCTAACGCAAGTTTATCAGATCAACCTACTTTGTGCCCCCCCCCCTAAAAAAATTTTTCGGATCAACCTATTTTGCCCCCCCCCACCCCTAAAAAAATCCTGGATCCGCCCCGGGTACACCCTCAAAAAGTGAAGTTAGGTTAATCATAATGAAATATACCAAAATATGATGAAAATACAATACTTTAGTAACAAAATTATGGAAACTAATGGAAACAAAATTATGTTTAGGTTAGGTATTTAATATAGTGCGTTCACTAATGCTTCTTACTTTATCTTTTACAAACAACTAATATGAGGCGTTCCTCTTTGCAATTGGTTATTTTCAAGTTCGTTTTATGGTGATGACTAGTGTTGTAACTGGTAAAGTTGAGCAAGGTAAAATTGGGTATTTTACGTATTTAATGTATTTTACCGTAATTTTACTGACCCCCATAAAATTGGTATTTTACCTATTTTATGTAATCTACGTATTTACCGGTATTTTACGTAATTTACCGATCTTTTACTAACATATTTTACGACGCCTTGCAATTTTTAGCGCACAAAAACCGCGAAGAGGCTTGCAGAAAAAGGATTGAATATGATTTTATTTTGTGTATAGCTGTGTTCCCCGGTTTAAAAGGCCGCCTGTCTGATTTAGATCTCTTGTTATCCGAAGGATAAAGTGTATTATAATACAGGTAATTATAAATTAAAAAGGGTGGAATATTAGTCGAAATAAAAGTACAATAGTTCTGAGAACTGTTGAAGACAGAAAGGGCTAAAAGCAGGATTGACATATGACAAACAAGAAAAATAGTAATAAAATTAAATAGCCGAGAAAAATGAGGGTAATTTCAGTCAGCGGACAAAAAAGAGGCGAAAATGATAGAAGCAGATATTTCGTCAAGGACTTCCGCCCAGCCGTCTTCGAGGCTAAGAAACAGAAGGAAAAGTAACCTTGTGATTTAGCTCTAACTAAGCAGAAGAAAGACTGAATCAAACAAACCAAAAAACCAAGCCAAAATAAACGAAAGACTATTCACCAATTAGATTTGGCAAGAAGTATCTGCTTAGTATATAATTATATAATATATATATATATATATATATATATATATATATATATATATATATATATATATATATATATATATATATATACTTATTTATAATCCACAAAATACAATGATAAAACTGCAGAGTAAGCAAAAAGAAAAAAAACCATAAACATACGATTCTAATAAAACATAAATAATTAACACATTTCAAAAAATGGCCAAAGAGGGTCAAAAACACAATCATTTGCTGAGTTTTAAAACATAGATCTGCAGATATTTGTTTCAGTCGTGAGGGCGCATCAACAATGTCAAATTTAGAAACGATTCTATGGTTCCGGTACCACCGAGGCAAACGCAGCAGATATTTGCAGAACTTAAAATATCCTGAGCGTATTTTCTTCGTATCCTTCTTGCGAAGGAGGAAAGGAAAACCAGAAAGATAAAAAACAGCAGGGCAACAAAAACTAGAATAAAGACGGCAAAGTCCTTTTCGGTTATACCGACCACGATTGGGTGAAATTTTTCCGCAACCAACCCGGATACTTTTCAGCATGCTGGACGTAATAGCGGAGCAAGTACCAAGTAGTTGATAAGTGACGTGGATAAAGATAGACCTAACCATTTAATACTTGCTGAACATGTTATAGTTGAAGAACTCAAGCAAAGAGGCGATGCTGATGAAGGACTCCCAAAACTCACATTAGTGATTGATTTAGCTAGTATACTGATATAATTTTCATTAGAAGTGTGGTTAGATGATCTTAATTTAAACTAAAGAAAAATGTTCTTTGAATCCTTTAATTTTAAGTTATTATAAATTGGGTTTATATGAATATCTCCAGTATCTCTATTTAGAGCAAGGTCTGTATTTGGGGACTTTTTTTTAATTTCAATTGCCTTCCTAAAAGAATGTGGGAAGCCATTTGATTCAAATATTAAAGTCGCCTCATCAAAAAGAACTACATGGTCTGGATTTTCAACAATCCCTTGGATTTTCATAAAGAATAAAGGATAAAGATTCTTCCAAATCTATTGGTGGCATTTAGGGCGTCAGCAGTAGTCGAGGTTTCAGCTGCCAGACCTTTTTTACAGGGGCAGGTAGCAAGCTTGTCGTTCAATCTTGTGACAGGTGGGATCGAACCTCGGGCTCCGTATTGCCCAGCAGATATCAATGTAATACGCTACGTTACCACAGGGATTTTCATTTTCATTTAAAAGCAAAAATTTCAACAATTCTATTTTCTTTTTAGCAGGAAAAATGAAAACCTGCATCAATAGCATCTTTTGCGTTTTCAGTGAAGTATATACACAAAGATATGTGGGTATAGTGACCCACCTATCCATCTAGTTTAATTTTGACAACATTTCCTTCCAGTAAATAAACATTTTACTAGGGGTCATACATTACGTAGCTTCATGTACACCATAGACGCATAGGCATGGAAGAACAGGCGGCACAGACACAAGCCAGTATGCAGGCTCAGATGCAGAGAAAGTCTTAGAGACAGTAGACAGGCCAAAAAGCACGGTCGGATTCACAAAATCGTTAGCAGCTACAACAAATAGTGCGCAGCTTCTTAGCAATTCATGTTGTTGTTTCTGAGTTAACAAAAACGCTGCTTCTCTATTGAATAAGAGAAATTGGCCTTACATGGCTTAACGGGTCGCATCCGTTAATGTCATTTGAAATAGCTATAAACCTAGTCTTTATTAAAATACATTAAAATCTCAATTACACGAAGCTTCTGTTACAACATTCATCATACGACATTTATGTCGTATAAATTTGGTCATTTTGTTTTGGTAAATTTTGACAAAGTAACTAATACCAAAGCTCTTCTAGGCATTAAAACCTGTAAATTCCTATTTTTAATTGTCGCACGCCGCACTGAATAATAAATTAAGCCATCTTCACCATGAATATAGCGAAGAACTCCGTAGCAAGGAGAACCTTTGCAAAACTGTCCTAACGTTTTTGCATTGCTTTTTGAGGTTCTGCATAAGCACAATCGCCATTGCAATCGCCACTGCAGGAACAAAATTCGATACTTATTGGAACGTCTTATGCATAGAAAGCGTTGCGAAATATCGAATTAAAAAAGAACAAAACAGTTAAATATATAATTCGTAGGTTAAATATGCCATGTCTAGCTATTCGTTTGAAGTGTTCATCTAATTCTATCTTTGAGCACTGGCAAACGCATTACCTAACAGATGGTCTTGGTGATTTAAAAAGTTCAATTTATTTTATAGCAATTAACTGAGTGACCGAACTGAAAATAGAGATATTTCCGAAGTGTATATATTAAGTAAATGTTATTTGTGTTAGCCAGTATGTAGGCTCAGATTCAGAGGAAGTCTTAGAGACAGTAGAAAAGGCACAGGCCGAAAGGCACAGACAGACCAAAAAGGCACAAAAGGCACAATCGGATTCACAAAGTCGTTTGCAGCTACAACTAATAGTGCGCTTTTAAGAAACCTTTAAGCTAAGATTCAAACCCCCAACTCTAAGGCAAGAAAATAAGACAAGTTTTATCCCACATCTATTGTAGGGGTTTAACGCCCCGACAGATTAATTAGTCCTGTAGGACAAACAGCTAACGCAGAAGTGCCAAGGGTCCTGGGAACTCTTGTTCAAGCAAACTCCAACGAAATATCAATGAAAACTGAGCAAAATAAATCTGTTTAAGCGCAAGAAAATCTTTATATCCTTTTGAAAAGAGTAATTCCCATGTCCGACAATTCAAATAGAATACAATTATACGTGCACACAGGACAATAAAGATCTAAAGGGCCACCATACAAGCTTGGCATAAAAATACAATTATTCGTATTTTTTTTATTTCTGTACAGATGTGGACACGATTGTTCTAGTAATCTCATTAAAAAAAAAAATCAGTTCAGTTCGTCACATTACATAAAATAAAATTGTATTTTTAAAAGTCAAACTCTCCAATTTAATTTCTTATTTATTGTCATGAAAACACGCTAAGGGTTATTAGCTAGCATTGTGGCTCTCATTACATGCTACCTTGATAAAATCTACTGCGTCTTAGAAGCAACACAGATTAAACTGATTTACTAACCCTCTAAAGCTCGCCCATTTTCTAATAAATAATAATCGAATTTTAATTTCCCTTCAGAGGTGCTAACTCAAAATAAAAACTTTACAATGAAGTCACAGTAGTAGCCTTAAATTAAATCGTACATGATGACCACTCTGATAAGTGCATAAACATTTATCATAAGGAAGACTTATCAGGGTGCCTTATCACACCATACTGGGAATTGCTTCTTAAGTCATGCTGTTTTACTGGCTACCCCATCTCTTACTAATTCACTTTAGGCTAGTATGAACTGATTATGCTGGGGTAAACATTCCTTACTCGAACTGATTTTTAAATTAGACGCTCAGAATTGGATGCAAAAAGCATCAAACCAACACAAAAAAATTAGTCAGAAGCGGTATAAGCAGTCTTGTATATATGCAAAAGGAGCCAAATTAAACAAGAAATAAGTGAGCAATCAAATCAAGTTGTTGTCATTATAAGCGCGGGATGAGGAGTATAAGAAAGATATCGTTTAAGAAAGATAACGTAACGTACACATCATAACGTAATTTCTTACGTCTCAATGTTAAAGCTCTATTAGATTTATTTTACAGAAGCTCAACAGTCAGAACATTTACATGGTAGCAGTGGCTTCAATTCATGCAATTCCTTTTTTCGGGGGGGGGGACAAATTTCTCCAATTTTCTTTTTTTGGGTGGAGGGGTAAATGTGTCGTTTTTTCAATTTTTCTAACGAAAACACCAAACAAAGACATTTTTCATTGAAAACACCCCAGAAAAGGTATTTCTGGTAAAAAGTAAAAATAACCAAAAACTAACATAATATCCACAGAACAACCGAGGACATGTTAGGTCGTGACTGATAAATGTAAATATGGAACAAAATAATATAGCACTCAATAAAATACAAAAAAAATCCCTTGAAAGAAAATTTGAGTAAATTGTAAGAAAAAACGACAGTGTATTACAATCAGGGCATATCAGAGGGATTCTACCGTCCCCTATGGGTTTTAGCACATGATCTGTTTCGACCTTGGACAGCACAAGACGGGGGTTCGCTTGAACTGTGCATAATTGTTCTTATCAAATATCATACATAGCTATATTCATGTTGCTATTTTTAATTTATGAAGATTTTCAAAAGATGCTCTGTTTTTGTCCGAGCCAATGAGAATAGGAGAAAGATAAAAGAGATAATTCAAGCTAATCACAAGAAAAAACACCCAACGCTTTTCTACCGTCACCCAGCAGAGTCCTAAGTAAATTAAAAAGACAAATAAATATAAACATTTTTTCAATTGATTTCTTAACCTTTTTTCTAACTAGTTCTAAATATTTTACAATAAATACAAGAAATAGCTTAGAAACAAGGAATTAGACTAATCTTTTTTTGCAGAAGCAATGGAAAATACACCAATCTTAGACATAAGTCCACAAAGAAGAAGAAAAAGAAGAAAAAAGGAGACCTACTGATGCATGGAGCAATAGGAGATCTACTTTGTTGATATCCCTTAGCGCATCGATTGCAGGTAATACCAGTAACGCCATCTTTGCAAGGACATTGTCCATTGGTCTGGTTGCACGTTTTTCCTGAAGCACCGACAGGATGGCAATCACATTCTAAAAACATATGAATTCATTTTACTATTGATTATCATCAGTAACAATATAGGGAATGAAAAGTAAAAAGAACAGAGGGGAATGAAACAAGAAAGAGAAAAAGAGATAGTTGGAGATAGAGACTAAGGGAGAAAGAGAGAAAGAAATACAAAGAGAGAGAATGAGAGGGCAAGAGAGGGATAGAGAGTAAGAAAGGGAGATGGGTATGGGAAAGAAAGATAAAGAGAACAAGAAGTGCGAAGGGAGAAAGCAAATATTGCTTACCGTACTGCAAAAAAAAAACAAAAAAAAACATAAAAATAATGAGATAAAAAATACAATAGACAGTAATAGGAGAAAACTTAGTCGGAATGAATGATGACTTTCAGTGGCTGCATAAAGGGCATTCCTCTCTAAGGTAATATATAGTACTTTTGATTATCCAATTCCAAGACCTATTAGAACAGCTGTCCAGTTTCTGTTGTTGTTCAAATTCATCAAAGCATTTAGGATTGCATGATACTATTGATAGAATGTGCATTGCACAGTGATGGCTCACTTGTGTTGTATTGTAGTGAGTTATTACAATTAAATCTCACTTGTATTGTCGCTAGACTTTTTTTTTACTTTAGGAGATGTTATTAGAGATCTGATAAGGGGGGAGGAATCACGCAAATGAATCCATTGGACTAATATAAAGTCTAGTACAACTAATGGTGAAATGGGCGTAATTTCAGTAGATTAGTGGGGCAAAAGGGGGTCCACATCGGGGAAGGACTGTACAGGACACGCTTCAGGGAAACAGGGGGTTTCGGGAAGCCCTTCCCCGAGAAACTAGTGAAAAATACAAGCCTAAACGTGTTTTAAGCTATTTGAAAACTTATTTTTGGAAATTATTTTATAATGGATGCCAAAAAGCAAACGTTAAAAAAGTAAAGGTGGTGTGAACCTGTCCTATGTCTTCAATAGCACATTTTCTGGCAGTAACGAATAAAAGTTACTATTTAGAATATAAGCGACACGGTTAATTAAAAAAAATACACAATAGGCTATACAATAAGCAAGACACACACATTAAAAAAACATAAAATTAAGTTGGCAGAACGGCTTCTGCGCCCGTCTGGTGGCGGATGCTCACCGGTAGATTCTCTCTACCCGGCGTGCCTGGCGCGTATCTATTTTTCTACACTTACCTTACCTTATGAAACTTCAAACAAAACTAGCGCTATCGTAATTTTTGCCATATGGACGTTAATATGATAAAAAAAAATTAAAATGTACCACTTAACCTAGTTCAACTTTATGTTTTGGCAAAAAAATGAACTGTGCGACACTTAAACCAGTTTCTCACCAATTATTATTTTAAGGTTTATTTAATAAAGTATAGCATTTTCCAAATTATTGAGGGGACAACTTCCTCCCCCATTGCTTCTTTCAAACGACGCCTATGAATTGCAATAAGATTTGTTATAAGATTCACCAGAGAATCCTACTTTAACTAGAGCTAAAGTGCAGCAACAAACGGAAATCTGATTCAGAGAAAATGCTACGAATGAACCAGTGCAGAAGTAATAACATCTCCCATAGCAAAACCATCAGGGAAATTACAATCCAAATAAATTTCGTTTGTTATCTCGCAGCAACAGATCCCAGAGATTCTGTAAAATATTCATGACTGAAGGGAAACTTTTCAGAGCGTTGTTCGATAATCCTATTCTTGCTGGGATCAAACTGATTCATGTTGGAATATAGATTATAAGTCACCTATTCTTTGGAAAAAAAACTCCCGGGGATCTTTGCTCTTAGCGGAGGAATTCTGCCCAGGCTTGCCGAAGTGTCCCATAGCCGTATAAAAGATCTAGTAAAAAATGTTACTATTCCTTCATTTATTTGTCAAGATTACAACACCAAAGTTTCCTTTTAACATTACTTAAAATAAAGCTTAAGAAGAGATGCTTTTGCCGAAAATTAAAAAAAAAAAAGGTGTTTAAAAATTTTCATTTCATAGGAAAATGCCGGGGAGGTGCCCTGATTGTTCATGGTTAAGTCAAACCTAGATGGTTTGAACAAACAGTGTTCGCCATATCTATCATGGCTTACACAGCACGGTGTCTCCAAGCTATCCTCTGACCCTGCGTCTGACCTCTGAACCTCTGACACAGCACAGCCTCTGACACTGTAGCTTTCGCCTTTGAGCTTACCTTATTTGCCTTAGTTAAGTGAAACTCTCATGCATCTGGTGAACACAATGTGAACTAAGAACACTCACGTAACTTCGTCAAAATCCTGGAAGGGGGGGGGGAATTTGGGGCCAATTTTCCCAAGTCAAGTCAAAATGACAATAAAAAATGAAAAGTGAGTCATGTAGTACCATAAAGGTAACGATACACTACAGAAAGTTAATCTGTTTCTGTGGATGCTTGGATTATGTAGGCCTATCTTAGTTTTGACTACATCTTTGAAGACGCTTAATTTCAGCTGGTGGGGGGCAAACTGGCTTTGGGGACAGTTTATCCCCTGCTCCATAGCAAATTACGCCCCTGACTAAGAAGGTAATCCCTCTTTTTGAATGAATATAAGCTCAAAACAGTTTATGTGCATTTTTAGCAGTTTTGAGTAGTATCATAATTGATTAGTGATATTGGAGAATTAGTTAAGCGTACGGTACCTTTTCTTTGCTTAAATCCATACACAAACAAACAGTGTCGGGTTAGTTGTCCGATATCCCAGTGCATTCAAAGTCAAACTGTCCCAACTCAGTTTGCATGAAATTTATCTGCAGCAACTTTTTATGCTGAACAGCAGAATTAATCATTTAAGCAAGATTTTTCAGGCACTCGTATTCGTTTTTGCGTTATACTTTTCAAGTTTTGTTTTTCCCCTGAAAAGTGAAAAAATCTACAAAAAAGGTCATTGTGCGACAGGAAGCAAAGTAAAAATAAAATATTCCCCTAGACCTTGCCCCATCAACCTAATACTTTTTTAAGTTCCTTACACAATTCTTTAAAATACAATATTCTTCAGTTATGAATAGCAAGTCGGTCAGGCAGTCAGGCTGTTCCTCTAATTCCAAGAAACCACATCTTTCAAGGACACAATCGGCGGCACTAAATCACAGAAATATAGGAATGGGGGTGAAAATACATTTTTCAAATTCTAAGGGGGGGGGGGATTTTTTTTTTCTCAGAGAGAATGCCGAAAAAAGCCATTTTTCATTGAAAATACCGAAAAGGATACTTTTTAAATCAGGAGAGGGTGGTGGCAAGTACCCCTAGCCCCTAAAATTGACGCCATGGACCTAATTCATAAGCGGCCAGGAAGACAGAACAAGGTCATACATAATAATGATGAGTGCCTAATAATTCATTACAGTTTTTTTATTTAATGAAATTGAAATGAATGTCTGTTAAAAAACAAAAGGTATTTATGACACGGACATGTTAATATCCCTAGAGTTGGAAAACCCAAAATTGGCAAAGAAAAGAAGTAGATAGACCACAAACTAGACGGAAAACAAAAGTATATCTTAGAGCTATAAAACATGATTAGGTCTATTAGAGTTTCATAAAGAAATAGATGCAAAAAAATATATTAGAGGTATAAACATTTTATCTCTGAATTTAATTCAGAAACCGGTAGAAAAAAAAGGCGAATCAAAATTAAAAAAGAAATAGAAATATATTTAGGCTTAGGAGATATGTATAAGCTGACAGTACAAAAAAATGATGATAAGGTAAAATAGGTAGCATGAAATTGTTGACGCAAATTAGAAATTCCTGGGACGCTTCATGGTCCGATCCCTTCGGAAGTGTTATTATTCCCCTATATTATTCACCCCATCTTGTGACCCTCCTTGAATTTCGACAGTTTCTTATTGTCGGATCGTTATATCAAGAAATATAGCCGGTGTTTTCCTATTTCCAGTTTCCATTAGAGAATAATGCCTAAGACTTACTTATTCATAGAATCGAAGGGTGCTAATCCGAGTTCATGAGAACGCCCTGGCTGGAAATTAGAAGATAGAGCCCCGTCGACCAACTAATCCATTTACATCTAGGGAATTAGCAGGAGACATTGCCTTTTTTAGGATAGAACTGTAGTCATTACTGTTTCCAAACTCTTTATTGCTCCTCATCACGAAAATTACGACACTAATTTACTTCATTTTTATAATCAGCAGAAACATTCTTAGAAAATTTGAAGTTTTTAGTCAACTAATTAAGCAGTTACTTTTCTTTAAAATAAGGTGTGTTACAGACGTTAGGAAGATGCGAGAATGTACGGATTCTCGTGAACCGTGGATTCTACTCAAGGCCATAAGTATTTTTTAGGGACTGTTATAGCCCCCCCCCCCCCAAATACATATATGTCAGTTTGATTTTCTTGCAGGAAGTCAAGAATCAAAAGTCTTCTAAGGAGTAAGGGATAAAAAGACGGATTTTCTCGTCACTCTCCCCCTAGTCCAAGGGGAAAATTGGTCCCCAACTAAAGGGCCGATTTTCCCCAGAAAATGGCCCTAGCCACGCCCATGCACTCCGCATATGTGTAAGCTATGATTCTGCTATCAAAATTATTTTGAAAGGGGGGGGGGACATATGGTGGTTAGTTAATTTGCAATCCATTGCACTTGGTAAAACCAAATTATAACTTCAGGAACTAGAAATAGATAACACGTACCTTTACAGGCTTTCTTGTGAGTGATCGGTTTTGACGGATCTATATAGTAGCCTTCTTTGCAATAGTGACAATACCGGCCAGCGGTGTTGTGTCGACATTTCAAGCACACACCACCAGACAACACTTATATCTCCATGCATTCACAAAATATGGTTACAAAAAGTTTTTAGCGGCGATTGGTATACTATAAACACACCTACAATGCTAACCTCTGTCGGTCTGAAAATTGGTCCCCAACTAAAGGGCCGATTTTTCCTAGAAAATGGCCCTAGACACGCCCATGCACTCCGCATATGTGTAAACTATATGTGCATAGTCAACACTTATATCGCCATGCATTCACAAAATATGGTTACAAAAAGTTTTTAGCGGCGATTGGTATACTAAAAATACACCTACAATGCTAACCTCTGTCTGTCGGAAAATTGGTCCCCAACTAAAGGGCCGATTTTTCCCAGAAAATGGCCATAGCCACGCCCATGCACTCCGCATATGTGTAAACTATGATTCTGCTATCAAAATTATTTTGAAAAGGGGGGGGGGAATATGGTGGTTAGTTAATTTGCAATCCATTGCACTTGGTAAAACCAAATTATAACTTCAGGAACTAAAAATAGATAACACGTACCTTTACAGGCTTTCTTGTGAGTGATCGGTTTTGACGGATCTCTATAGTAGCCTTCTTTGCAATAGTGACAATACCGGCCAGCGGTGTTGTGTCGACATTTCAAGCACACACCACCAGACACTCGTCCTGACAGCTTATACAGTTCCATATTGAAACGGCATTTCCGAGCATGAAGATTACAATTGCAGACTAAAAAAAGAGTTTATGATTAACAAGCTCACGCGCAGAGGTTCATTTTGGGGGACCAACAGCTCGCTCTATTGGGGGGGGGGGTGAGGGGCTTATATTCTATAAGTTAGCAAATAATTGATTATAAGGTCAAGTAAATACAACAAATTATAGGAACATCTCGAGGGGGCGAGGAGCAGGACCTCAGCATTCGTGCGTGATTGATGAAGATTGAATTGAGGCATGCACACTGTCTTAATCATCACTGAAGACTTGCTGGTGTTAACGCTAGTTTACGAGTAATGCAATAATAACTGAAATAAAGGGTTTTTATAAATGTCGTAAAAGTGTTTTTATAAAGAAAGTGTTTTCAATTCAATTCAATTTATTCGAATAAAAACATAACACAAACATCAATAACAATAAAGATCCTAGAAGAGAACTTGTTAAGGACCAAAAAAAGAAAAAAAAAATTAAAATAACATTGAAAAAAAAGAAGAAGAATAAAAAATGGGTAACTAAAGTAAATTGGTTAAAAATTGAAAGATTAAATTATATTATCAAGTTTTGTTACATTTTTATACAGCTTGCAGAAACTTGTGGCTAGTTCAACACTGGAGGGTATTTTGTTCCATTGAATAATAGATTTGTAAATGGGAGATTGCTGGGCAGCACTAGACACGCATTTAGGAATAATAAAGGCTCTATTGGATGAACGGAGACAGTGGGCTTCCGAATTATTAATGTTATAATAGGTTAGTAGTTGAGGTGGAAGATTATTGTGGAAAGGAGAGTAAGCAAGCGATAAGTTTAGTTTTTGTATGATTTGATCAAGTGGAGCTATGCCAAAATCTGAATACAAATCACGGGTTGGATATAGACGGGGAAGCCGAAAAACTGCTTTAATGGCACGGTTTTGGGCAAATTTGAGTTTTTTAGTGAAAGACCGGTTTGTATTTCCCCAACTGATCCGCAATAAGAAAGGTAAGGAAAAATAAAGGAATAATAGAGGGTAACTAGGATGTCAGGAGGAAGAAAATAATTCACACGGTTAATCATAGCTACTTGTCTCAAAATTATTACTGTGATGTAAGAAATATGATTAGAGAAGGACAAGCATGAGTCAATAAATACACCTAGAAACTTGGCAACCTCCACTTGTGGGAGGATGTAGGAGGAGTACTTGAGACCAAGAGCAGGTTGAATTACGTCTTTGTTGTAGGGGTTCTGAATAATACTATTTGACTTTTTTTGCTATTAATGGTCATGTTATTCGTAAGGCACCACGCCTGGAGTCTGTTCAGAAGGACTTGGGCAGAGGTTATTGCCGATGGTAAATTGGTGCCAGTGATGAAGAAGTTGCTGTCATCAGCAAATAGTACAGGATACACTGAAGGGCCCAGGTCCATAACAAGATCATTGATATATAGGAGAAATAAAATAGGGCCTAGAACGGAGCCTTGCGGGACACCCCTCCGAACAGGTAAGGGCTGAGAGGATACTCCACCTAAGCTCACACTCTGAACCCTTCCAGATAGATAAGAATCAAACCAAGAGAGGGGTACATCACGAATACCGTAACTATTTAATTTACTTATTAAAATACTATGATCGACCGTGTCAAAGGCCTTAAAAAAATCCAAAAACAAACCCAATACAGTTTTTTTAAGGTCGAGTTGTAAGCGAATCAACTGTGTGGCGTCAATTAGAGCATGAGAAGTTGAAAATTTCGGCTAAAGCCATATTGGTGAGGAGAAATCAAGGAAACAGAGTGCTGACTGTCAAGCAGAAAGGGAGACAGACGTCTGAAGATGATTCTCTCGAGCACTTTGGATATAACAGGGAGAATTGAGATTGGACGATAATTACCTATCTCAGTTGTATCGCCCTTTTTAAGAACTGGGATAACAATGGCTGACTTTAGTAAATCAGGGAAAACTCCGTTGGTTAAAGATAGGTTGGCAATATGCTTGATGGGCTCGCAAACAAAAGGAGATATGGTCTTCAGGAGCTTATTACTTAATCCAAGATAGTCAGGTGTAAAACTATTAGGAAGAGAACCGATGATTTGAAGTACCTCATTGCTATCAGTTGGGCAGAAAAACATGGATCTAGAATTGAAGCAAGGGAATACAGCCTGTAAGGAGGAGCGGGAATCAGTATGAGGAACATTAGAAAAATAATTATTAAATGCGTCAGGTGCATGTAAAGGGTCAATTAATCTACCATTTGTGTCTTTAAGGCGAATAGGTATAGACTTTGATTTTCTATTTTTTGAGAGTATATCGTTAATGGTGGACCAAATCTTTTTCAGGTTTCCTTTGCAATTGAGAATTTTTGTATAATAATAATTTTTCTTCGCTTCACGGATGAGTTTAGTGCATAAGTTTCTATAATTTTTATAATTTGATAGGTCAATATCACTACTGGTCTTACAGGCTAACTTATATAATTTGTTTTTACGATATGAGGAGACAATGAGGCTATGTGACATCCAGGGGCATATAGGAATAGTTTTCCGGTTATGTTTACGAATAAGAAACGTTGAATGGATAATCTCACTTAGCCTTTGCGCAAAACCATTTGTGGCAGAATTTACCTCTTGACAATTTAAAACATCGGACCAGTCAGGGGTTCTTAGGCAATCGATAAAATGGGTTATATTTGCAGAGCTGTAGTTTCTAGTAGGTGTTGGGATATTAATTCTAGAGCGTAGAGGTGGTGGTTGTGAAGGTAGTGACAAGTAAATAGGAAAATGGTCTGACAGATCCGAAAATATTATATTTGAGGACAGGTCATTTCCCAGGGAAGTGGATTCAAAAATGTTATCAATTAATGATGAAGTTGATCTCACAGGATCGACTCTACTGGGGGAAAAAATTGTGGGTAGAAGACCACTCGCGGTTACCGATTCAAAAAAAGTGTCAGATTCAATGTTTTTACCAACATTGAGTAGGTTACAATTAAAATCCCCAAGAACTATTGCCTTTTTATGGGGTAGATTAATAAAATTAGAGAAATCATCAAACAGATTACAAAAACATGAGGTCGGAAATGGTGGAGGTTTATAAAATAAGGAGAGTATATAGGAATTTTGGCCGATAACTATGTTAACAATTATTGAATAAATACATCTGAGATTTATTTATGTAGAGAAAATAGATTCACACTCTGATAGCCTGGTAAAATTTACATTCGAACGGATGTAAAGTGAGATACCCCCAGAACACTTTGTCAACCTCCTGGGCATATGGATTATTTGGTAACCAGGGAGTGAAAAATCACTAGTGTCATCATTATCAGAAAGCCATGTCTCTGTTAATCCTATTACGTCAAAAGGGCAGACACCATTGAATGAAATTAAATCTTTAAACTTGAGCCACTTATCCCGGATGCTTCTGATGT
The DNA here is from genome assembly GCA_027921565.1 of Artemia sinica. Taxonomy (NCBI): domain Eukaryota; kingdom Metazoa; phylum Arthropoda; class Branchiopoda; order Anostraca; family Artemiidae; genus Artemia; species Artemia sinica. The sequence continues at coordinate 38,821,788 of CM051256.1, forward strand.
TGAAACAAAGAACATTAAGGGAATTATTATTAACTAGTTTTGGCTTCACATTGGTAGCAAAATCGAGAATATCAAGGTAATTACAACTAGCATGAGCTAAGGTACCATCGGGGCTGCTTATAGGGTTGGCATGCTGATTACTTTCTATATCGGAATAATTAAAAGCAATGTTATTAGAAAGGGGTAAATTAGTTAAAAACGAAAAGTCACACATTAATTAGTCGTCAGGCATTCTTGTTGGGTATCTTCTCGCTTGGGTTTTTCTTTGAACTTCATCCTCGCCCGAAGAGACTTCGTGAGGGGTCGTCAATTTCTGTGTTACTGTGTTGGTCGGCTTTTTCTTGTTTTTTTTTTTTTTTTTTTTTTTTTTTTTTTTTTTTTTTTTTTTTTTTTTTTTTTTTTTTTTTTTTTTTTGTATTGCTATGGCTTGGTGCTTCTACCATCGTTTCAAGTGCTGGTGATTCTTTCAAATTTCTGGGGGACTTGGTAACAGTTGGGATCGTAGAAAATGTTGAGTTAGAATGGCATTCCATGCCATCTTTGAAGGATAAAAGTTGGACCGTAGCTTTTTGCCAGATTTTCTCTCCTAGGAACGTAGTAATGGCATTTTTTTAAGGATATTTTTCAGTTCAACTGGTTCACAGCCAAACTCGATAAGAGGGGAAACTGCGAGGTATGTGGCTAACCTTTGCCATTCTTGATTGTGATGATGAATAACTTGTGGATGTGATAAAACTGGAAGTTGGGAAGAGGAAGGCTGCAATTTGGCCTCAAGTTGAGGAAATTGAGTGGACCATTGGGTAAATGAGAAGCCTTTATCTATTGGGGGATGGACCTTTTTCCTCTGGTTCTTTGAAACTTCAGTTTGGCTATTTAAGGGTCGACTTGGAGTTGGTTGTCTAGGGATTGTAGCGGCTACGACGGAGTAGGGCAAGTTCAATCTCACAGAGGTTCGGAGGATCTCGGCTCTCTTATGATAGGCCGGACAAAGTTGCTTCTCAAGTGCCGTGTGCCCCTTATTATTACAATTTTTACAGTAGGCGTTTTTCTCGGTGCAACTTTCTGTAACGTGGCTAGGTTTACCACATTTTCGACATGATTGGAGTGACTGTTTACAATTATTTTTGCCATGACCATGAGCTAGGCAAATTGCACATTGTAGGGGCTTTGGTTTATCGGACTTATGGCGAAGGGCCATACCATACAGAAAAACTTCTCTTTGCAACTCGTTTTTGCATACAATGAGCACTGAGCGACTGGGTATAAGATTACCATCATTTTTCAAGCTGAGTCTTGTGGCTGTTGTTGGTTGGACCGGATGACCCGAAGAATCAATTAGTTCAGCTGTAAATTCCTCTATTGGTATACCGATGTCAACACCATAAACCACGTATTTATAGGACTTTTCTACTTCTTTTGAAGTGGCAAAGATTTTGGAACCCTCAACGATTAATTCCTTGGACCTTGAAAGGACTGAATCTGCGGCCTTGTGAGAGGTAAAATAAAGATCTATCAGACCGTCTTTTAGGAAAACTACTTCAAAAGTTGAGTTAGCTAGTAAAAATATAGGCTTTCTAATATCCATTAACCGATCTCTAGTAAAGGGTTGACCATTGGTTTTCTTGATGGTCACAGTGTAATAGCATGGCTGATCTAAAGAGCTAGGAAGCGATTCAATTGGTTGGGAATCATCAGGGAGGGATATAATCTCGGGTTGGGGTTCTTCAGGGGGTGATATAATTGCATCATTTTTTCTTTTTTTGCCAGGGGTTTCACCGGTACTTTTAGCTTGAAGGATGTTTAGGGCTTGTATCCCCTTAAGATGTGTGGTTGATTTAGACATAGGAGTTGGAGGGGTTCTAGTTAAGTTTCTTTTTGAAGGCAGGAAAGGTGAGACATCTATGTCTTTTTCAGGAGGTTCCTTTGTGTCAGGCATGAGCTATTTGGAACTAAAAATCTCACCTCTTATTTCTTTCACTGTTCAGAACTATAATTCAAATCCTATAATCCAATTATCAAGAACCAAGGTCACTAATATCACTTAGGAAAGTCCAGGGACCTGCACGGTCTGTAAATGTTCAAGTTACACACGGGGAATTTCGACTGGCAAATACCAAGAGTGAAAACACCAATTAGATGTTAACACAGCAGAAGCAAGTTCATAACTGAAATATAACGTTTTATAACGCAATAACCAGAATCTAGCCATTTTTGGTCAAACAAGACTATATAATTTATAATCAGTGCAAAAAAAAACACTCACTTTTGAAATAATTCAACTGCATTATACAAAAGGCAGAGAAACTTCAAAAAATGTAAGGTAAGCAGGGGCTTAATTTCGTCAAAATTCTGGGGGGAGATTAGGGCCAATTTTCATAAGTCAAGTGAAAATGACCAAGTGAAAAATGAAAAATGAGCCATAAAAGCAAATAGTCAAGGCGCCACGCTGGGCTATCTCGCTTATTTCAAGAACGGGGTACGACGGAATGGGGTTATTATGAAAAATATACCAAAATATAGCCTAAAAAACGCTGATACCGAAAATAAAAACTGCACTTTAAAAAAAGGGAGTCTATTAAATTTGGATCTGAACTTGAGATTTCTCGAATAGTGCTATCTAGCGAGCAAAAGCCAGCAATTCCAGTTTCAAATGTCATTTTCCGGCGTCCTTTAAAAGAAAAAAGCAAGATTGGTGTTGTTTTGACTGCTGTTGTCTTAGTATCAAGACTGAATAAAGACAACAGAAGTGGAGAAAGAAGTTCCTGGTGATAGTTTTTGGCTAATTCAGTGGAGGCTGCATAGCATGTTATGCTATGTGTGAGTAAGACCTTTTTTGTATGCCAACACTTGGTCTCATTGGGTAATTTCTCTATTAACCAGAAAGTCTTGAGAGAAACGGTATTCCTCTGAAGCGGATATTAGAGTTCTCTGTGTTTAAGGCCAATATCATGTCAGTTTGCTTTTGCTCTCTTGATCCATGTCCAAACCATTTTGATAGGCAAACCAATAGCTGTATTTTAACACTTGCTTTGCCAGGCATCAGAACTGACATAAAGTTGGTCACGAATCTCAGTGGAAAGGATTTTCCTATGCACTGCATGGATTGCATCCAGTCAGGCCATAACGAGATGGATATGAAATAAACAGACCATGTGATTCATAATTTAATCCTCTATCTGAATACAATAATCGTTTGACATAATTTATAAAATTCTGGAATTTTCAGTTACCAGAATTTGAAAAGCCTGATTTCGTTCTAATTTTCAGCTTTCTCGGAATTTGGGGTCTAAGCCGCCCCACCCACAACCTTGTAGCCTGGCCCCAAACACAGAATTAGATGTGTTCAAACGGATTATGGTTGCTGTTGATGCTGACCAAGGATCGCGCACCGATATATTGCAGAACATTTTAATTTATGAACTTATTTCATATCCACCAGCACTGTTTGAGGTTACGAAAAGTGGAAGCACTGTCTTCAGAATTGGCAGTAAGTGTGCTTTATTAGAATTTCTGAAAGACTTTCTTACCATTGAAAAGTGGCCAGCTGAAGTACCGAGTTTCCGAGAGGCAGCAAGTGTGGGTGTTGTAGTTGATTTAATGCCCTTTATAAGAGGCCAACCTTCTAGGAGGGATGAAATCTTAGTAGACTATGATAAAAAACTTTAACGCAAAGTGAAAGCACTGTCTTCAGAACTGTCAGTAAGTGTGCTTTATTAGAATTTCTGAAAGACTCTCTTACCATTGAAAAGTGGCCAGCTGAAGTACCGAGTTTCCAAGAGGCAGCAACTGTGGGTGTTGTTGTTGATTTTATGCCCTTTATAAGAGGCCAACCTTCTAGGAGGGATGAAATCTTAGTAGACTATGCTAAAAGGACTTTTACGAATCTCCTAGGGAATCTTCCCAAATAAACAACTCAGCTGCATCTTGTAGCAGACCGTTATGATGGACTACTTAAAGACATTGAGGGTTGTGAAGTCGTTTCTTTGAAAGACAGCAATGGTTGCCATGAACGGCGTGGAAACAGGCCTGGAAAATCCTTTTCAATTCGACCGAATATAGTTCTCGATAGCTTCGACTCTATCTTGCTTGATATCCAAAGTAAAGCAAAGATTATAGAATGCATGCTTCACCTTTGGACCGGTACTGACCGCAAAGTCCTTGCTTTTCCAGTGTACCTATCAGGAGTATGTACAGATAGAACTGGGGTAGTTCAGCTGCTTCCAGGTAACCAGACTGTAAACTGCAAGATATTTGCCAATAAACTGAGCAGTATACATGAAGAAGCGGATACCCGTGTCGCTCTTCACACAGGTTTCTGTGCCAGGACGGGGTGCACGGATGTAATCGTGGAAGCAAATGACAGAGACATTGTGGTCATCTTGCTTCAGTCTTTAAAGACGATTGAAAAGCAAAGCAATGCCACCCCTAAGGTTTTGGTTCGCTTGCGGGACAGTCATTTCAATCACTGAACATGCAGATAGACTCCCACCGTCTCTAGTGAATTCAATTGCGTTTTTGCACTGTTTCACCGGTTGTGATACTGTGAGCTTCATTTTCTCCAAAGGAAAGAAGACGATCTTTAGAGTAGGTGTGCAGTGGTTACCTCAAATATCTGCACTTACTGAACGGATTTTGGAACAAATCGACCGAGTAATTGAGCTAGAGGAAGATATTTCGAAGCTGTGTTGCGAGATTTTGATCGCCTCCTACAGAAAATCTGAGGAATTTTCGTGTTTGAATAACCTCCGCGTTCACTTGTTCTCTCACCGGAAAACGCCGAAGAGCCTGCCTCCAACCGACGACTCCTTTGCCTTACATGTGAAAAGGTGCATTTACTAGTGGTCCATTATGCTGCAGGCCCTAATGCCTCACCCCTTGTTCCTTTCTCCGCTTGATTTTAAATGGGATATGAAGGAAAGATGCATAGTACACACTAAATCAACCCTTCATGCTTGGCCATCCACTATTAAGAAAACCTCGCCATATTGCAAGTGTAAATCTTGTGGGAAAAAATGTCCATGTGCAGATAGAGGTTGCGATATTTTGTGCTCTTGTTGTGGGAAATGCTGCGGGGCTGAGGCTGATTAAGACGAGGAATAATTGTGCGTGACTTGAAATGGAGGGTTACTAGGAAAAAAAAACCGTAATGAATTTGGGAATGTGAGTGTTAAATAAATAGTGTTAATTCTGAATTTGTTTAGTTTCTTTACCTGCGTCATTGCTGCCATTTTTTCTAACTAATCGTGTTACTTTGTTATGAAGACATTCTACGGCCTCTAGGCATTTCTATCTCGTATTTGAGCGTAAAACTGCACCTCAAACTTTGTGGAAGATGCATTTTCTTGCATGAAACACCAAAATATAACAAAATGTCAAGTTTCGAGTGTTCCACCCCTCACAAGCAACCTCCGTTGATATTTTTAAAATCAGCATGGTCAATTTGGGGGGGGGGTAGGGAAGTTCTCGTACCTGCACCATTCCGTCGTGGTATGTTTCACATTTTCAACACCTTGCGCCCGGACTAAAAGGTATAATAAAGAAAACTGATCTGTTTCGGTGGATGCTTCAATTATGTAGGCCTATCTTAGATTTGACAAGATTTTCAAGGACGCTAAATTTCAGCTATTGGGGAGGGGCAAACTTATTTCAAAGGGGCTAGTTGCTTCCCCTGCCTCGTAGAAAATTCCGCCGCGACGGCAAGTTACTAGTTATGATTAAACTCTGTCGAGTAAATGATTCCCTTGCCGATATTTTTTGGAGGTTTCTGGGTATTAACTATATATTTAAGAAAATCTATTTTTTATTATAAAAGTTTGAAATCAATCAAGTCCTTAAACAAAATCTGTGTTGTTTTTTGGAATCGATGGATTTAGCATATGAACAGCTTATTTTGAGTTATGCAGCCATCCATGTACTTGTAATAGATTCTTGTGCTGAAGGGAAGGGGTATATCGGGCCATTTTAAAAATGGTGGGGGAGCAGAAAGCCTAAAAGTTATTTTTGGGCCTAAATTCTTATAAGCTTCGAAATTAAAAACAAAATTTTAGAGAAATATTGGGGAAGCTGACATCTCAATTTGAATGATGCTGGGATAGGTTAATTCAATAAGATATCCCGAATATATTTCTTCTAAAAATGTAAACGGCGATCTTCAGAGTTTGTAATTTGACTAGTTTCGACTGCAATTTCAACTATGAAAAAAAAAAATGAAAAGTAAAATAACCTCAATTATAAAAAAAAAAAAAAAACAAGTTAAGAGACATCATTCAAATCGCGCTCTTTCAGGAAAAAAGCAGCTCACACAGGAAGATTTTAGTGCAGATGATTAGTTGCCATCTACTTGATCTTTTTTTCAAATTACTTTGACACAACAAGAGGACTCATGAATTTGGACCGGACATGGTGATTGGGGCAGTAGCAGTTTTAGGCCTCACAATCTGGGGGAAAAGGCATAACATAGGAGTGTAAAAAAGGCAAAAAAAGAAATTTAATATCAGATGTCAGAAAAACTAGTGGGGAGGGCAGCTACCCCCCTGCTTAGACCTAGAACTATCACTGGAAGTTCTATCACTAAAAGATACCACGGATTTTCGCATCCTCCTGCCTTCCACCAGACCCTCCCGCCTCCTCTTCCAGTCCGACGGGGTTTAAGGAAGTTTTGCACACTACCTCCGCTGAACGGGGTCGAAACCTACCAGTGGTCTTTATTTTGTGGTGCGTCTAGTGTCACTATACTTCTGGCTTCTTATCTTGCCGCGAGACAACGACCAAGCTCGTATGCTAAGTAGTGAGCCACCGGCCACTAGGAGCGCTAGGTCTAGCTTACCAAAGTGGATGGATCAACGGTATTACCTTTCTTGAATCAATTAAGAATTTTGTGACACATAAGAAACCAGACGAAACCTATTAATCTACTTCTGGATCGCCACGACAGTCATTTGGATCCACAGGTTATTCCCTACTGTAATAGCAAGTAAAAACTTGCTCTATATATTATCTCCTCGTTACTCACATAGGCTACAACCCCTGGATGTAACATTTCTAGGCCCTTTTAAGTTTGAATTTTAGAACAAACTTAATGAATGACTGGACACCAATCCGTGGCAGCAAATTTCAGTCTATGAAGAAGCGGCACTTACTTCACACCCTTTTCTGGGAAAATTTAGCCTGGTGAATATTGTGTCTGCTTTTCGCACAACAGGAATTTCCCCTTTCAACAGAGATGGTTTTCCAAATCGTGATTTCTTAATACTCGATAGTTACAGATAGATCGGTAGTTATGGTTACTGAGAACCCAGGTTCCTTGGCATCGTCCGAGGGACCTCAGATGGAAGGAAGAGCTATATTCATTCATAAACAATTTAGAGCTTTCCTCCGTATGTTTAGCCTACTGTTACTGTTTTGTGATGACGAACCTGCAACCAGGGCTGAACCCAAATTATTAATGGTTGATTCAACAACGAGGAAGTAGAGCAAGTGAAAACACGAAAAAAAGCATGGACAGTCACCAAAACTTCTTGGACGGAGTAATAGTGAACTTCTTTACCTCAACGAGGTTTTGAGTGATGAATCCCTTCATTGTGGTGACGTAGAAAACATCAAGCCCTTCGATCCCGAATCAATGACTGTAAGAGATTATATTCATGGGAGGCGTGTGCTTGGCAAGCGTAGTACATAGATTATTTCGGTTGCTCAAATAGAAAATGTCAATTAAGGTGATTTCAAGGTTTCCTTCATAAAAAAAAGTGGACAGAAACTTTTGAAGAAACTGAATGGATGATTGTTATGAATCTTTCTCGCCCATAAAACATGGGAGGCACAGAAAGAGTTGGTCGAAGATTCGTCTCTGATTACAATCATAACGGTAAGTAAGACTGCACTGTGATGCAAATTATTGTCATTATGTATAGCAGAAACCTTGTTTTTTTTTGCTTATTATACTTTTAAACGTATTTGAAAAAAAAAAACACAAATCTAATGAATTAGCACGGCGCCCGACCAAATACTAAAGCCGTCCAATCCAACCCCGTGGGTAAGGCTTTTAAACAATTTAATTTTTTTTAAATTAAAGATATTTTTCCCTTTTTAGAAATAAAACTTAAACAAAAATTCCAAAGGTAGTCTTGACAGATCCAAATTTATGTTGAAGTCGGAACTACAGAAAAAGCAATGGCTTAGAAAATACGCTGTCTTAAAAAAATTACGGCTGGGTCAACCCTGATCTTCCCTACTTTCTTTTCATTTTATATTTGGCTCAATTACAAGGCATAAACGAACGTCTTGTGTTCTGAATTTTATGCGAATTTTTCTTGAAGCGCAAACTTCAATCGAGTCTGATCCTCCCATTGGGGAAAAGCTGCTTTCTTCAATCCAAAGTCTTCTGTCTTCCAGTTCAATCATATCTCCTTAAAAGACCTGCGTAAGACATTTGCAAAATATGGTCGCCCTTTTTAAACTTTTGTTTAAAAAAACTCCCTTTTCACCACTCCAGAAGATCCACAATAATACTAACATGTAAGGTTATACAACGACCAAAGACAACATGCTGGCTTACCGACCTCGTAGAAGATCGTCAGTTACACCACCCCAAATGTTCCATTTGGAACATATAGCATACACTCACCTCCTTCTAAAACTCTAATTCCTTTGGCCAGTATTCGTCAAGGCAAGGAGACATGCACACATAGTTTATTCCACGTAGGAGGAAACGCCTGAGACTGAGTAATTGAGTAACGAATTTGTCAGCCGATTCCTTCAAGCCGAGGGTGAGCAGACGAATAAAATCAAGAATTAGAACATTAGGCAAAAGGTTAGCGACACACTAGACATTCTCATGTGTCTGGCATCATGAATCTTCTACATACATAAAATCAACTGTATGTGTGTGTGTCCTGTGTGCATTACAACACTGATCGCCAAGAAACTTTAAGAAATCATGGAGTACCCTCTTGCGAAGGTTTTAGGTAAAGTCCCCCCTCCCCTCAAGGCCATCTTCATAATTTTTGCGCAGACTGAAATTATAGACCCCTTAACCACATATATTTTCTAGTCCCTTCTGGTCATATTATTCACATTTTCTGTATTAAATAAAAAAAACAAGTTTTTTAAACTGAAAGTAAGGAGCGACATTAAAACTTAAAACGAACAGAAATTATTCCGTATATGAAAGGGGCTGTCCCCTCCTCAACGCCTCGCTCTTTACGCTAAAGTTTTTTATTGTTTTAAAAAATAAAGTTGTGAGACAGAGTCAAACTTTAGCGTAAAGAGCGAGGCGTTGAGGAGGGGACAGCCCCTTTCATATACGGAATAATTTCTGTTCGTTTTAAGTTTTAATGTCGCTCCTTACTTTCAGTTTAAAAAACTTGTTTTTTTTATTTAATTTCTGATCGTTTTTTAGTTAATGCAGCTTTTATTTGCATAAAAATTTTACTTTTCTTTTGCTAAATGGATGTCTTTACAAATTAACTTACGTAACTAACTTCTATATTCGTATATTTTTCTTCTGGCAAAAAATACAAAGTTGCAGATTTTTGCAGATATGAGCTTGAAACCTATGTAATAGGGTTTTCTGATACGCTGAATCTGACGGTGTGATTTTCATTAAAATTCTTTCACTTGTAGGGGATGTTTCCCCCCTCTTTAAAAAATCGAGTGAATTTTCTCAGGCTCGTAGCCTTTGATGAGTAATACTAAACTTAATAAAATTTATATATTTAGGATCAGCATTATAAACACATTCTTTTGATACATTTATTGACATCAAAATTTCGTTTTTAAAAGTTTCGATTACTATTGAGCCGTATCGCTTGTTTTTTTATTGTTTTTTTTTTATTACGTATATGTTATTACTTATATGAAGGGGTTCTCCCCTTAGTCAATACCACGCTCTTTACGTTAAAAGTTGAAAAAAATTTTTGATTCACAAACCCCTGAATCACAAAGGCCGTTTAATTAGAATAGATAGCTCTTTTGAAAGCACTAAAAAAAAAACTGTAGCGTAAAGAGCGAGGTATTGACTTGGGGGAGAACCCCCTCACATACGTTATAATTTCTGTTCGTTTGAAGTTCTAATATTCCTTCTTACATTTCAGTTGAAAAAACTTGTTTTTTTTATTTAACTTCTGATCGTTTCTTAAATAATGCTTGGAAATCCGGCGCCCCCTTCATAGAAATGTCCCTTACCCCAAAGAAACATCCTCCACGGAAATATTCTCCAGAGTAATCCCCTCCTCTAGCCCCCCCCCCCCTCCAGAAAAAATCCTTCCTGAAAATGGTTGTATACTTCCCAATAACCAATAAATATTGCTGGCAAGTCCGGCGCCCCCTTCATGGCAATTTCCCTTCCCCCATGAAAACTTCCTTCATGGAAAGATCCTTCCATATAGCCCCCGACCCTCTCCTTCCCCCACCTACCAGAAAAAATCTCCTCTGAAAAAGTCTGTATACTTCCCAATAACCAATACTATATGTTAACATTGAGTAAAGTTCATAACTTTCAGCCCTTCCCCTGGGGGCTTCGAGGGATTAAGTCATCCTAAAAGACATATTTATCATATTTTCGACTATGCTGAACAAAATGGCTATCTCAAATTTTGATCGGGTGACTTTGGGAAAAAAATGAGCGTGGGAGGGGGCCTAGTTGCCCTCCATTTTTTTTTGGTCACTTAAAAAGGGCACTAGAACTTTTAATTTCCGTTCCAATGAGCCCTCCCACGATATTCTAGGACCACTGGGTCAATACGATCACCCCTGGAAAAAAAAAAAAAAAAAAAAAAAAAAAAAAAAAAAAAAAAAAAAAAAAAAAAAAAAAAAACAAACAAATAAACACGCATCCGTGATCTTTCTTCTGGCAAAAAATGGAAAATTCCACATTTTTGTAGATAGGAGCTTGAAACCTCTACAGTAGGGTTCTCTGATACGCTGAATATGATGGTGTGATTTTCATTAAGGTTCTATAACCTTTAGGGGGTCTTTCCCCCTTTTTTCGAAAATCAGCCAATTTTTCTCAGGCGCGTAACTTTTGATGGGTAGCACTAAACTTGATGAAAGTTATATATTTGAAATCAGCATTGAAATCTGATTCTTTTGATATATCTATTGGTATCAAAAACCCGTTTTCTAGAGTTTCGGTTACCATTGAGCCGGGTCGCTCCTTACTTACAGTTCGTTACCACGAACTGTTTGATATCATATTAACGGCTTAGTTAATTAGAATTCTGTCATCTAGCATCCTTCCAAAATTATAAAATTTATCTTCAGTAAATTCCCCGAATTTATTATTCGACAATTAATGGAGGTCAACCTAGTACTTTTCAAATCTAAAAATACTGTCGTTATTTTACGCGTGGAAAGAATTTTTCTTAGTGGGGAGATTCACGGACGGGGGAATTTACCGGGGGAAAATTTTCTGCAGTTGGAATTTTTCAAACACTTTAAAATCTAAAAATACGATCGGCATTAATGCGTGAGGGAAATATTTCACAGAGAGAATTTTCCACAGAGGGAATTTGCCTTAAAGTTTTTATTTTTGAGAGCGCAGCAACGCGCTAAGGGTTAGCTAGTTATCGTATAAATAAGCTCTGACCAGGAAAATGAAAAACAAGTAATAACTGGAGTAATAATAGATAGGACAATTATTCCCTAGAACAGAGTCAGTCCCAGACATTGGCATCCATAATGGGGGCATGGGGCACCATTCCCCTGGCTGAATGATGCTGCCTTATATTCTTATATTTTTGTTTTGAGATTTCTATTATGCAGAATTGGAAGTGCTGCTTAGACCAGATAAGTCCCCCCTCTAAAATTGAGCTTATGGGCACCCATGGTCCCAGAGGTAGCAAGGCTAGGACAAATGTTGAAGGGAACATCCCCTGAAGAAGTCCTGTGTAATTTCTCTGTCGTTTAAAATCCAGCTAATAAATCTATGGAAGAGATACGATCTCTCAATTCCGTTTTGCATCCACTGTCCAGTTAAAATTGTGCTTTGTTTTATGGTATATCATACTTTTTTATATTCTTGCGTCAAGTTGAAAATGAATAATTGATTTTGGTAAATTTAAGACCTTTCTTTACGATTTCAAACTTCGAGTATATCCTGCAGCCTGTCTCTGAAGCATCGCTATATAGCTATTTTTCATTGCAACACTCTTTTGTGAGTTTAATTGCTTAATAAATTAATGCATACAGCTTTTTTTAAATGTAGGAAATTTGAAACTTGAAGCAAACATTATTCGTGTTTTGCACTTTAAAAACAAAACTGAGTTGGTTTTTTGTAAATATTAATTAAAAAAACTTTTTCCACAAAATAAGTTTTTCAAAGAAAAGTAAAGAACCCCATTAAACATAAAATGAACAAAAATAAAATAAAATAATTTACAAAGCGTGAAACTACCATAAATCAGCATCGATAAATAAATGAAACCCAAAAACGAACAAAAATACAATAAATAACCAAGTCAAACTCAAAAAGAGCAGAAAATAACAAGAGTAGGACTCAAAACCCCTATGCCATCCAAAGGCCAGAACACAATTTGCACTTCATTGAAAAAATAAAAATGTTTTTACTTTTATAACTTTAATAAATCAAATAACATTAACATTCCGATTACTAAATATCAGTATATGTATATTAAATTGACAATGCACATTCATTTGTATTTTTTTCAGTAAAGTACAAATTATGTCCATTTCTATCAGGAAATCAACTACGCTGAACAAAATGGCTATCTCAAAATTTTGATTGGATGTGTTTGGGGAAATGGTGGGTGTGGAAGGGGTGTTAGTTTCCTTCCGATCACTTTCGACTATTAAAAATGGCACAAGCCACTCCAATTTCCAATCGAATGAGCCCTTTTCGAAGTTTCTACGACAACTCCTTCGATACGAAATGCCCTTATCTAAGACCAAGAACCAAAAAAAAAATTAATACATTGTGCCAACATCGTTCTTTACTTAGGCAGCGCTATTGCGCTGCCTATGATCATTTAAAGGACAGCTGAAACTAAGCAAAGGTTGTCTTAAAATGCCATGACTTGGACACGGGCTGTAGCCCTGTTGGTTTCTGATAAAAAACAACTGCCCCAAAATGAATGGACTACTCTCTCTAGATATTCATAGCAACGTGACTATCTCAAGGCCCGTTAAATCCGGAAAAACATTGAAAAAATCAGACATTTAATTTATAATACGTTTTGCACTAAAAAAAGACAAAAAAAGAAAAAAAAAGGTGTTGGTCAACCTTGAAGAATGAATCAGGACTTGGACGCTGGTCGTAGCCCTGCTTGCTTAAAAAAAAAAAAAAAAAAAAAAAAAAAAAAAAAAAAAAAAAAAAAAAAAAAAAAAAAAAAAAAAAAAACGGCCCCAAACTGAATAGACTAAGTCTCTAAAACATTCCTGGCAACGGGACTATCTCAAGGTCTGTTAAATTAGGACTATTAAGCAAATCAGACATACAATTGACCATAAATTTCGCCTCTTAAAAAAAAGAAAAACAAAACAGGGGTTCGTCAACTCAAAGAATGAGGTAATTTTTGAGATTATCATCCTTAGGAATGCTTAGAACTGAACGTATATTTTCCAAATTGTTATTATTATTATTATTTTCGTCAACAATTTTGACAATCCATCATACAAAACAGGAAGAAGAACAGAAACAAAATGGAAAACTCAATAATAATCACTAACGAAAAAAAAGATGCTAAGATGTAAAGAGATACAATCAGCTTCAAAGGCAGAAAAAGAAGAAAAGCAGGTAAGTTTTGCAGCAGAAGAAAGGGTAAATGTCGGAGCTCAAGAATGGATTAACTTCAATAACTGGGAATTGTAAACAGATACCTGTTGTTCAACAGAAATCATGGGATCTGAAATGGTGTACTTTCTTACAAGGTTTGATTTACGAACTCGCGAGGGAAAATATTGAAGACATTTTGCGAAATGGAAGAAGACAGAGCGAAGCTTTGACTTGGATAATCATTTTGCTGAACAATGCGTTGTACCTATGATGCTGTATAACCATAAGCAAAATTTTGGTTCATAAAATTGTCTTGTTTGTTAAAAATTGCATACACTCGTAGACATCTTTATGATTATGACATCACATCATAAAACTTTCAACCCTTTCTTCTTGTCTGTGTTTGACCCTTTGACAAACCGAAACTTTTTTCTTCTTTACTGCAAAGGGGAACTCTTTAAACCTTTCTTAGAGTCTTGTCTTAGTTATACCTTAGGGTCGTGCCTTGCCTTAGATAAACTTGCCTTAGTGATAAGAAATTTCGGTACTTATGTATTATGCGAGAAACAATCGAGAATTTGGATCGCGAAGATCAGATAAACAATCGAGACTTTGAATCGTGAGATCAGATAGGACACTAACCGGTTAGTTTGCACTGCATAGTGAATTCGTGATAAAATAAAGTGTCTCACCCAGGGGCGGATGCAGGATTTTTTTTTTTTTGGGGGGGGGGGAGGGCGGGCACAAAATAGGTTGATCCGATAAACTTGCGTTAGGAGTAATTTTAATTAACACAAACTTGTGCTAATTAAGTAAATTACATTACTTTAGACTACGTTAGGGGCGGGGGGCACACCCCTCGCCCTCCTCTGGATCCGTCACTGGTCTCACCATGGATGTTCAAATTAAGATTTGGGATTTGCCAAGGACCGAAAAACAGGCAATTATATTTTTTCCAGGATAAGGCACTGTTGCCCAAAACAAAAGAGTGCGTCAATGGACACACAATGACTTTGTACCCTTACGAGAAGCAACACATTTGGAAGTGCAAAACTAGAACTTATTTCAGCACGATTCTTAAGGACGTTTATGCGGTCTGGGCACATAGTTCTAAGTTGTAGTTTTCACAATTTTGCTAATTAAGTATCATATTTTCATCATATTTTGTTTTATTTCATTAGCATCAACCAAACTTCATCTCTCGAGTGTTTCTCGTATAATACATAAATATGGCAATTTCTTATTAATAATATGCGCTCCTTATAAGTTTCATACTAACTAAAATATACTAAAATATAGCTCATACTAACTGAAAATCTAAAAACGCATTTTGAAAAAAAAAAAACTGTCAGGTGAGAAAGAATCACCATTTGAATTTCATTCAGGACTGGTAACTAGTATTTTGACTAATCTTAATGGTAAAAGTTCATTGCAAAAACAATGTCATGGGAGTTTTGAAAAATAGACTGAAACCTCTCGAAAATAGTGTCAGATCAAAATGGAAACCATTGCAATCACTTTACCCAAAAAACACACTTGGGCTTTCCCATAATTGTATTGGGTATTTGCTATAAAGGTATTAGCAGGGGCGTCCCGAGGGAGGGGGTGTTGAGGGGCGCGCCACCCCTTCAACGTTTTTTGGCATTCGGCTGCAGAAATTTAGCAAAATTGCCCGAAATTTAGCAAAATTCTTGATTTCTGCAGAAAATTCGGCATAAATCAGGTAGCGATTAGGTAAAATTTACGAAGAACCTCCCCCCCCCCCAATAAAATGAGTCTCGGGACGCCCCTGGGTATTAGTATCGGAAAATCTTGGAATGTCGGAAAATTGTGTAAAGTAAAATGGTGTCAGATCGAAATGCAAAATGTACCATTGAAATCAGCTTAGCCAAAAGCCACATGAAGGTTGAACCAATATTATATAGGGTATTTGCCAAAATTTTGCCATGAAGATATTTGCCGAACTTTTGATGTTTCAGATAGCCGAATCACGCATAGGAGAATTACGGGCCCCTACTTTGAGCAACAAGGAAAACCCCTTTTTCGCATGGGAAGCACTGATGCAACCTTTTTCTTTTTTTCTCTTTCGTCACCACTAGTGGGGCACTGAAACCTCATAGAGATGTTTAAGGAATCACTTGAAAGCTAATTTTAATACCAGCGTACTTTTTGTAAGTAACAAAAGTTAACATTAAAATAAAAAAGCAATTCTTGACAAAACTGCATCCTCATAAAAGACGATATAACATATGTATTTTTTGACAATAATAATAATAAGAAACCCATTGAAAGTCATTTAATGAAAAGCTGTTCCGGCTACTCAGCTCACCGGAACTCTGACATCAACCATTACAGTAATATATTATATGTAATACAATAATGTAATACAATAAACGTAATACAACTATAAAAGTAAACGAAAGTGAAAACAGAATCTGAAATAATTTCTGTTGGATGATGGTTACAAAAATCAAAGCCATTTGCAAGTAATATTGTTGTCCACTTTTCATTGCTTTTAGTTTTATAGACTAAACTGAATTCGCAAGTTAATAGTCGTCGCCAAAAAATCACTGAATATGATTGATTCCACAGCTGAGTTCATTCCCAATAAAAATTAAGGTAAATTTTTATTTTGTCTTTATGCAGACCTGAAATCAACCTTAAAGCCTGCTATGTAATTCCAATTTTAGTGAGCTTCAGACGTGACACCAAACTTAATTTATTTATCTATTCTGATTCCTTTTTTTCATTAGCATAATTATCGTAATTCTTTGATTTTAGTAACCTAAACCCCGTTTGAAGAATTCCATAAATATATGCAGAAAATTGGTTGAAAAGGGAAAGGCCACCACCCACGAAATAAATACCACAAAACAAGAAGAAATTGCCGGACTTAATACACTTGAAGCGTATAGGATCCAGTATTTATGAGTCAAACCTGGCATTTCAAGTCAATAAATATATGTGGTAAAAACTACGGGTACTAAAATTAGTCAAATAGAAGAAAACAAAATAAGTTTTGTTTAAAAAAAAGAAAACAGTAACATTAATAACATAATATAAGTAAAAATATCTTCAATGAGAAGGGGGCTCTCAATCCACCCCCCTTAGCCCATAGTAAAAAAAATTCCAAGATTTCACCAGTTCTTTACTGAAATCTATACATTTTTGACATTTTGGTTGTCACCATGAAAAACCCCAACCTTTTTGACACTCCATAAAACGGTTGTAGTTACTGATAGAACCTTTGTTGTGTTTTTTTATTTATCAAATAGTTCCTATACGAAATTCAATTAGGGCCTAAGGAGCGACTCGGCCCAATAGCAACCGGAACTATAAAAAAAAAGAATTTTGATAACAATTAATATATCAAAGAATTGGCTTTTCGTGCTGATTCTAGATATATAAAATTCATCAAGTTTTAATGGAACTCATCATAGTGATCTTGATGAAAATCATATCCAGCATATTAGAGAACTCTACTGTAGAGGTTTCAAGCTCCTATCTACAAAAATGTGGAATTTTGTTTTTCTTTTTGCCCGAAGAAAGAACACGGATGCGTGTTTGTTTGTTTCTTTTGCCAGGGATGGTTGTATCGAACCAATGATCCTAGTAGATCAGGAGAGGGCTCATTGGAATGGAAATTAAAAGTTCTAGTGTCCTTTTAAGTGACAAAAAAGATTGGAGGGTAATCAGCCCCCTACCACGCCCCCTTGTTCCTCAAAGATATCTGACCAAAATTTTGAGATAGCAATTTTGTTCAGCATAGTTGGAAGGTCCAATAGCTACGCCTCTGGGGATTCATGGCTCCCCAAAACCCTTGGGGTAAGGGCTGTAGGTTATACAATTTGCCCGTTTTTATATATAGTGGTTGTTGTTGGGAAGCACATGGAAACTTTTCAGAGGTGGTGGGCAAGATTTTATAGGGGAGAATTTTCCGTGGGGAGGATTTTTCCAGGGGAAATTTTACCCAGGGGAAGGGAGATTTTTTGACATGATTTAAAAACGGTTATACTTAAAATTGCTTGAAATTGCAAAACTCCATGAAAGTCACAAATGCATTTATTGCTGCTGCTAACTCTGCAACCTAGCAAAGGAATATTCTTACGATTGTGAACTTGAGCTGTCTCAATGACACAATCTAACTAAGCCTTTATTTCGAGCTGCCCCCCCCCCTTTCATTTTCTCCAATGACATTCAGGGTCCTTAATTCTATTGAAATTGACCTTTTTTTTTACTTCGTCTTTAGGTGGTCGTAAATACACACAGATCAAACTCTTAGGAGCCAATTGTGAAAAAAAGTTTTCTTTAAGCCAAAATTTGCAAATGTTCTTGGGCCTTTGAACCAATCTAGGGGGAGATTCTTCCCTATTCCTCATGTTTTTACATAAATATATAGTTCTCTTTCATGCCTAGATTTTGTTTGATTAGGCCAGCTACAAAGTTTAACAGGACTGTAAACTGTAATCCCTCGTATCCGTGAACAAAATCTTTCTCACATTTATATAACAAAAATAACGAATCCCGCTCGGCGAAGTCACTAATCTTTCCTTATACAATAGATAATGCATCTGTTACACAATAGAAAAAAAAACGCCAAGTTTGGGTCTAAATAGACGTCCCTCCTGGATAAAATTAAACAGATTAAAGTTCCCCCTTCCATTCTGCCGTGGCTATTTTATTCAGAGTTGTAAATTTCCGTATCTGGAAAAAGTGAGTTAATTAACAGAGAGGTTTTGACGTACTAAAACGCAGATTAGGAAATCTGAAACCATATTTGCAACATGGGTATTGTATCTAATCATGTGTGGTTGAGTGCTTTTTTTTTCATAGCAATGCTGGTTGGACAAGGCATAAACACCGTTGTTTATATTTATGAGGCTGCTATAGGTGCAAAAACATATAGCATATATACAAGGCCGTATCCAGGGGTTAGGGGGTTTGAACCCTCCCCCCACCCCGAAATGTTTGTCTGACTCATAAAAACATAACATAAATGAATATATATACAAATTTTGATGCGTTTTTAAAGTTTGTTTCTTATACCCCCCCCCCCAAAAAAAAAAGAAAAAAAAACCTTTAAAACGACCCCCCCCATCCTGAAAAAAATCCTGGATACATCACTGCTTGTATGTAATATTTCTGTAGGTTCTAAACTAAATTAAATTTAAGAAGCAGTTTTAAATCCAAATGAAATAAAAATCTACAGATATTATCCTATTTATGAATTATCCTATTTTAAAGGGGTGCCACCCCTTTGACCTCCCACTCTATACGTAATTCTAGCTAATGCTTAATTAATAGCGTCTTAAAAAGCAAAAAAATAGCTAGTATTGTATTTAATATCAATTGCCTTTCAAAACACAGGAATACTTTCTAAGACTACACTGGCTATACATGTAAATAATAAATGAAGAATAATAAATGAAAAACAAAACCAAAAAAGGGTGAGAAAACGAGGATTTTGTCAGCCAGTGGTAAAATATGAAGACGAAAAACAAGGTCTTTGCAGTGTCTGTTCGGATCTTGTACAGTAAACTCCAAAAGGTTAGATTCTTGTTGTTGTTTTTTTTTTTTTTTTTTTTCTTCTATTTTGTTTTAGCACTGAGGACGACTTGGCGGAGGTACTTGTCGAAATATTTTTTTCGTTTTCATATTTTACCACTGACAGACAAAATCCTCGTTTTCTCACACTTTTTTGGTTTTATTTTTCATTTATTATTTCCTTTCCTCTCTTAGCTTCATACGTTAAAATACATGAACTAAAAATTTATTTTTAAAATTAAACGATAATAAATAAACCCCTTCATTCTCAAGTAAGTGCGAAAAGAGTAAATTAACTTTTTATTATATTGCTCTTGTATTAGAGCATTTTTACTTAGTGTAGCGGCGGAAAAAATTCAAATTTTAGTGGAGTCTTGAGACCACCCCCTTCCCCTCATATACAGGATAACTTCTGTTGATTTTTCATGTTTAATGCCGGTCTTAACTCTAAAAAAAAAATGTGTTTGAGGGTGTTTTAGGAGTTTGCATTTGTATATTTAATTGTTTTTGCATACATAATTGTTTTATATTTTTTGTATATATAGTTTTTGTATATTTAATTCTTTCCCACTGGAATAAAAATTTTCAATTTCAACCTTAAATAGTGTTTTGTCACGATAAGGCCACGTTTTTAAAAGGCAAAAAGGATCCTGTCGCCTTCAAACGCTTCTAATCCATAACAAGGGCACTAGAACTCGTAATTTCTGTTTCAAAAGACCTCTCTTCTTGAATTCTCCGGCCATCGATATCATTTGGGTAGTCCTTGTGATTATAATTTTCGATGGTTTTGGATGCCATAGCGAAGAGGAAAGCAAACAGGGAAAAGCCTTCTAAGGGATATAAAGAGGCAATGGATTCTTTTTGAAAAAAAACGGTTCGTTTTAAGTTTGACTTGGTTTTGCATTTTAATTACTGTTTATTTTATGTTTCGTCTATTCATTCAAAGTAATATCTGTTATTTTTATATTCGACGTGATTATTCATTTAGTTTCTGTTCATTGTAGGTTTCATTTATTCATTCATAGTAAGTTCTGTTTGTTTTAATTTTGAATTGTCAAATTAATTTATTCATTTTCGCTTTAGGTTTGGGTATGCTCTTTAATTTTCTTTGAAAACTTCTTTTGGGAAACATTTTTCAAAAGTTAATTCATGTTCATTTTCGATTGACGTGATATATTACGGGTTAATAATGTGAATATTTGTGAAACTTTTCAGCTTTACTATTAAGAAATAAAATGTAACATAGTAAAATGGATAATAAAATAAGATGTATCAACATAAATCGAAAACGGTCAGCGACGGTTTTGTGCAATAATCTTTATAGTGTTTTTAGGCCTACTACAAAATTCCAGGTAGATTTTTTGTAGTGCAAATTAAAAATATGCATAGTCTTGGTTTTTTCTAGGGCTGAAGCCGTCCTGACCCCCATTATGTAAATAGGTAAAAGATGATGCACAAAACACTGTGGCCTAAACCCGCAGTGGTGATATCCGTTCCGTTGCCCTTATTAATCTGTAAATACTGAATTATACACAGATCTTAATTCATCATTTTGTTAAAAGAACCTTTTTATGTTCCGTTTTGCTGCAACCTGTTAGTTTGTTTAAATAAATGCACGCCAAGGTCATTCATAAGAAAGTGTGTGGTTTTAAAACAAAAATTGGGATGTAACAACCACATTTTTTTGTAATATTTCTTGTCTTAATTAAAATTCCCTTGGCCCTGTCTACAAGGCCACTAGTTTTCACGCTGAACTGCGAAAACTAATTCAACAAAAAATAATAATTTCGCGCTAGGAATCAACAACAACAAAAATAACAACAACAAATAATACAACAACAACAAAAATAATTTCGCGCTAGGAATCGATTTAACCAAAATTGTCTCCAAGAACTTGCTATTCTCATTGAGGTCCTTTTGGTTCAGTCTAGTAACACTAAGCATTTTCAGCCGATCAAAAGAAAACATTGCTCGGTATGTTCGGGGGCGTCATGAAGCAATGCAACCCAACATCTTCCAACATTTTTCACCCTTAAAGACAGTATTAGAGCTTGCAATATCCGTTCATAGAAAATTCACGCATTTCTATTACCAATCGTTAAATACGATCACCCCTGCTGAAAAAAATATGTACAAAAAATATAAACACGCATTCATGACAAGACAATCATGAAAATTGGTCTATTAATATTCAGGCGCTAGAAAACCCTTTGAGAGGGACCCTGAAGACAGTGGCGGTTTTGGCATCTCATCCACCAGGGCAAAATCTTGATTAACACCCTCCCCCCACCCTGTCTCCCAGAAAATTTTCTGGCTAAATTTTAACAAAATTTTCAGTTATCAGCAATAAATATTCTCGATTTATTAACTAATTAATAATTTCTAGTTTAATTATTTTTTAATTTATTACTTAAATTGATATTATTAACTATTAAAATCAATTATTTTAATCATTATTATTTCATTATTTTTCATAACGTAGTTGATTTTTATTTTATCAATTTATTAATAATGTATTAATTATTTTTGTTTATTAACTGCGCCCTCTACTTTATTTTAATAAAAATAAAAAATCAAAATTAAAAATGATTATAACCGTTAGATTATTTATTTAAAGTTTCGTGTCCCTAAAATTTCTGCACCCGGGGCAAGTGCCCCCTCTGTCCCTCCCCTAAAACCACCACTGCTTCGGCATCCAGAATTTAATTGTGCAATTTATATTAAGATCAGACAACCTAGAGAGGGTGCCTCCCCCCTCTTTTTGATATTACGCAAATTTACTAATGCTAAATAACTTTTGATTCCTATTTCTTCGCTTAATAAATCTTACTTGTTTGGAACATATTTTCGAACATATATTGCTTCCTACCTTACTTTTTTGTGTTCGATTGCTATTGGGACAGGTCATTCTGTACACACAGTTCGTTACTAAGAACAGTTTCATATCATGCAACGTGTCTAATATCGTTCCATCAAAGACTAAATTCGATTGTTTATAGTCCAATTTCTTAGGGTATTCTCAAGCTGATTACACCTTAAATATTGGCAATATAAACTCCAATTACATTCACAGACAATTTCCAGCGGCTATTTCCAACACAATAACCGTTGATATTGCCATTTCTTTCTTCTCCGGATTTATATGTGCACATTAAGGAGACAAAAATATCAATATCTCCAAGAGGGATATTGAGGACACCCATACCCAAGAGGGATACCCATATCTATAGCCAAATGTCAATAGATATCCCAAAATAACAAAGTAAAGAAAAAATCACTGTTGAAAGTTTTTTTTCTTTCCTTTTTTTTGCAGGCAATTTCATCATTGTGGCATGCGGGGGTCCGTCCCTTTGTCAATCCCTCACTCTTTACGCTAAAGTTCGAATTTTGTTCCAATTCTCTAAGAATGACCCCTGAATCCCAAAGGCCGTTTAATTAGAATATATAGCTTTCTAGAAAGAACTAAAAAAAAAAACTTTAGCGTAAAGAGTGTGGTACTGACGAGGGGGTGAACCCCCTCATATACGTAACAATTTCTGTTCGATTTAAGTTTTAATGTTGCTCTTCCTTACTTTCTTGTTTTCGCTTACTAGCTTGTTTTGTTTTTTTTATTTAATTTTTGATCGTTTTTTAAATAATGCTGGGAAATCCCGCGCCCCTTCATGGGAAATCCCGCGCCCCTTCATGGAAAATTCCCTTCCCCCATGACAAATTCCTCCATGGAAAGATCCTTCCACGTAACAACCAACCCCCCCCCCCCCTCCACTAGAAAAAATCCCGACTGGAAACGTCTGTATACTTCCCAGTAAGCAATACTATATGTAAGCAATGGGCGAAGTTCATACCTTGCAGCCCTTCTCCCGGGGACTGTGGGGGAATCAAGTCATCCTCAAAGGCATAGGTATCAGATTTTTCGACTATGCTGAACAATACGGCTATCGAAAATATTGATCGGGTGACTTTGGTAAAAAAATGAGAGTGGGAGGGGGCCTTGATGCCCTCCAATTTTTTGGTCACTTAAAAAGGGCACTAGCACTTTGAGTTTTCGTTCGAAGGAGCCCTCTCACGATACTCTAGGACCATTGGGTCGTACGATCACCCCTGGGAAGAAGGAAAAAAACAAATAAACATGCATCCATGATCTTTCTTCTGGCAAAAAATACAAAATTCCACATTTTTGCAGATAGGACTTGAAACCTATCGAGAAGGGTTCTCTTTTCTCTTATATGCTGAATCTGATAGTGTGATTTTCATTAAGATTCTATGACTTTTAGGGGTTGTTTCCCCCTTTTTTAAAAATAAATCAAATTTTCTCAGGCTCGTAACTTTTCATGGGTAAGAATCCGATTCTTTTGATGTATCTATTGGTATCAAAATTCCGTTTTTTAGAGTTTCGGTTACTATTGATCTGGGTCGCTCCTTACTTACAGTTCGTTATCACGAACTATTTGATAAAGATACAAAAAAGAGTGCTTTTCAAGTTTTACGGTTGAGGGCGATTTTTTTTTTTTTTTTTTTTTTTTTTTTTTTTTTTTTTTTTTTTTTTTTTTTTTTTTTTTTAGTTGTAAGGGGAATACCAAAAGGTATTCTTCAAAATCAGGGGAGGGAAGACCAATTCCAGTTGGCGCTGCTGAGTGAACGCTATATCTGATCGTTAAAACTTTACCTGTTTTTAATGTATTTTCGTTTCAATTACAGATGAAAAGGCAATGTAATCTAAAAAATATATACCCCTACGCTATAAAACTGCTCATTTTTTTCAAATTAGTATTATATTTTATTATGAACCAAATGTAGATCAGAAACGAGTAGGCTATAGAAATGAGCAAATCGTCAAAACCGGCAGTTTTTTGTATGATTTTGTTGTAGGATGTTGTGTACTTAGCTATCAAACGGTTTCACCGCTGCACAGCTGCAGCTTCACCAATGTTATATTTTGATATATCACTGTTTTTATATTACTCAGCTACAATAAATAAAAGTTCAAATAGGGATAAAATCCTTTTACTAGACAGTATTTCACAAACTGTGATAGAAATTCACAAAAAATACCAGATATTTCGGTCATCAATAGTGACCGTCATCAACAGTAAAACTGATGTCAGTTTTACTCGTCAGTTTTACAGTGTGAAACACTGTCTATCAAACAGATTTTATCCCTATTTGAACTTTTATTTATCGTCATGGAAAGGCAGCGTGGTCTCCGAAATTATCTACGTCATATTTACTCAGTTACCAAACAAAAAATACCAAATGTAGATGAAAGATGTAGATGCTAAAGATGAGAGATGTAGATGAGAAACGAGTGTAGAAATTAGCAAATCGTCAAAACGCGGCAGCTTTTTGTATGATTTTGTTGTAGGATGTTTTGTATTTAGCTATTAAACAGTTTCACCGCTGCACAGCTGCACACAGCTGCAGTTTCACCATTGTTATATGGTGTTATATCACTGTTTGTTATATTACTCAGTTCAAACAAAAAATACCAAATGTAGATGAGAGATGAAGATGTAGATGAGAAACGAGTATAGAAATGAGCAAATCGTCAAAACCAGCAGCTTTTTGTATGATCTTGTTGTCGGATTTTGTGTATTTAGGTATCAAACAGAACATATATTCTATGTGCCGACAAAATATTAATATCCCCAAGAGGCATAGTGAGGACACCCATACCCAGGAGGGATACCCATATCTGTAGCCAAATATCAATAGATATTCCAAAATAATGAAGTAAGAAAATCAGTATCACAGTTGAAAGTTGTTCTTTTTTTTTGCCTGCACGTTCACCATTGTTATATGGTGTTATATCACTGTTTGTTATATTACTCAGTTACCAAACAAAAAATGTATTCTATGTCAGGGGCGGATCTTGAGAAAAATCTTGGGGGAGGCCCAATTTGACAAGGGCGTCAATGAACAAAGTCTTGAGGGGGATCTTCGTCACATTTGTCCCTATGTGACAAAGGTGCTAATGATTGACTAGATAGCAAATACCCGTTTGACGGGTCTAGGCCCGCTTTCCGCAATAGTCCCTTTGAAACTCCCGAAAGACACTATGAAGAATTTGTACTAAAACTAATAATCAAAAATACTAATTAAGTACTTTTTGACATTTACTATTGCGTATTAAACAGCTCGTTTGCTCAAAGTAGAGGGGGGGGGGGTCTCTGAAGCCCCATAACGCAGACGAACGGATTCTAGCTTCAGAGACCTTTGGTATAAAATGAGCAGTATATTACCGTATACTAAATTTGGCCTTATTTACAGTATTAAAAATCTTTCTAATAAGTATTCTCCAGTATTCCAATTGTAAATAAATCTGTTGTGAGTTTTTGGCATTCGTTATGCTCCTTTTTGTCTCATTAATACTTGGATACAAATGTAAACACAAAACAGGGCACGTGTTATCATAAAGAAGTGCAATATCTCATAGGTGGTCTTTGTATTCTAGCCTTTTATTCGAACCTTTTATAATTTACCTCTATTCCCTCCATAATATTTGAAAATGCGCCTTTTAACTTTTTAATTGGGCATTAATGGCGCCCCCATTTTAAATTAGCTTTTAAATCTGAATACCCGAAACAAAATCCAAGCAAATCAACTTATGATATCATTATATGACTTGTCTGACCCTTAGTTAATTGATGAGGTATATAGACGGTATTTGGGGACTGTATCGCGCAAACGCCATGACAACTTCAATACAGCCAGTAATTGATATGCACTTTCAAAACCCACCAAACTGTTGTTCAATAGCGCAATATTTCAAAAAGGCAAACGCCCATAGTATTCAGAGATTCTAATTTGCAGGAAGATTCATCTCTGTTTGAACTTAACAGCTGAACAAAGTTGTTGGAACACTTCGTCATCACTTTGCTTCCACTTCAATAGTATCAGGAACCATCTTCTTAGTATTGAGGACAAACACTGAATTTATTTAATTAAACCGCAGTGAAGCTTATTATGCAGTTGGTATTAAAAGCAGATATAATGATATTGAACCAGATGACACCGACGGATCTAGAGTAAAATCTTTGAGGGGGGCTCAATGCGACAAGGGCGCCAATAATTTACCAAATTGATGAGTTTATGTTAGAAAAAGGAATTGGAAAGAGAACAGAATGAGGGCACCAGAAAAACCTTATGGGCCTGGGTCTCCTCCCCCTGGATCCACCCCTGTCAGATGAAGCTATTGGTCTAAACTGGTTAAAACGGGCGGAATACGTAATGACTGTTAAAAACTATGGAAAAAAAAATTATAACATAAAAGGATGATCAACCAGTTCGTGGTTACGAAACCGTAAGTAAGGAGCGATCCTGCCAAAGAACAACCGAAACTCTATGAGACAGAATTTTGATAACAATTGATACATCAAAAGAATTGGCCTTTTATACTGATTAGATATAAAAAATTTCAACTTAAAGTAAGGGGCAGCATTAAAACTTAAAACTAACAGAAATTATTAGGTATATTAGGGGGGCCTGCCCCTTTCTCCCTCCTTCAACCCTCGGTCTTTACACTAAAGTTTTAAAGTTTTTAAAAATGCTTTTCATTGAAATTCAACCACCTTTATGTTTGAGCAGTCTCTCTGAAGTATTGTGACAAAAAGCTAAGCTTCAGCCAAAAGGGTGAGTGTTGAGGAGGGGGAAGCCCCCCTCAGGTATGGAATAATTTCTATTCGTTTTAAGCTTTAATGTCGTTCCTTACTTTCAGTTGAAAAACAAGTTTTTTTCATTTAATAAAAACGAAGACCGAAGTTGTCTGACCACTTCATCACTTTCATCAAAATTCCACTTGAATGGTATCAAGAACCATCTTTAGCCCCATGATGTGCTTGGTACTGAGGACAGACACGGAATTTATTTATATTCAATCACAGAGAAGCTAATTATGCAATTTGTATTTAACGCAGGTAGAATATTATTGAATCAAATGAGGTTAGTGGTCCAAATTGGTCATTATTGGCAAAATACGTAATTATTGTCCAAAGCCATAGATCAAACTAATAAAACAAAAGGATGAAAAAAAGAACTAAGTTGCTTGAACGCCTTCTCGTCACTTTGCTTCCACTTAAACAGTATTAGAAAACATTCTGAACAGGGGCACCAATATTCGAAAACGTAAGGGAAGCGGGCAAAATATGCTTTTTCCAAATCTAAGGAGGCAATGTTTTTTTCATTTTTTAAGTGAAATACGAAAAAAGACATTTTTTGACAAAAATACCAAGAAAAGGGTATATTTCAAAATCTACAGGGGAAATCTGGAAGGCAGTTGCACCCAACCCTACCCCCTAATTGATGTCCCATGATGTCTCAGTAGTGAGGACATTGCATTAATTAAATTGCATTGAAGCTCTATTATGTATATTGTCTGGAAAGCCGATGGAATCCTGTTGAATCAAATAAAGTTATGGGTTCAACTTGGTCAATATAGACTGTTTAGTCATAATTATTGTAATTATAAAAAAAATAACAACAAAAAAAGATAAAAGAAAAGAATTAGCAGAGAAGTTGGAATATTTCATCACTATTTTTCTTCCACATGGATAGTAAGAGAAACCATCTTGAGCCCCCCCCCCCCCCCCCGACTTTCTCAGTACTGAGGACAAGATTCGAATGAATTTGCAGTGAAGCTTAGTATGCAATTTGTATTGAAAGAAGATGGTGCTATTGAGTTCAATGAAGCTAGTTGTATGACTTGGTCAAAACAGTCTTATTATGCGAAAACTATTGAAAAAAAAAAACAATAGCAGAAAAGGATAAAAAGAGAAAAACAGGATTTCAAGGTAGCCTACGAGTAATAAAAAGATAAACCCATACTTTCATCAAAAGAATCAAATACAAGCTTTACAGAACTATTATATTGTGCATTTATATTTCAAGAACATATATTTTATATTTATATCAGACTAAATTAAATGAAGCTAGTGATCCAAATGAGTTAGAACGAAGTAATTATGGGAACTGTCGAAATTATAAAAAAAAAATGAATAACACAAAAGGTGAAATAAAAAGAATATTTAAGGTAAAAAGAAGAAAGATCAACTTTTGCGTCACCATCAGACTAATACAAACGCTTTCTACACCATTTATGAAATTGAAAGCTGTACCATACCAAGGTAGGTCTGCATAGAAAGGTGTTTTCAAGTTTATTGTGACTAGCTTTCACACTGATAAATTATTAGCTTTTCGCTACCCCTCCTTTATAAATTACCAAAACTGGCTGCAACAAAGAAGAGCGTTTACCTTAGTTCCAGCGTTCGGCAGCTAAGCTGAAAGCAAAACAGAAAAGGCATTAAAATATCCTTTGAAATTGCAAACATTCACAAGCTAATCCTGATAAATGCCTTTCACAATTCAATTAATAATACCGTACACATCAAAAACCCTTTTGAAAACAGTGTCGTGGTTGATAAATAGCCGTGTGCAATACGTCAGCAGTGTCGTAGGAGGACAAAACGCTGAAAAGTGATAAATGGAAGAATTCTGACTTCGAGCTTTCCGTAGCAGCTTGGACGCTGACGTTTTTGACACTAAATAGGCTAAACTAATTTATTATTATGTAAACTCACAGCAGGATACTATAAACAATGACTTGTCTTCACGTTGGACATAAAAGCGTTTCTAAGCCATCGATTCTAGGTTGAAACGGCTCATGGCGAGATTAGAAAAAGATGTTAAGAAGGCCTCTGCCATGATAAAGACAGTCAAATAAATTTAATTGCCGGAATTCCAAATATTACGAAGAATAGATTTTTTTTGCTATCTATGCAAAATAAATTCAGTCAATTTGGAGTGCTTGAGGAGCAGCAACACCAAGTGATTGTCGCAATCACGCAACACAACAAATCATAACGCAACACATTCGTGATAATTTTTTTTTGTTTTAAACTGGGCTGTTTTATTTGTATTTTCTGCTCTTTTTAGGATATATTTCTTCCTTTATAGTAATTTCTGCTCTTTTTTAAGTTTCACATTTTATATGAAACTACTTTCTGCTC
The DNA here is from genome assembly GCA_027921565.1 of Artemia sinica. Lineage (NCBI taxonomy): Eukaryota > Metazoa > Arthropoda > Branchiopoda > Anostraca > Artemiidae > Artemia > Artemia sinica. The sequence goes on from CM051256.1 coordinate 38,851,062, forward strand.
CTTATAAATTCAGTTTTTACTCTTCATGAGCAAACCTAATTTTTTAAATTCAGTCTATTCTCGCTTCTTCACTGGTATGCCATGTTTACATAATTTTTTATTGACATACTAAGTACTTCAGGTACATATGGAGTAATTTGTTTAGGGGGAGGGAAAAAACAAAAACTTTTTTCAGTATTTTCATTTGGCCTTTAACAACCCCATTTTTGCTCACTTTTCTTTCTTTATGTTATGTCATGCCAATGTGGTTTAAGAAATTATCAAAAAAAAACTATTTTTTTTGACAATTTGAATAAAAAGCACCCAAAAGCTTGGGAGAATATGAGATTTGGGCGGCATACGCCTTAAGTTTCCTGCTTATGTTCCTTTTTTTTTTATTCCAATATTCACGGCACCAGGTACTTCAAAGTATCTGATATGCCGCTATTCATTTACCTCGTTCAATGGCCTCGAGGTTTTAAATGTCTATTGAACCTTCTTTTGAAGGTGTCAACAGAGGGATTTGCAGGGATAATATCCCCAGGAAGGTCGTTCCAGATAGAAGTGCAACGCCGGATGAAGCTGTTCCTCAAGTACTCGGTTTGTGGCGTATCCTCCTTTAGATAATTGGACCGAGCTGTGTGCCTTCGTGTCTGCCTTGTCGGCTGGACAAAGGGGGGCACAATTCGAGAGAGCTCGTCTGAGGGAGGCGAATTCATGTACTTGTAAAAAACAGCCATCGACGCTACATCAAACCTTTCATTTAGAGGCTGGAGCAATTCTTGTGTAGAGGCGCAGCCCGTCCTAATTGCCCTATTCTGGATCTTCTGAAGTGGTGCCAACAATATTCATATTGTAATATTAGCCTCACACATGTAATCAACTTTTTCAAAAAATGCTTTCTTTGCTGGATATCAAACATCACTTGTGAAATATGTAGGCTACTCACCATATTCTGATTTTGAACTTCTGTATTGGACTATTAAGGGGGACATTTCTCCCAGCCTCCCTAGGTTTTGAATAATGTTGAGTTTAGTAATTTCACTGAAAATGCCTATTTTGGTATTACCATTGAAAATCGAAAAAAAACTACAAAATTACCCCCTAGATTATGAAAAATAAAGTTCGCCCCTCTCCCCTACATTTTCATAAATTGATGACACTGATAATACTTCACTTTGGGCTCATCAATCATACAGGTTAAAAGTCTTCATATGACGCCAGTTTCAACAAGGTTTTAAATGTCCACCTTTCTACTAAAATGTATATACAATACAAAATCTCTGTATTGAATGGGCTATTTACATAAATTGGGTCCCTCACCTTTGGGCCAAAGCCCCAACCTTGATGCAAACGAACGCAAGCTGTAAAATATGTACTTAATGTTTTTTGATGTTTGTCATTTATATGGCGTAACTTTATTTATATTGCACTTTTCAGCGGTATCATTATATCGCTATATAGCCCCAAAATTTTCCTTGTGGGCGATTCCGCCTGAAAAATTTTCCTTAGTATGCTTCCATTTGACAAAGACTTCGCTTTCTGATCGTTTTCATGCCGGAAATCATGACGGAAATCCTCTTCGGCGGAAACTTGTTCCGGTGGAAATTCCCCGATAGAGAATTTCCCCCACACGGAAAATCCCCCCAATAAAAAATCTACCAGACAATCCCAACCCCACTAAAGATTTCCCCAGACAATTCCCCTGGAACAACTTCACCTGTAACAATGAGTCGTCAAACAGAAAGTAATACAAATAAAAATATATAATTTTGTATAGGAATTCTAGCAAATTCGTAAGGGTAAGATTTTCTCCGGAAATTTCACCCCAGGCAACTTCCCTCCCCATGGAAAATTCTCCCTGAAGAAAATTCCTTGGAAGCAGACCCCCCCCCGTGAAAAATGTCTGTATATTTCCCAATAACAAATACTTCATGTAAACTATGGGCGAACTTTTAATTTCGGTTAGAATGAACCTTCTCTCGATATTCTAAGACTATTGGCTCGATACGATCACCCCTGGCGAAAAAAAACAAACACGCATCCGTGATCATTGTTCTGGCAAAAAATACAGAATTCTACATTTTTGTAGATGGGAGCTTGAAACTTCCATAGTAGGGTTTTTTGATAAACTAAATCTGATGGTGCGATTTTCGTTAAGATTTCTTGAACTTTTGGGGGTGTTTCCCCCCTTTTTCGAAAATCAGGCAAATATTCACAGGCTCGTAGCTTTTGATGGATAACATTAAACTTTTGATGGGTGACATTAAACTTAATGAATCGTACATATTTGGAATCAGCACAAAAAGTTAATTATTTTGATATATCAGTTGATATAAAAATCCTGTTCTTTAGAGCTTCGGTTGCTATTGAACCAAGTCACTCCTTACTCACAGTTCGTTACCATCAAAGAAGGAGGCTTTGACTAGATTGGGATGGAGGAGGAGCGTGTGTAGCTGTGTTGGCCTCAGGCGGCTTGGTGCTACAGTGAGTTGTTAGTAGTAGTTAACAAAGTTATAGGTTATCTGCTGCAATCTCAATTTGCAAAGACAATGTGCCTGCTATCTTCGTTAGTAAAACATTACTGTACTAAGGAAATTGAGTATTTTTCCAAGTTTGTCGTGCTCTGCCGCTGATCGTACATGCTATATATTCCACTACTGTCCGCATCCCTGCAATTATCTTTATTGTAGATCTGACATCCACGAGACTTGGACATAAAAGGCGTTAAGCGGATCGAATTAGGCATTTCGAATTTGGCAAGAAATGGCGATACAGACAAGCTAATTAAATGGAGACTCAATTTATCTTGAACCTTGCGATCAGACTCTTGAATGGTATCATAGATTTTATACTGACGGGAAATAGGCTTTTCACTGTCATTTAAACGTTTAGTTTTCACCGGCAGTATTTTAGAAGAGGGTCTTTGAATAAACTAGCTTTCTGGCGGTTTGTGACTTATTCGTGATTCAACTACAAAAAAAGTATGGAATCAGATCTTAATCCTATTATTAAAATCGTAGGTTATAATCTGCATCAAGACATGCTCAAGCCCGATTTTTATGACTTTGTAATGACTAATTTTTTTTCTGTTTTGTGTTTTCAATATCAATGGAATGAATAATTGCTGATTGAATGCTAATGACAAAGACACTACTAAAAACTCGATTTGTTTTTTATTCCGCATATTCCATTCAAGGGCCCATCAAGGAATGTTTCCTGAGGGGGGGAGATATTTTTCGAGGGAGGGAGGTTAAAATGTATTTTTTTACAACACAAATCAAATTTTAATCACATGCATTTTTGTTACTTTTTTACGAGTCGCACAAAGTATTGGGGGGGGGGGAGGTCAAACCTGTTATCCTCGCACCCTTGATTCCTCCTTGATTCTACTTTTATCCTCTTCGGGTTTTAAACTAGATATTTTTGAAACTCAACATTGTTTGTTACCGTGAAGTGAATTTTAACTGTTCATAACAAAGACAAACTATATGGCAAAAATAAAAGGTTTAAGTGGATACATTGGGAATACATGAGAAATGTTAGTAGACACTTTTATATATTGTATAAGGAAACCAGTCACGAAAAACTCGTCAAACAGGCTATTCTCAAGAGACCGCTATACATAAATGACTGCAAAGCCGTAGTTTCTCAATGAGTTAGAATATTTAAACGATTGTTTTTGGGGTTTAAGGGGGGAAAAGGTACCTAGGTTAGGTTACGTATTTAATATATGCTATGCTTTACCCCCCACCCCCTAATGTACAAATATATAGCCCAAATTTGTTTATAAACTATTATATATTCATCCTATTTTATTTGATTTCATTAGCATTACCCAAACTTGACTTTTTAGAAGTGTCCATATAACGCACCAGTACCGAAAGTTAAATGAATTATCAATTTTTCCTAGTGGGGAAGGTCTCTGGGACCTTCCCCATCCTCTGACCTTCCCTAGATCCTCTGGGATCTTGAGCGAATTCATCCTTGTGCATGCCTTATTAGATTAGAAAGCATACATTGGCTGTCACATTGTTTTAAAGCATAATCATAACAGAACCTAAGAGCTTCAGTTTGCCACTGACAGGAGAAAAGTAGCGGCGATTGGAGAGCAGGGGGCATGCACCCCATAGATTTTTTGTCTTCCCTAGATTTTGACAAAAACCTCTTTCTGAGTATTTTCATTGAAAGGTACCTTTTTTTCTATTCCCATTGAAAAGGCCGAGAAAAATAATAAACATGCCTCCCTCTGAATATTATCCCTCTCCCTCTGATATTTGCCTCCCTTATTTAATTAAAAAGCAAACATAGGCTGTCGCATTGTTTTAAAGCATAGGCTAATCATAACAGAACCCTAAGAGCTTCAGTTTGCGAGTGACAGGAGAAAAGTAGCGGCGATTGGAGGGCAGGGGGCATGCACCCCAGTAGCGGATCCAGGGGGCGGGATGAGAGGGGTGCGCACCCCCTTAACGTAGTCTAGCGTAGTGTAATTTACTTACTTAACGCAATATTGCGTTAATTAAACTTGCTCCTACCGCAAGTTTATCGGATCAACCTATTTTGCCCCCCCCCCCCTAAAAAAAATCCTGGATCCACCCCTGATGCACCCCCTAGCTTTTTTGTCTCCACTAGGTTTTGATAAAAACCTCTTTCTGAGATATTTTAATTGAAAGATACCTTTTTTTCTATTTCCATTTAAAAGGCTGAAAAAATGATAAATTTGCCTCCTCCTAAATCTTAAAAAATACATCTCTCCCCTAATTTTTTTTTGAATTGACGTTACTATAATACTCGCACGATTTAGCTGTGGAAATAGCCAAAGAAAGGGTGATGTCTGAAGGAAACCTTTTTTTATCGGATTTTTCATGCTGAAATTCCTTAATTTACGGTTTTTCACACTCCAAAGTAAAACACTTTCGATAGTATTTTAATTGTAGTAGCGCCAGAACGTATCCGTTATTTCCGTTGTTTTTTTCATTATGGGATTCACATATATTGTATCAAAGAGGAGATCATAGAAAGTTCAGCAAGGACTCATATCAGAAGATCTTGGGAGAAATCCACTTGGGAGAAGATCCTGAAGCATGGATCTTCCATACCTCGTTTGGAAATTAGGAACGTTTCCCAATTTGGAATTCCATGGAAAGTTTGGTTATTATATTTGGCATGTCTATAAAACCCCCAAAATGTGGATTCTAAACTCCTTGACGGAAATCACGGCCTTTCATTTTTGTTCTACTTATATTCCTCTTTTCCCTACGAACCAAATCGAGAAATTCAACCGTTTAACCAAAGGTTTATAGCCTTTCGTACCCCTGGCCCCCACCTTGATATTTTTTTCTGTACATCTAAGCCTGTACCCAGTCATACATCCGTGCCACCCATCTAGCTTCCGTGCCTATGGCATGGATCAAGCTACCTAGAGCGCAAACCCTTCGGCTTTCCTCCAGAAGATTTTTTTAGCCTGAAGAGATTATAAGTAGCTACTTTTAAACTACATAACTACAGGGATTACAGATGGTCCGTGGATTACGGATAGATACATGGATCACAACAGTGATAAACTGGAGAGTGAAACACGTGAAAATCACGTCAAAGCACGTGAAGTTAAAACATTTGGGATGTCAGAAAAATTCGAGAGGGTAAAGTTTCACTTTTGTTTTTGATTTTCGCATAAAAATTTTGCAAACATTTAAGGAGTTAAACCTCGGCCACCCCTCCCCCTAAATTAGTGGCATGAATTGGGGGAGGCATTTGACTTCCTAGGTTTTAAAAAATACCTCTTTTTAGTATTTATATCAAAATGTTTCTTTTTTTTTTTTGGGGGGGGGAGGGGGGTTGATTGCAAAAACCAAAGAAACAAAAATAGTCCCCTCTTAAATTTCCAAAATACATTTTACTCCCTCTTCATTTTTGTAAATTGGCACTCCTGCCCCCCAAGAAGGGAATAGAGGTAAATAAAAAATTTCAAATGCATACATTGAGAAAATTTCTGCAGGTGTTCAAACCTCCAACCAAATAGCTGCTAAAAGTAATATCTTACCATACCAAAAGTCACAATAAATTATCGATTCTACAAAGAACATTTAAGGCCCATTCACAGTGAGATTTTACTGATACCGAGAATTAGTTACCATTAATTTGATCCAATCAGATTTTTCGTAAAATTTTCTGGTTGGTTGAAAAATTCTGTGAAAAATATCTAATTGGCTTTGTGCAATTTAGCACCAAATCTCAGTAGTAGTAAAATATCATTATGGATTGGGCTTTAGTGGTATTCCTCCTTGAAGTTTCGCCACTGACAAAAGAACAGTGGCGTTGACTGGAGGGTAGGGGGGATGCACGCCCTAGATATTGATAGAATCTCTTTTTGAAATATTATATCTGAGGCTTAAGTGATAATATTTGTGTCTTGTTACAATGTGTTCTTTTTGCTGAATCTTTAATGTTATTTTTTTTATTTCAATACTCCGCTTTTTTCTTGATTTTTGTAAGCGGATTTACAGAAAATTATTATCATTACTATTGTAATGTTTTAATACTCAAGAAAAATAAAACGTCTCCAGGAAATGTTTATTTCACTATATTTTCACTTCTATCAAACAACTCCTTACTTGACAAGAGAAAGGATTGGTTACTAATCTTGAATAAGTTTTTCACTTGATTTATTTATATTCTTTCTGATTTAGAGATTCCTGAGTGTTTCCATTAAAAGAAAGAAAAATAAGAAGAAATAGCACAGAGAGTGAATTTTCAGTAAAGAGTGAAATTCAAACTTAAAACATGCACAAACGACCCAAGGTAAGCTATCACTCCTACAATATTTCTTGACTATTGTAAAAGATTGCTTACTTTACTGAAAACACAGGAGATGAAAAAAATAGGGTACTCATACCTTATAAGTATTGGTCATTCTCTTTTAATTCCATTGTGATATACTTGACGCCGAGTCTTCAATCAAAAATAAATTTGTATGAATTCTATTCATGTTAGTTGAGCATAAACTTTATTTTTATAAAATCAAGATGTAGCCTAATGGTTTACCCTGTTTTTCTTTTTTCTTTGAAAAATCACATAAATCGAAATTTTCGGCGTAACATTCGGTACGTTCAGCAAAGCACTCAATCTATTATACAACATTAAAATTGTTGTCTATTGGGGGGGGGGGCACGAGCTCCCCTGGAATTTTCCTTCCCTTACATTACAAAAAATATACTTCGGGGTTTTTTCATTGAAAAATGTTTTTATTTGGTATTTTCACTGAAAAATGAAAAAACAACTTATTTCTGACCTCCCTTGATTTCGAGAAAAATAATTCTCCCCCTTCCCCATAAATTTTTTGAACTGAAGCCACTGTAAATGAAGGGGAAAAATAAGGATGACGGTCTACTTTTTATCTTGGTTAACATCTAAGATAAGATAACAAGCGACGGGTGATACATTACATTGGACTTGTTTAATTTGGGCTATATATTCGCATATTAGGGGGGGGGTAAGGTTAAGTTAGGGGCGCTGTCCTAATACTTTACCCCCCCCCCCCTTCTTATGTGTAAGCATATAGCCCGAATTATATTATTATATAAACTAAAGGTTATATTTCATTACGATTAACCTAACTTCACTTCTTGGTCGTCTAATTAACAATTAGATTAACAATTAACAATAATGTATAACAATAACAATAACAGTAACGAATTAACAATTATCTAATAACGTTTAATTAACAAGTACCTAAAAGACATAAAATAATGAACCAAAATATCTTACAGATCCCAAACAATCTTATAAGACGTTGGAAGGTACCAGACAAGTGGCATTCTCGAGCCAAATCAGGAAGAGTATTTAATATAACATGACCGCAAATAAAGATCTCAAATCGATTCTTACCATTGGAGTAAGCGGAATTTGAATATCCTGAGAACTAAGGAGCTGATACAAAGAATGGAATAGACCTAAGGGTCCGGGGAAGGTCACCCTGAAGCTGACGATTAGTGTAAGATGTAAAGGAAAGAATGTACATTTTTCGACATCAAGCTACAGTTTAGATGCTGAACGATTTGTTTCTGAGGTCAGATTTATACCTTTAATATAATTGTTAGGAAAACGTTTAGGAAATGAAGGAAAAGGATAAGTCCATATAACACGGTAATAAAAAACATACGGACTGTATTAAGCTGTGAGTCTGTTTGAATCTTTCTCATTTCTTCTGTCAAGAAAATGAAATATTGTTTCATGTAATTTTGATATAGTAGCACAGTTTATTAATATGCATAGCTTGTACCCAGGGTTGCCGCCTCAACATCATTCCTGTCAAAATGACACATTTTAGGGCTTGTAATTACGGTTTTAGGCATATTTAAGTTTAGATGTTTTTAATGCTTGTCTAATTGAGGACTAGATCGATTAGGGTCTTATTAGAATATTACAGACAAAGATAAGTAAATACAAGAGATCAAGTTTGGACTATAATGGGAGACAAATATTTTTTTAGGACTCCGGGATTATTTTTTTGCATTTCTAGCTGGTTGTACAATACTTTATAGTATAATCTGTGGCAATATTCGTCGCACTTATCTCAGGGCTAGTGTGACTGGGTAAGGATAAAAAAAATGTATTTACTTTGGAAATAAGATCTAGATTTCAAAATCAATATTAAATCTATACATAAATTTTTAATTCCATCTATGTTATTGACTTACATGTTCCTCGGTTCCTCAATTCCTCAGTCAGACAGATAGGAGTGACAAAAACAATTTTGTTTCTGTGACAGTGACACAAAGCATAAATGGTGTGCAGAAAGAATCTTTGTTTCGATACCCAGTTCCAACTATCAAATTCTTTCAATCAGACACATGCGCGGAGGAGAGGTGCCTGTGAGGTTGGTCTCCCCAAAATCTCAGGATCTTTAAGATGAGCTTTATTGGGTAGTTTCACTGTATTTTCCCATTGTTTGCTGTTTAGACAGGTGTCGCTAAGATGGTGCCTTGTATTAACGACATGGCCTTGACAAAAACTCAGCTAATAATTATGACACTCGCTGAGACAATGCAAGATCAACCGTCATATTAATAGCAAATACTAAATAATAGTGGCGTCAATTGGTGTCTCCTCCCTAGATTCTCTTCTAAATTCTAAAAATACCTTAACTTGAGGTATTTTCATCGAAAAACGATCTTCTTGTATTTTCATTGAAAAAAGGACAAGTTTCCTCCTCCCCCCCATATATTTTGAAAATACATTTCGCTCCCCTTACATTTTTGGTACATTGACGCCACTACTAGATGAAAACGTTATCAGTTTTGTTGAGTCTAAAATTATACTGCCAAAAAATTTTGTATTTATGAAATATTGTGAATAAGAAAGTGAAGTCACAAACATCTTTTAAGACTCTGAAAAGGTTACGATTAAGGAATGTTTGACTCAACAAAAGTACGAAGAATATTGCCACAGATTATACTATAAAGTATTGTAAAACCAGTGGCAGATCCAGGGGAGGGGGCACGCCCCCTAACGTAGTCTAAACTAGTGTAATTTACTTAATTAACGCAATTTTGCGTTAATTAAACTTGCTCCTAACGCAAGTTTATCAGATCAACCTATTTTGCCCCCCCCCCCGGAAAAAAAATCCTGGATCCGCCCTTGTGTACAACCAGCTAGAAATGCATAAAACTAATCTTGGAGTCCTAAAAAAATATTTGTCTTCCATCATCGTCCAAACTTGACCTCTTGTATTTACTTATCTTAGTCTGTAATATTGTAATAAGTCCTAAATTGAACTAGTCCTCAATTAGACAAGCATTAAAAACATCTAAACTTAAATATGCCTAAAACGGTAATTACAAGTCCTAAAATGTGTCATTTTGACAGGAATGATGTTGAGGCGGCCAGTTTTGTTGAGTCTGAAATTATGCTGCAAAAAATTTGTATGGTTATGAAATATTGTAAACAAGGAAGTGAAGTCACAAACATCTTTTAAGGGTCTGAAAAGATTACGATTAAGGAAAGTTTGGAAACCTGTGAGTAAGCATATGTACGGTATTTTAATAGAAAATGTAACCGAATCTTCAGATTACTGACTATTTAACTCAGTGGCGGATCCAGGGGGCAACCCCCCCTAGCGTAGTCTAAAGTAGTGTAACTTACTTAATTAACTCAAGTTTGCGTTAACTAAACTTGCTCTTAACGCAAGTTTATCGGATCAACCTATTTTGCGCCCCCCTAAATTTTTTTCTTCGGATGAACCTATTTTGCCCCCCCCCCTAAGAAAATCCTGGATCCGCCCCTGATTTAATTCCTTCCAATCAAAGGGAAAACCAAATAAGAATATATGTTTATCATATCAGTGTCTATCCAAATTGACAGCAAAATACAGTTGTACGACCCTTATAGAAGAGGATATAAAGGGAAAACCGAACTTGAATAAAGCAACAGCCCTGACATGAACACACTCGATTGTTTCGCTTGGCCGCTCCCTATTGTCAAATTTGACTGAAATTTCTGACACTTTGCAAACAAAAAGCGTCTCAAGGTGTTCCTTATCAGCAAACCATCGCATTTACCAGACAGCTTGGCGGCATTGCCAAAAACTGGGGTCCCGGAAACAAACCCCGTTCGCTACATCATTAAGCTCATTTACTTATTGCCGACAACTAGCAAATGAGGGAATCGATAGGCCCAACTTAGCAAGTAGTACAAATAGCCTGGCTGATAAGAGAAATCACAAGACCTCAAAGGTAGGCTAAAGGACAGTTGAAGGTAATCTTAGCAAGTCAGATATTAAAGGGACATGACTTCTAAAGTATTAGGCGAGTACAAGAGCGTATCCAGAAATTTCGTTTGGGGAAGGGGGTACAAGATTACTTTTCAAAACACAACGATATTGTTTCTATGCATTTTTGTTACTTTTTGGTCAATTGGACGAAAATAGCTGGGGAGTGGGGAGGTTGGGTGGGAAAGGGAGCTGATTTTCACTGCTGAAAATACACATAACGGCGCAGTCGTATCCACGATTTTTGTTCGAAAGGATTTTACAAAAAAAAAAAAATTAAAAGACGGATGAAAATTTTTTCATATACTTTTTCGTCACGTTTTTACGAGTCAGAAAAACACTTCGGGGCGAGGTTAAAACCCCCTTACCCACTCCCTGGATACGGCCTTGCATAATGGCTACTAGTATTTTGAATTGCCCAAGTGATAATTGTCTCCATTCATATTTTGGATCGAATCCAATCACAACGAAACAGACAGATTACTGGTAAAAAAAAAAATCTTGTGACACAAAAATTTTCATTCTGTTTACTGGCTTGAAATTCAAAGAATCAACCAATCAGGTTCTAAAAGGCGAAGTTATTTGTCCCTCCAGAAATTGCATCATGGTTGCAGCAATAGCTGCAGACTAGTAAAGAGCGAACCACGGACCATAGTAACCAAAATAAAAAAAAACGAGTTTAGAAAAAAAAATGCACAGTGAAAAATAATTACAATCTGATACTGATTTAGGAATGGATAACTTAAATTTTGATTCGTCTTAAGAGTAAAAGTTTATTGCGAAAAGAAATTTATTAGGATTTTAAAAAAAAATACTAAAACCCCTCGAAAATGGCATCAGATCAGAATGAAAAGCAAACGATTTTAATCAGCATCGTGAAAATCTTGTACAGAGAAACTCCAGTCCCCCTCCCCCCTTGAATAACAAGGAAAATCACTTTTTCGCATGGGTAGCACTGATCTGTCTCCCTTTTTTCTTTTTTTTTCCAGGGCTAGCGAGTTACAAAAAAAACATCATAGAGATGCTTAATGGCTCATTCAAAATCTATTTCTAATATCTACTTGCTTTTTATAAATTCCACCCTCTGTAAGTGCCATATGGCACTTACAGAGGGTATAATCTATAACGCTTTTCATAGTCTTACACAAACTGCGGTATCAGTAACTTTCCGTATACAATTAAAATTATCTTAAAAACTTATGCATAAAAATAAATATCATCTTAATAAATGCAAAGTTATTAAACATCCGACAAAAGTACTGAATTGATTTATCAGATAACCTCTTGGTCTCACCTAGTTTTACTCGAAATGAAGAACAAATAAACCATAATGTGAACTCAGGAAATCCAGTTATTTCTCTCTATACAAAGGGGAATTTTAAGTTATGATACAAATTCTAAAGTAATTCTGTAGTCCTAATACTATCAAGATTGGTTCACTTTGAACTTGTCTACAAAATAATCATAAAGCGTCCTTTTCAGATTCAAAACGACAGTCAATAACAATGACTTAGCTCATTGTGCAGAAGTGATGCCAAATTAATAAAAAAAAAAAAATTCAGCAACAATCCTAAAATGATTTATTTTTATACTCCTAAATGTGTCATTAAATGGTTTACTTTTATTCTACCAAAACTCCTACATTGTTTTATGTTTTCAGTAGAGCGCTAGTTTTCGATAATCCTACAAACATAGGAAAATATCGCCAGTTGATTTCTTTGCACTGATTTTATCGATATATGTTAGGTAGGCTGTGAAGTAGTAATTTTTGTTCGTTTTAAGTTTCAACTGCAATCTTTACTTCCCTCAGAAAAACTACTTTTTTTAAATTAATTTCCTCAAGAAGCAATGCGCTTCTTAAAACTCATTCATTTTTCAATGAATTTTTCAATTTGGTTGAAAAATTGAAAAAATCACCCCCCTACATTTTGAAAAGTGCATTTTGCCTTCCCCTCCCTATTTTCATGAATTTTGGCCCTGCTCTTGTTCTCTTTGGTCTAATGTAAAAGAACTATGAAAGTCACCTGACTATAAAGCAAAAATGGATTAAGTAATCACTTTTCTGAAATGTGGAAGGGCCATAGCCAGAATTAATTGTTTTGGGAAGGGCAGCTAATTTTAAGGAGAAAGGAAGGAGGCTACCAATAGAAAATGTTTTTACTCCCGTTGCATAATTTCAGAATACAGCTTACTTTTTGTATTTTTTTTTTTCTTTTAAAGGGGGTAGAATCAAGGGCAAAAAAAATTGTAGGTCATTATTTTATAATCTTCTGGAGAGAGGCCTTTGGGCAAATTTTAGTGGGTGTGGATTACCCTTTCTTCATCTCTGGGCATCATGAAAGTCTCAAAAAGATATTTCTTGAAAATTAGGGCTGATCAAAATCTAGGATTGACAAATGACACCCTTGGTGTGCAAGGATGTCATAATGTATTATATACACCAAATGTATAAAAAGTGTTGACTATAATTCTTCACAACAGACTAAACGATAAGGAATTTGTAAAACTGAATTCGTTGATATCATTGTTTACTATTACTACTACTACTAGCAACTCACCGCAGCACCAAGCCGCCTGAGGCCAACACTGCTACGCCCGCTCCAGGCTGATTGAATTCCGGGCTAATCGCAAAACATAGAGGAGATAAAAAGTCGTTGATTCTAAATACAAGCATGGAATGTAAATTAGTTCGATCCTTAAACAGGTCTACTACAGTCTTACGATCCTGCTGAACATAGGCTTAAAATGAACGGAAGTCTTTTGTTATCCAGGTATTGAGGATACCGACATCTCAGTTAAATTCACCGCAAAAAGGGTAGTGGTGTGACATTTTGACGTATCTCCAGTTGCCCAGCTAAGGACAATTACTTTAACACCTGTCCTTAAACCCAAGATTTAAAATTATTTAAAACTGTTTTGGACACGGAAATTGGTTAAATTCCTCTGTTTGTGGAACAGGTATTTTTGAACAATACAGAGCAGTCAGAATTCGTATTTCTCATCAAGGAAATAGTAAACAGACGGAGAGAAAAAATTACTACCATAATGAACATGTAAGACAAGAATTTAAAATAGGCGAGAACATGACACTTCTTACTGATGAAAAGAACATTGAGACTAACTGCCAGGCGTTTGAAAATAAAACGGCGTTATTCGTTAAAATTATCGCGAATATAAACTGAAATATGTATTCATTAGAAAATGAGAGACGCTTCTACTATCCTAATCAATTATCTAAATAAACTGGCATTACTCATTGGGTCTTAGTAAGACTCTAAACGATTTTCAAAAACAACGATTCATTTCATGAAGCTATTTACTTGCAAAATTAAAAAGAAAAATGAAGAAATTTGTAGTTTGCTGTAATGATTGTGGTAATTTGAATTTGGCGCTAAAAATCCCAAGCCAGGAACAAATGCAAATATTGGTCTACAGCTTTCCGCTAGTCACGAATATTAAAAGGAAAGTCAATCCCACTTCGGTGGCCAGCTCAGAAAGAGCAGTCTAAATTTTCATATCCAGCGAAATATATATAAATAACTAAAGAAGAGTCTTCTACCCCTTTCACACTCAACCACAGATAGACAGAAGTGGCAGTTAATTTCAGACACATGGGATTAATCATGGATATAAATCACATTTGTGCTCCTGCATGGCAGCCGCTTCTGCTGTGTTTGCTCAACTTCGAAGACCCCTGTAGAAGAAGAAGGAGATTCACGTCACAATCAAGTCCCGCATTTATGAAGCCCTAATGAGTTCTATCCTTCTGCATGGTAGTGAGACCTGACCTTCGAAAGTAACAAAGGTAGATACACTGAATGCGTTCGACCACACATGCCTGGGGCAAATACTTAGCTTGCGATTGCGCGACGGACAGTCAAATGGATCAATCCGCCCATGTTGTGAGATAAAGCTCGACATCGGGATGTATTGCAGCACCAGAACCTGCTCTAATTTCACCATATGGTTGACGTCCGACGAAAATGGCTCTACGCTACAAGCCACTTTAAGAATGGAAGAGGTCTCGGGGTGGACAAACTAAGACATGGGTGAGCACTTTCAAGAAGGACGTTGGGCCAATAGAAGGTTTCGTTGTCATCGCCAACGTTGGAGACCCTGACTGGCTACAAATAGTGATTCCACAGATCCACAATCGAGCAAAGTAGAATTTATTTACCTGCACCATCCTCGCACCAATTAGATTTGCCACGGACCTTATCACCTTATCCAGGTACAAGCATTTACATAAAGTTCAACCAAAAGTCATAAAACTGATCAAACTTATAGCAAATGACCAATATTCGACAAAAAGTGAATAAGACAATTATTAACTTGGGGTTGGATCTTATTTTAATCAATATATTGTCAATTTACAGTAATCCGAAGTCATAAGATCAAACAAAATAGGATAAAATAGGATATGATAAAACAGCATCCTTAGTAAAGGATCATAGGCAGCATAATAGCGAAGCCTAAGTAAAGAGCGAGCACAATGTCTTATTTATTTCTTGTTTTTTTTTTGTTTTTTTTTAGACCAGGGCACTTCGTTAAAAGGAGTTGCCGCAGAAACTTTGAAAAGGGCTAATTCGATGGGAAAGTGAGAAACTACATTGGAAACTACCAAAAAACAGCATCGATAAATAAATGAAACCCAACGAACAGAAATTACGATAAATAGGTCGGGGGAGGTGGTTACGTGGGAGGATCTTCCCATGGAGGAATGTTTCACGGGGGAAGAGAATTTTCATGTAAGGGGCACTGGATTTCCCAGTATTATTTAAAAAACAATCTGAAACTAAATAAACAAACAAGTTTTTCCAACTGAAAGTAAAGAGCAACATTAAAACTTAAAACGGACAGAAAATATTACGCATATAAGGGGGGTTGTCTCTCCTCAATTGCTCGCTCTTACGCTAATTTTTTTTTTTAACTTTTAAAAGATGTTATTATTCTAATTAAACAACCTTTGTGGTTCAGGAGTCATTCTTAAATAACCAGGCGCGAATCTCCAGCATTTTTATAAGGGAGGGGGGGGGGGCAAGAGGGGTCCATATCTGGATAGTCAAAGGGCTTGGGATGTATAATATATTTTATCTCCACATTATTGGGGGGGGGGGGCAACTGCCCCCCCTGCCACCCCAAACGACGCCCCTGTAAATAACTGGAACAAAAGTCAAACTTAGGTTATTAAAAGGATATTGTTAATTTAAAAAAAAGTAAAATTAATATACAAATTCCGTTTTAATTTTTCATGTGTGGTGAGCGAAATTCAAAACCTGCATTAATTAAAAAATGTTCAGAAATTAAATAATAAAACAAGTTTTTTTTAACTGAAAGTAAGGAGTGACATTGAAACTTAAAACGAACAGAAATTATACCGTATATGAAAGGGGCTCTCCCCTCCTCAAAGCCACGCTCTTTATGCTAAAGTTTGACTCTTTCTCACAACTCTACTTTTAAAACAATAAAAAACTTTAGCATAGAGAGCGGAGCGTTGAGGAATGGACAGCCCCTTTCATATTCGGAAAAATTTCTGTTCGTTTTAATTTTTAATGTCGCTCCTTGCTTTCAGTTAAATTTTTTTTTTTTAATTCAATTTCGTTTAAGGTTCATTCACGATGAGATTTCGCTAATACCGAGATTTACCTAGCGCTAATTTGAACCAATCAGAGTTTTCATTGAATTTTTTGAGAAATTCTATGAACATTTCTGACTGGCTTAAATTAGCGCTAGCTAAATTTCGGAGTTAGTAAAATCTCATTCTGAATGGGGCATAAATAAACATAAGAATAAAAAAAAAAAAAACAAAATAACAACCAAATAACAGCAAAAATATAAAACCATAACATTTTCTCAACTTTTTTTTTCAAAGCATTAATAATAAGATTCCTTGTTCTAGTTCATTATTAAAAAAGAAACAAAGACTATTTTCCAGAAGAAACACCAGAGGGCTCATTGGCCCGTGTAAGAGCCTGTATACTTTTCCTTGTGCCCTTGGAAGACCAAGGCAAGTAAAACCACATTCATAATGATATTTTCCTAATACCGAGATTTAGCTAGCGCTAATTTGAGCCAATCAGAATTTGTCGTATAATTTTTATGCCAATCAGAATTTTCGATATTTATGCATTATATCTAACCCACCGCCATACACGAAAGAAGTAAAGTTTGGTTAATGCTAATGATATAAAATAAAACAGGATGAATAAAATATAATAGTTTAGAAACAAATTTGGACTATATATTTGCACATTAGGGGGGGGGGCGAGGGGTAAAGCATAGCATCTATTAAATACGTAACCTAGACTAACCTAGGTACCTTCCCCCCTAAACCCGCCAAAAACAACAGTTAAACACTGTAAACGCAATAAGAAATCACGCTTTGCGATCCATTTATCTAGCAAATACCCGTTTGTCTGGTTTCCTTGTACAGTCTATAGCGGCGGGTTAGATATAATGCACAAGTACCGGATTTTCTATAAAAATCTGATTGGCTCAAATTTACATTAGCAAAATCTTGGTATTAGTAAAAGGTCATTGTGGACCAAATAAAAACATCTATGAGCGAGGACCTTATAGAATCTTACAGCGGCACCAAAGTGAATTGTAAAATCAGCAAATTTTTCAGGGGTCAAAAACAGAAAAGTCTACTTTCGAGGTACACCTTAAAGTCCTACTTCGTTTAACGCAATGCAAATAGGTTCCATATGAATTTTTACCACACGAAGGTCGTCAGACAAAGGGGAGTCCTATGCGTAAGGAATATGATTTGTGCCATGGTTGGAGCGACTTGACTTAAGTCCCGTCCGTCCTTGGAGGTCGTCTTGGGGCCTCTTTCTTTGTAATGTCGTGGATGTGCCTTCTGTATGCTCCATGGTCTTCTGCGAAGAAGGTCCGAGAGGCGGTGAGGTACGAAGTTTTCCTTCCACCTTTTTGGGGGACGACCACGAGGACGGGAACCGTGAATTTGGCCTTCGAAGGTGATTTTCGGGAGACGGGACTGACTCATCTGTTGTACGTGACCGAGCCATCGAAGTTGCTGGAGCTGGATCTTCATGAGAATTGTTTGTTGTATTTTAAGGCGCTAGAGAAGTTCGACGTTTGAGATTCTATCAAGGTAAGTGATCCCGGCGATGCGGCATAGGCACTTAGTTTCAAATGCTGCGAATCGACAATTGTCATCCACCTTCAGCGTCCATGTTTCACATGAGTAGATTGCGATGGGGACGACCAGGGTATCAAAAAGTCGTGTCTTAAGCCGCAGAGACAAATCCTTGCTTCGCCATATCGGCATAAGGGCTTTGAAACTGGAACTCGCGAGGGCGAGACGTCTTTTAATGTCTTTTTAGTGACTGTTGTCGCAGGTGATGAAACTACCGAGGTAAGTGAACTCGTCGACCCACTGGATACTCTCGCCATTAAGTTTCAGGTCTGGCTTAACTGTATTCTGCGGCTTTCGTGAGCAGCACATAGCCTTTGTTTTTGATACATTAATGATTATTCCAGAAGAACTAGTGGCTTCGAGGACGTCGTTGGCAACGGCTTGTAAATCCTCGGGTGTTTCAGCCATTTCGTTGATATCGTCGGCGTAGGCTAGCTTATCTGTCTGAACACCCACTATATGTGCGCCGCAAGTTGTTTTCACCAGAGATAAGACTGCTGTGAGGAAGAGTTTAAACAGCTCTGGAGACAAGAGACATCTTTGAAGGACACCTGCAGACGTCTGGAAACTGTCAGTGGACCTTCACTAGTCAGGACGCGACTCCCAAATTTAGAGTACATATCTTTGATAAAGTCGACTAGGTTTTGTGGGATTCCGTAAAGGAGGAGGATATGCCATAGGCCATTTCTCCAAATAAGGTCAAATACTTGCCTAAAGTCGATGAAAAGTTGATACAGGTCACGACCGAATTCCAGATATTTCTCTAAAATATGGCACACAGTGAAAATCTGGTCAACAGTCGATCTCCTAGGGCGAAAACCGGTTTGGTATTCTTGGATGACTAAGGACGACATGGCTCTGATCCGTTGAAGTATAATTCGGGTGAGGTATTTGGCAGTTTGACTTATTAAGCTAACAGGACGGTTATAATCACATTTCGCCTTTGACCCCTTCTTGTGTAGCGGAACAATTGTGGCCTCGCGCCAAGAAGTTGGGAAATGACCCTCTTGCCAGGCAACGGATACGATCTTGTGGAAAAGATCTATAAGTGGTTCATACCGGACTTTCAGCAGTTCTGCCTTTATTCCGTCCGGGCCAGGGGCCTTGTTATTCGTCAGCGCTTGGATCGCGTCTTCGACCACAGAACGGAGAGGAGGTGGGCTGGGGTCTGAGACAGTAACGGGAAACAGGTCCAAGACAGCAGGGCCTGGAAGGATATCAGAATTAAGCTTTTCTTTGAAATGCCCTATCCATTTCGATCAGATACCTTCTGTGCTTTGTATCTTTGAGCCGTTTTTATCTAGCAGTGCGCAAGAACTGAGACTCTTCTTGCTTGCTAGCTCACAAACTCTCTTATGCATAAACTGTGAGTCTCCTTTCTTAAAATCAGACTCACACTGTTCGAATTTGTCTTTTATGTAGGCGCGATGGGCTCTACGGGTGGCTTTTTTCTACAGCAAGCTTCAACTGCTTATATCTGTCCCTACTCTCTCTGTCTGACCTGTTATTGTGTTTTCGTTTCTCAGCACATACTAAAGAAATTTCGTTCGTTATCCAAGGCTTTTTACCCCCCCCCCCCCCCCTTTTGGTTCCTAGAGCGGATATCGCTTTGTCGCTGATGATCTTAGAGGAGTTTGTGACCAGTTTGACGATATCCTCTTTAGATAGAGTTATAGGAGTATCCAAAAGAAGGTCCAATATTTGAGCAGATAGTTCCTCGATGTAAGTCTGGCGGGTTTTAGGGTCTTTGAGAAGATGCGTGTTGAAACGAGTAAGTCTCTTGTTCAGCTTTGCGGAAGTTTTCAGGTGTATCTTCAGTGCAGACATGACCAAGGAATGGCCACTGTCAAAATCGCCACCTGCGAGTGTAACAGTATCTAGCACAGACTATTTCCACCGCCTAAAAACGAGCACGTAATCAATAAGATTACGGTTTTTTCCGTCCGTTGAGGTCCATGTCGCCTTACGATGTTCTCTGTGTTTGAAGAGAGTATTGGTAACGGCCAGGTAACGGTCGTTGTCTCTGCATAATTCAATGAGGCATTCACCCTTCTTGTTAAGTCTTCCAAGTCCAAATTTACCCATAATATCTTCATTTCCAGCTGAAACGTTACCGATAATAGCATTGGAGTCACCAATGAGAACGACAAGGTCTTTTTTGGGAACTGCGTCAACTAGGCTTTGCAGTTGAAGATAAAAATTGTCAGACTCTTCATCTGGTTTGCTGCAGTCAGAAGCGTAGACATGTATGATCGTGATGTTGATCGGTGAACCTTTCATTCGTATCATAATCAACCGTTCTGACACAGGCGTTACGGAAATCAAGGATCTTCGTGCTTTACTTAACATAAAAAAGCCAACACCTTGGCGATTGAAGCCATCGGTTCTCCCAGACACTATCAGACTAGTGTTGCCAATCCTTTCTTCGCCAGTGGTAGAGAGGTGTGTTTCTGAAAGTCACGCAATATCCCATTTATATATGTTTAGTTCATTTAGGACAAAATATATTTTGCCTTGTTTAGCAAGCGTCCTAACGTTCAGGGTTCCAATAGATAAATCAATTTAGGGGAAACATTGCCTCCAGGGTCGGAGTTGTCAACATTGTTAAAGTTTCTCCATTTGCGAGATTCTCGGTCGTCAGATCGTCGGTTGCCCCGGACGCGGTAACTTCGTCGGTTGCCCCGGACGCGGCAACTTCGTCGGTTACCCCGGAGGCGGTAGTATTAGTTCTCGATTGTTTATACTTCATAGTTTTTAATAAGAAAGAAGGTTTCTTGGCTAATTTCTGGACGGCGTTAGCCACTCCTCTCCATCTCTAGCAGGGGCCGGCTATATCTACTCCCGATAATGCGCCCTTCTGGCGTCCTGTATCACCTGCAATTTTCCCATTGCTGGGAGAAGGTACTTGTTAAATAGCTCGACCGCACTCAAGAAGTGAAGTTAGGTTAATCATAATGAAATATACTAAAATATGATGAAAATTTGATACTCCAGTAACATAATTATGGGAACTACAGCAGAGAATTATGGAAAGCAGGCCGCCCAGACAAGACCATATCTGCACAAAAAAAAACATAACTTAGTATCTCAAGATCATATGAACTCAACTGTCCGTGGAAATTTTTAAAAACTTTGCCATAAAAGTGCACTTTTAGAGATTTCCCACCCTTCTCCATAGAAAACATTCTATGTGGTCCTTCCTTAACATAACGGTGCGCACTTACAGAAATTTGATGTCAGATCCTTTTTCTTTTAATTGTGATAACTTCCTAAAGAGTTTTTTAGTTTCCTGTAGTTTAACAAACGCCCAGTGGCGGTTCTAACCTTTCTTGTGCCTGGTTAGCCCCCCCCCTGTCTCCCAAAAATTTTCTGGCGAAATTTAAACAAAAATTTGATTTATTAGCAAAATTTTCAATTTAATTAAACCTATAAATTTATTAATTAGCTCATCCCAATTGATTGCTTCTAATTCTCTACGTTCCATGCTCGTCAACGCTAAATCATTTAGTCATTCCTGGCCCATAGTCCATTTGAGGCCGTTACTATTAATTTGAGCTTACTAACAACCTCTCATTACTGACCACCGACACTACAATCGCAAATAATATTCGATAGGCAACTCTTAGGTTTGCAAAGACCCCTATTCTCCATGTTGCAAAATTAATTCTAACGACAATAAGGACGATAGGGAAGTAGAAACTTCATGAGAGTGAGTTAAGGGAAGAGCTCTGGAAAAGTGGGATATGCATGTACAGCTGTGTTGTCCTTAGACGACTAAGAATAGCCAAATTTGGTGTTTACCTTAAATTGTTCTTATTCATTATATACCACGGTAATATTTTGTGATTGTTTAAGGGCTAACAGTTTCGCCAAAAGAAGGGAACCAAAAACTATTTTGATAAACTTGGAAATAACCCCGTTATAGTCGTTACTAATAGTTTTCGTTTTGCTCGTGGAAACTTTTTGTTAACTTTGCGGAAACGTATTAATTTGGCAGGAAATTACAAAATGGAACACTGGAATTAATTATAAAATTAATAAGAATATTAAAATTATTTAAATTCAGTCTATTTACTTTGCTTTTATAGGAATAACCTTATACTTACTGCCAACTGCGCCCTCTACTTCGTTATAATAAAAATATAATTTCCAAATTACGAAGTGATTATAGACGTTAGATTATTTATTTGAAATTTTAAGCCTCTAAAATTTCTGCGCCCGTTGCAAGTGCCCCCTGTACCCGCCTAAGAACTTAATCAGTGTAGCTAAAACACTTTTTCTAAAATAAAATATATTAAGCAGTTTAAACCAGGGCCGTATGCAGGATTTTTGTTCAGGGGGGGGGGGGTTACTAATTTTTGACTCAGTTTTCGACTAATTTTACTGATTTTTACCTAAGTTTTACTAATTTTCGACTTATTTTCGAGTCGGTCAAAAATTTCGGTGGGGGGGGGTTCAAACCGGGTAAACCCCCCCCCCTGGATACGGCCTTGGTTTAAACCATCAATACTATTCATTTTGTGCAGAAACAAGCAGCTGTTTCTAAAACGTTGGTGTTTTGAGACTCTTTCCAGACTTGGTAAAAGTACAATATTGCCATAATAAAGTTTATCAAATTAGAATGAGTTAGGGAAATAAACAGAGTAAAATTCCTTTTTTCTTTAGTGTTTCCGTAGTTTTCGGAAGAACTTTAGTCTTTTTTCTTTTATATAGATCCAATTTTCTGAATTTCTATGACTATTATCTACTCTACTTTGAAGTATCTGCAAAGTCACTCTATAGCCATAAAGAATACGCAGAGACAGGAACGAACACGTGCATTTAATTCCGGAAGGGTGGCAAATTTGAAGAAAAATTGATGACGTAGAACATGTATGGATCCCCGAGATGAATAGGGGGATTTCTCCACAAGCCTAGTCTGAATAAATCTTCCAGGAAAACTTGGAAACCTTTGCCCAAGCGGTAATTGCAGACCTTAAAGATAGACCGAAAAACAGTCATATTTTTTTGCGACTTTATTATTTACTTTTTAACCCACACTATACAATGGTATAATACGTGGAGTAACACGAAGAAAAACACATAAAAATACAATGCAAATCAAAATAGAAATCACAAGGAAACCGGTTACAGAGTAACACATAAAAATAAAAGACACTAAAACAAAAGAGAAAAAACACAAAAAAAAGTATATATGTATATACTAGGTATACATTTATTTACATAAAATGTATACTAAATTAAAAGGGGTTAAACAGAGCAGGAACACATATCTCAAAACAAATCTCCGTACATGTCTGAGCTTGAGACTAATCACAAACGGGACACTGTGGAATGGTAGTCCCCTTAATATACAGGATAATTTCGGTTTCTTTCGAGCTTTAATGTTACTCTTTACTTTCATTTGATATCTTTTTATTTTATATAGCCTTAAAGTGAATACGACAAAACATTATTTTTGGTATTTGAACATATATGGACAAATTACTTACTTACTTTTGCGCTGATACAGTGGCGGATCCAGGGGGCGAAGGGGACGCGCGCCTCCTAACACAGTCTAAAGTAGTGTAATTTACCTAATTAACGCGAATTTGTGTTAATTAAACTTGCTCCTAACGTAAGTTTTTCGGATTAACCTATTTTGCCCCCCCCACTAAAAAAAATCCTGGATCCGCCCCTGCGCTTATATCATTCTAATCGTTTATTCCCAAATAATTTAGATATTCCTTCTTTTTCGTTTTTTTTTATAACGAATCAAAATACCAAAAAATAAGTCCAGGAAAGTATTTTTTTAATCCTTAAGATTTGAGGGACGTCCTTGCGAAAAAGAGTTGCTGCCACATTAATTAAATGAGTATTCTTTAGTAAAACATGAATCAAAATAATGGACATTTTCCTTTCTGTTCTTTTAAATTTACAGACCATTTTACCAAACTATTTTGCACTTTATACAAACTGTTTTTTTTAACATAAATTTAACAAGAATTTGTTTAAATTTGCTTTTTTCAGAGAGAACATGTACCATAAAAAATGAAAGATATAGGCACACCCAAAAGCAATTCTCAGAAAGCGGAATAAACTAACCTGTTTTTCTTTTAAAGTTTGCAAATCTTTTGTTCTGGAAAAATCTTTCCAGAAAAGAAAAACACCGTTTTGGAGATTTTTTAGTGCTTGGATAAACCTTTTTGAGGACGTAGTAAGCTTAGCAAGCTTATGTCAATGCATGCTTTATGTCAATGAAAATAAGCAGTCAGAAACGCAAAGCCTAATTAAACTTTCTAAAGTAAAAAATTCCCGCAAATAGGTAAAAACGGATTAATCTTTTCTAAGCGGGGTAAAATGGGTTATCACGGTATTTTTGCATCGAAGAAAAATACTGCTTTTAAACCGAGACCGAGGCCGCTCCGATCAAAGTGATAAATTTGGTTAAAGTGGTAAAAGACTTGAAAGCGTAATTAGAATAAATCCAAGACAGGTTGTCTCTGTGAGAGACAAAGCTGGCATAACTTTTTCAGAGTTGCAAAAAATGACTAATTTCACTTCTTTATGGTAGTATATCATTCTAAGGCAGAACTAAGGCACAGTAAGGCTAATTCGGATAGTACGGTAAAACCCCACCGCAAAGCTGCATTGTTGTACAATTTCAGCTAAAATCTGATGTGCAAACCCTAGAATTTTCCATGAATTTCAACAAGTCAAAGTAAGGTCGGATTAAAGTCTTTACTCTGATTGGTTGAAATTCGTAAAATTCCAGGTGTTACGCCTAAGATTTTGGCAAATTTTGCGTGGGAATACTGTTAAGTAAAATCTTTTCAACAGACCTTTCCGCATATTCTCGAAAGCTTTTGAAATTTACGTTAATTTAAAAAAAAAATTGGCGTCCTCTAAAATTTCAAAAAAAAAGGCTATCTGCAATTTAATATTCTGACTCACTCCTAAAAAAATTACTTAATTTCTTTCAATAGCATTCAGTTTAATAAAATTCAAATATAATATCAGTTGAAATTTTCCAAGCGTTTCCAACCTTACCGTCACAGCGATTTAAGTTTCTTCTTAAAAACGACAGACAAATTGAAAATCTGTGAAACGGGCTATTGGACATTTTCTAATGATGTGAAAATCCTTAATTAAAATAAAACAAAATAACTAAAAGCTTTAAAAATGGGTAAATGAGTTTTAGCTAAAACAAAACAATATAAAGTTCTGAAAACGACTTCAAAACATTCTACAATAGCCTACTCACTTATATCATCTCTCAATGTGGACTGCTTCATTTTACCCCCCTTTCCTAATGGACAAATTATATAGCCCAAATTTTATACTAGCCAAATTATATATGGTCATTATGTTTCCAATATAGTACGAAAGATCTTAAGCCGAACTGGCCAGCCATCACAAAAAACCAACAGAGAAAAAAACTCAATGACAAAATGCTCTAATAGCATCTTTTCCCAACGTGGATTAGTTTGCGCAAATTGTGTATTTTTTTTGGTGGTGGTTTTATTTGTTTTTAGTTTTAGTTTGGTTTTTATCTTGTTCTTCTTGTGTTTCTCTCGAGCTGAAGACGCCTTGTTTTGAAACAGGCGAAATATCCGCGTTGTTTTACATTTCGCCTTTTCTTTCCACTGACCGCAGTCTCGTTTGTTGTCTCTTTTTTCTCAATTGAGTTTTTTCTCTATGTTTTTTTTTTTTTTTTGCCAATATAGTACAGCTCTTTTCTTCTTATTAATTTAACAGCAAGCAAGGGTAAATTTAACGGTAAACATTATTTGCCGTTAAATTTAACGGTAAACGGTAAAATTAATTTAACGGTAAACAAGCGGCGGGAAGAAAAGTCAAATATTGAAAATACAATGAGTGTATAAAATTGGGCTAAATGTGTGCCCATTAGGCGGAGGGGGTGGTAAAATGAAGTGGTCTGCATTTAGGACTGATATAAGAAAGGACTTCAGAATGCTTTAAAGTAGCTCCCAGAATATCTTAGTATTTCCTTTTGCAAAGTGGAAGCACCAACTTGATACCAAAAATTGCTTAAAAATTTCCCAGCCTATTAAACAAAAAAAAAACTTTTAAGTATTTTACTTGCGTAGCAATCATAAGAAATCGAAACGCAGATCATATAAACTAGCGATCTAACGACAGGGTACCCATTTTCAGAAATTACACACACCAGGTGGCGCGTGTGCCAAGCGTGGCAGAAATGTTCTAAGCGTGGCGGAAACTGTGCCAAGCTTGGCGGAAACTATGCCAATCACGACATACACAGCGTGGCGGCACTCTGTGGCACAAGTGACGTTCTGGCTTGTACAACTGGTGGCGGAAAGTTAGTAAACCCTCACGATCTGAATGATTAGGTTTTTGGAGAAAAGATTTCGGCGAAAGTCATTTTGAAGAAAATTTGAATACTTTGAAAATGCGAATTAAATCCCTTTATTGTCTCGTCCTTAATCCCTTCAAAGGAAGCTTAAGTATTTGGAATTGCATATTTTAGTAATTGTAAAACTTGGACTTCAGTATAAGGTATTTGCAAATGAATTATCTTTTGTTTGTATTCATGTCTATATTTAATTCCAATACTATATTGAGTGACTATCTCTATATGTCTTTGAACATAAACGAAGAGACTGTCTACTGAAATTTCCTTAACGACTTTCTCAACGAAGCAGTTGCTATAGAAAAGTCGTACCTTATCATTACCGAAATTTGCACGCGGGACACAAAGGAAAATATGCTTTTTTAACTTCTTCAACCCTTGGCGAAAAACCAACAAGAATATACAGTAATGAATTTTAATTTTACAAAAAAATTAAATTGTAAAATTAATTTCTATAAGCTATTACAACGTTAATGTTTAATGTTTTTTTTTTGTCATGTTTTTATTAGGCTATGTGTCACATTCATAATTCACTGGATTTGAGGGGCGTCCTTGCGAAAAAGAGTTGCTGCCACATTAATTAAATGAGTATTCTTTAGTAAAACATGAATCAAAATAATGGACATTTTCCTTTCTCTTCTTTTAAATTTACAGACCATTTTACCAAACTATTTTGCACTTTATACAAACTGTTTTTTTTAACAAAAATTTAACAAGAATTTGTCTCTATTTAAAGGCCCATCCCCCCCCCCCCGTCAGGAGGAGGGCATATTTGGATATACACATATTTTAATTTAATAACTGTTTTACGTTTACAGGAAAATCATACTCAGCCGCGTCCCGACACCTCCTCAAACGAAAGGGTGCAGCTTCAGAATTTTACCTAAATTTTCTAAGTTTTTACTACTACTTTGGTGTATTTTCTGGTGATTTTCTGAGGTTTTATCAAAAAAATCCTCCAATAGAGCTAAGTAGAATTCCTGAAAAACATCAGGTATATTTTACAAGCAACAATCCGGTAGATTCTGCCATTTCCGGGCCAGTTAAATTTATGGTAATATTATTCACAAACATCCTCGGAATGAGATGAACCTGATCTACAGTCGTATTAAAAGCCTTCGGTTGAGGAAGGGAGGGGGAGTCATTTCTTAGTTCCCAAGGAAACGTGGTTATATTAGCCCTTGGACGCATAGGCTACAGGGAGCAGGGGAGTTTTCTCTTGAGATTGGTCAAAAGACCTGCCACTGAAAAATTCCCTTTTTTGTTTTGACCTCCCCCCCAATTCTAAGAAAACTCTTTGATCCTCGAAATAAGGATTAGACCTGAACATCTGCGTTTTTTACAAATAGTGGATTTCTTAAGCATAAAGAAAGACAAACCAAAAGGAACCTAAAGAAACCTAAGATTAACCTAAACCAAAAGAAACCAAAACCTAATTAACCTAATTTACCTAAACCTAAAACCTAAAACCAAAAGAAACCAAAAGATTAACCTAAAGAAAGACAAACCAAAAGCACAAACGGAAAATAAAACTGAACCAAACTGAATAAAACTGAACCAAAGAGTGTCATACTGCCTTATCAGTATGGCCATGAGTGCCATGATGCAGATGACTTCGTACTTCTGATTCAGCGTCCTGTGCTAAAGCCCTGCTTACTGGGTCTCTTCGAATCGAATGATTCTTGTTATGTCTCCCCGCTTTTGATATACACAAAGTGGCTTAGCTTGTAACCTCCTATGCTGAACCAGCTAATTCAAAGATCAAAACACTTGATTTAGCCTATTCCAATGCCTATTCTGTTTAAACAGGTCATACAAGTTTTCGCGCTTCAACAGCTGCAACAAACCGTTTCCATGTGAACATTTTCGCGATTTTCCTTCATCCGTTATCCGTGAGCCGTTTTGTGTTCAAAAAATCGCTTCAGTGTGAGCCCAAGGTAACGAGTTTTATCAATACAAAAAAACACAAAAGAGATGCAGCAATTCTTAAATTTTAGCAAACAAATGTTGTGCCAAATATAATGTAGTGTAATGCTAGAACCAACTCTAGGTTCTCATGCCTCATATTTACAAGTTCGATGGTTTTACAAATATAATCAAACATATAAATATAATTCAAATAAGAGCTATCGTACCTTACCGTAAATAATTTTTGTCAAGTGCAAGATAGTGCAGTGCTGGAACCACCTCTAGATTCTCATGCCTCATTTTTACAAGCCCAATGGTTGTACAAATATAATCAAACATATATATATATATATATATATATATATATATATATATATATATATATATATATATATATATATATATATATATATATATATATATATATATATATATATATATATATATATGTATATATATATATATATATATATATATAATATATATATATATATATATATATATATATATATATATATATACATATATATATATATATATATATATATATATATATATATATATATATATATATATATATATATATATATATATATATATATATATATATATATATATATATATATATATATATATATATATATATATATATATATATGTATATATATATATATATATATATATATATATATATATATATATATATATATATATATATATATATATATATATATATATATATATATATATATATATGTATATATATATATATATATATATATATATATATATATATATATATATATATATATATATATATATATAATTCAAATAAAAATTATCATATCTTTTAGTAAAAAATGTTTCGCCAAGTATAAGATAGGGTAATGCTGGAACCACCTCTAGATTCTCATACCTCATATTTAGAAGTCCAATGGTTTTACAAATATGATGAAAATATAAAACATAGTTAAATAAGAACTATCGTTCCGATTGCCAAGCATTCAATAGGGTAGCTTTGTTCATAAATATATAAGGAAAAATCAAATTAGAAATAAGCAGTGAAGAAACCATCAGAAAGTTAATCCAAAAGTGAAATTACACAGCTTTAAATTGCTAAGTAGGCCTTTCTGGACTTGGCAATCCAGTAAGTTTTCTTTTAATCTTAGAATCTTTCTAATCAATTTCGCGGACATCCAAATAATCCGTGGAATTTAGATTAAACATCCAAAGTCAAGAATAAATTGGAATTTTCCCTTGCTACATCGATTTCTGATCAATTGAAATATTTAAAATGTGTCTATTGGACATAGGAATGGCAAACAAATGGGACGTGCTGAGTAATTGTGCTGCCAACTAGTAAAATCTATATCACCAAATTCAGCGAATTTAGCAGGGACTTTATATCGATTTTCCTTGGGGAGTGGGTTTCCCTTGTCATTAATTCTAATAATTAAGCCAGATTGTAATATTTTTTATAGCAGCCAAATCAATTATCTCCAACTACAAATATATACCCAGGTAAAGAATGGGAGGGAAGTCTCCCCCAGAAAGGATCCCACGGTTCTCCTGAACAAAAAAAATTGTGGCCAACCATTATTATTTTTTCAAATTTAGGATCTCTCCCCTACGGAGGAAATACTCTGATCATTTTCCCTAGAGTTGAACATTTGTACACCTATCAGGGGGAATCTCCAGCATTTTTATTGGCGAGGCCAGGGGGGTTCATATCCCGATAGTCAAGGGGCATGGGATATGACAGCTTTTTCTCCACATTTTTGGGAGGGCAACTGCCCTTGGCCCCCTAAACGACACCCCTGTCCCCTATGCACACACTCCGAAGAATAACCTTCAAAAAGATTTACCAAAACTGCAAAAGCATAGACAATTTCTGATACAAAGTTTTTTTTTCAATTAGGTTACCAGCTATCTTCTAGGGAAAATGTTCGTTCCCAAATGGCGTCGATTGGCGGTGGTGGCTTGCGCCCCTATGTTTTTTGCTTCCCACCCTGGATTTTGAAAATACCCTGTTATAAGTATTTTCATTGAAAATACTTTTTTTTTGTATTTTCATTGAGAAAAATGAAAAACTTGCTCCCTTCCCCCGCAAAAAAAACTATGATGAGCTAATAAATAAGACTGTCTCAACCCCTGCTCCATTCCCAAAATAAGGCATACGATGTGCACAGCTACAATATAATAATTTATATACATATTTACTGTGAACAAAAATAATTCTTTTTCGTCATTTTGACGATCGGCAATTGTTTTCTAGCAGCTATTTATTCAGAACATAACCAAAATTTGAGGATGGGGGGGATTCCCCATTTTGTGTCAAGATTCATGATAAATGTGTACAAAAAGAGAAAATGTCTTGGTAAATAGGGCAAAATAGTGAAGTTTCTTTAGTCTTGCTCCTCCTCCTAACCCTAACAAAATTTTTGGCCATCGAATTCCCCCCTCCCATATAAAACCTAAAATGATGTGTATGACCAAATTAAAATTTGAACTGATGTATTAAAGAAAAAATTCATTAAATTTAATGTTAAAAGTATTGCTATACCTGTATACAGAAAATAAGAGTTAATATACTCAATGGCCGAGAGGGGGATCCTCTTCCCCTTCCAAGGGTCCTACCTGTAGAAGTCTATAGCTATCAATGACAAAACTACTAATTTTGCTATTTTACGCAAAAACACAAAGAGGCTTGTCATTTACCTCACAGGCAAAGTGTAAGCAAATGTTTTAATCTCTAAATTTGTCGTATTTTTTGCCTCAAGGAATAGTTGAGGCTTAGGGAAGTTAAACACAGCATTTTCAGAAATAGCTTGAGAAACGCAGTTTACCGGACGAGTAAATTTTCGGTAAAAAAAAATTACAATATAATTCAGCGTCAACTACTTGGGAGAAACAGCCAATCAAAGATTGTCGATTTTGAAAAATAAATTTACAAAATAGAATAGTTAGCAAAATACATAGGTTTACCTATACCCAAGGCCGTATCCAGAGGGGGTTAGAGGGTTTGAACCCCTCCCCCAAATGTTTGACCGACTCGTAAAACGTAACAAAATGTATACAAACAAATTTTTTATGCATTTTTTAATTTTTTTGTAAACTCCCCTCCAAAAAATCCCTTAGTACCCCCCCCCCCCAAAAAAAGAAATTCTGAATACGGCCCCGCCTATAGCTATAGGTATTCACAGGTATACGTATATAAAAATACATATATATAGGAAACATAGGTTAGCTATCTAGTGCAATATTTAGCCGAAATAGTGCTGGAAATCAGTCAACCAAAATGGTATTTTTGGCCATTGGATTCCAGCGAAATAAGTTCAAAGAGCTTTCAGCACCATGTATGAATGTAGGGATTGATTCTGGGGAATGTTCTGATTTTGGCCAGAGCTCAAAACCCAGTACTCTGATTACATAATATGACACTTATGGGCAGTTACAGGAAAACTGCCCCCTTGCCCCCCCCCCCCCGAAACGACGCCTCTGTATGCATATTATCTCATTTTTTTTCTTGCTTAAATAAGTGCTTTTACATACGCAGCTTTGTCGTACGATTTTGTTTCTACGAAAAAAGAAAAAAAAAATTGTCACAATAAAAAGTGGAATTTGGAACTAGTAATGTATCTCTTTCCCCTTCAAGAGTTTAAATTCGCCATTGTTAACTAGGACACAAGGAACTCAGAGGTCCGCCGTTTTCGCTTAACACCAAAGAAATGCTGCAATATAGAACTCCGTTGTGGATGTTCAAAAAGAAAGCAGAAATAAAACCTCTGTGAATTGTTATCGGAAAGGGTAACTCAAATGAACGTAGCTTGTAATTAAATCAGACCCATGCAAGGGGGAGGTTAGATTTGGAACTGTTCCTTGGTACCTCTTGAATTTTTATATTTTTCCTACGTTTTCTTGTATTTTCAAATTATTACCCTGGTTGTGGTAGCTTTTTTGAAGTCGTCCCCATGAAATGTCTCACGCCTCTTCTCCGATCTGCCGAAAGAAATCTCTCTTTACGCTTAGCAGACTCCAACTTAGATTCAATGCCAACTAACCTATAAGAAGATCTTTCACAAATGATGATTCGCGAATATATTTCTGTAACTTTGGCTTTTTAGTTAGTTTAAAGTCAATATGACCGGACAGAATATGAATTTTCTTAAGGGTACTGTGCTCAAAAAAGCGTTAGTCGCTACTTTCGACAGCATTTTTACACGGATTAGATTTTGGAGGAGAAAAAAGGTCAAAATATTTATATCTTCAAGATTGTTCAACAATATATGGTATCCTCAGCCCCCCTCACTGTTTTTACATGTCACACAACATCATCATTAATACGAAGACGCAGTTTTTTTGTCAAAAATGGATTTAATTTTTTAAACATTACAAAAGATTTCATTACAAAGAATTCAATTTGGCATATCGGAGTAATAGTTTTTATACATACTAAATCGACCGAGAACGTGCCCACTCTCAAAAATCCTGTTCACCATGTGGCGCGTACCATGCGTGGTGGAGAGGTGCCAAGCACGGCATAAGTGTGCCAAACGTGGTGGAACTGTTTCAAAGCGTGGCGGAACTATGCCAAGCCTAGTGGAAACTGTGTAGCACACGTGGCGTTCCAAGATTTTAACCAGGTGGCGAGCAGTGGACACCCCCCTTCAAATCGACGAAATGACATTCAAGTGAGAGATACCATAAAATCGTGAATTATTACAAATGTTAAATAGAAGCAGCCTATGCATGCTGAGCAACAAAGATCTCAATTTCATTATTTGAAAATATGGGTGTTTGCATAGACTATTGGATGGATAGCTTACCCACAATTGTGAGAGGGTATACCGAGGCAATCCTGTTGCAAGATTCCTTTTCTAATTAAAACACTATAGTACCAAATAATATACAATTTGCTTCCCCGTTCACACTGTTTACATTCTTCGCCGTGATTATTGCGTCCCAGCCCCTCCCTGTACTATGTACAAATTTTTAGAGATGTTTATTATTTTTCAAATGGCGTTATTTGACCTTATGATATAAACAAGTAGACAAAATAATGCGAACAAAAAGAATAAAGCAAGTGTTTCAAATATGGAATAGGGCTATTCCCACTAATTAAGGGGGTGTGATTGTCAGGGTAGCAACTGTAGTTTTAGGAAGCATGTTAAATTGAGAATCTAATGGGAGAAATGTTACACCAGGAATATATCATGTTGAAGGCGAATATTCCAATACAAAAAAAAATCATACCTTTGCATTCATTGGCTTCCCTGGCAGTGGCCCTGCCCCAAGGGCGATCAAAATGAAATGGCTTACACTTTTCACAATCACGGCCAGCTGTATTATGTTTACAATCACACGTTAATGACCCATCTCGACCTACCATACACCTTGAGGCGTGGCCATTACACTTACAACGGCCGCCGACGGCCAGATCCGCAACAGAATAATATGAAGATTCCCTTAATATTGCCTCATTCTCTTTAATAACCTCATCGCCGTACGGATATAGTCGATGAAAAATTATTTTTATATCTGTTGCTGTTACCCAATCTTGCAACACTGGACTGTGGTCGAAATCGTAGGCACTTGGTCGATTTTCCATGGTGCTAAATGCGATTCTGGAACCAGCTAATGGATCAATTGTGGAATGTGCATCTGTGCACAACGCTTCTTGCTCATTAGCTTTGGTAATTATTGCCCTATTTGGTCTCCCATAAACTTTTCGGCATTGAGATGAGTAAAATTGAAATGGCAACCAAGATTTACCATAATCCATACTTTTATAGACAGCCAACGAGTCCGGTTTCTGGGAGCAAAAAAGCAGACTTACAAATGTGAGCTCGTATTTTTTACCCAGAGATAACAACAGGGTGACATTATCAGACGAACCAGGCATTTGTGGTTCAGATTGCCAGCATGTTACATTATTGGCATTGTGGAGATCGGTTAGATAAAACGCCGGGTGACGCTTTTTGGTATTCGCCGAGTCGCATATTTGACATTGTCTTTGTTTCTCCCCCTTTTCATCCACTGTATTAAAACAATGCCTTGTAGGTGGGTTGCCGCACGTAGACGAGGTGAGCACTTCACGTCCGAATGCGATATTTTCAAAATCTGGTAAACACCGTTTTGGTTTTAAACCACCGTTTAGAGATTCTTCATAACAAGGATCCTCACTCTTGCGTCCATTAAATGTCACCAAATTTGACATGGAATTTTGACACAATGCAACTACAGCTAATGATAGCACAACGACAAACACCGCCATTTTCACAATCACTGACTAGTAAAATTCACATGTTTCAAATTGAAATCAAATCCTGCTATGGCAGTTGTGACACTATTTGACCAATGGCCTGTCATTGACTGACAACAGTCCCACCCACCAACGATAACATCAAATCATAGAGTTGCGTTGTTGTTTGAACTAAGTCGAAACTGAGATAAGACTAATCTCTCCGTTATGAATGACGAATATTTGTTGAGCGCCAGAGATGTGTTCAGCGCGGGCGCCCCCCTTTCTTCAGGGTTTAGCCCCGAGTTGAAAACATTTTGAAAAGGAACGAAATAAAACAATTTCAATAGGGGATAAAAGAAACATAATTCGACGAAATGATGAGACACGAAGAATTACTAAATGAAAGAATGTTGTAGACAGCGTGAAGGTAAATTGCGCTTGCGCAGGCCATTAGGGATATATATATGATATATATATATATATATATATATAATATATATATATATATATATATATATATATATATATATATATATATATATATTAATATATATATATATATATATATATATTATATATATATATATATATATATATATATATATATATATATATATATATATATATTATATATATATATATATATATATATATATATATATATATATATTATATATATATATATATATATATATATATATATATTATATATATATATATATATATATATATATATATATACATAAAAAGAAACCAACGAAAATCGAACCTTTCAAAGTTTACTTGCCAACGACAGAACAGAAACACAGAACAGAAACGACAGAGTTTCTGTTCTGTCATTGGCAAGTAAACTTCGAAAGGTTCGATTTTCGTTGGTTTCTTTTTCCTTTCTTTCTTTTTTGTTTGAGGACGACTCGGCGGAGATCCTTGTCGAAATATTTGCTTATTTCTTCTTCTTCATAGTTCGCCACTGGGTGACAAAATCCTCGTTTTTCACCTTTTTTGATTTTATTTTTCATTTTGTTATTTTCTTTCCTCTCTGAGTTTCATTTGTCATGTTATGGCCAGTGTGGTCTTAGAATGTATCTAGCTCAATATATATATATATATATACATATAGTTACCTTAAAAAATCTTTTTCAATAATTACATTTGTGACATTCAGTTTAATTTTACTGATTTAAAAGGACAACTCTTTTTGAATTAAATTGAATTTCTTGAAAAAAAAAAACAAGAAATATATAAGTATTTTAACAAGTTCCACAGTGTTCTATTTGCATCAACAACAACAAAAAAATACTTCACATTACTCTCCCCCGTAAGGCTCTATGGCCAGGAAAAAAATTGGGGAGAAACAAAAAAAAAATATTAAACAAACACATCCATTAAACATTTTCAAAATAATACCTCCTACATAAAATACATCCATTAAACATTTTCAAAATAATAATAGTCACCAACCTAAACAGTACAAAAAAAAAAAAACCTTTTTATCAAACCTTTTTTATATCCTATTTTATTCAAACATACAGAAAATTTTATGCCTCAGCAAAATTTTTAAAGACAATTTTTGAAGCAATTTGTCTAGTTTGTTGAAGCAATATTTTGAAGTGACGAATCTCAGAATGATTTTACAGTTGATCCTCTATACCATCTTGAAGGAAATTGTTTTAAAAGGAAGAATATATGGATAAAACTTTACCGTATGTCAGACTAATGAAGATAGATTGATTGCTTAGGTATGATGATATTAATTCCTAGAGATTTTACTAATTTTTTTTAATATTGTTAGAATAAAAAAGTTAAAGGCATATTTTGTTTTTAGTGAAGTTCAAATCAACCGCTAGCCTTTAGATTGTTTAGGGGGCGGAAGCCCAACATTTTTTTATGATACAATTTGTTTTCGTTTTACGTTTGGACTGATTATTCATTTTATTTGTTTCAGGATTCATCCATAACAGTATCTGTTATAGTTATACTTGATGTGGTTTTTAACATTTTAACTTTCTTTTTTTGGGCTTCATGTATTAATGTATAATTATAATATGACTTTGCTTCTGTCCGGTTCAGGTTTTAACCCTTTTTTTGCCCTTTTTTGAAAAACTGATTTCTGGAAAAAAAAAAAACTCGAATTTCGGTTTTTCTGATTAAGAAGTAGAATGTTGAATTTTATTTTAGTTTTTGGATACAATTTGAATAATTTGGCTTCTTATAGGCTCGTTTTTGCCCAGTGCATATTCCGAGTAAGCTGCAAGCCGATTGGATACAAAATCAATTAGGAACTATTTTAGGTACTTTTGTATTATACCAAACACAGTCGAGAAGTTTGCTGAATGTAAGATCTCAGAAAACCGGTTTCATAGCCACAAAGACAAATAACGGGTGACAGAATACAATGGACTTGTATAATTTGGGCTATATATTTGCACATTAAGAGGGGAGGGAATGAGGTACGGATAGGTTACTTAACACCCCCCTATAATGTATAAAATATATAGCCCGAATTATGTTATTAAATAACTAAAGTATTATATTTTCGTCATGTTTTAGTATATTTCATTGTGATAAACCTAACTTCACTTCTTGAGTGTGTTTGGTATATTACATGGGTAACCTATTTGGGCTCCTAGCCTGTCTTGTGTCAAGGACAAAATCTTGATTAACGCCCTATTTCACATGTCTCCCAAAATTTTCAGACCAAATTTTAACGAAATGTTCATTTGTTAACACTATTTTTATTATTAACAAAATTTGAATACAAAATATCACAAAAACCTAAAATTAATTAAATTCGGTCTACTTATTTTTATTTTCAAGGAATGGTTTACAAGGAATAAAGTACCCCTCTACTTTATTTTGATAAAAATGAAATTTAAAAAGTTACAAAATGATTATAATCGCTATATTATTAGGTACTTTTTAATAATACGGAACATACCCAAGAATTACGCTTAGGTTACACCTCAGAAAACCGGTTTCTTAGCTACAAAATAAGTGACGGATGATACAATGCATTGGACTTCGACAGAATGTACTGGACTTGTATAATTTGAGCATATATTTGCAAATTAGGGGGATTGGGGTTAGGTTAGGGGCACTGTCCAAATGCTTTACCCAACCCTCATAATATGCAATTATATAACCCAAATTATATCATTACATAAACTAAAGGTTATATGAACGTCATATTTCATTAGGATTAACCTAAGTTTACTTCTTGGATGTGTTCCGTATTATTAACAAGTACCGATTATTTATTTGAAATTTTGTACCCCAAAATTTCTGCGCCAGGCGTAAGTGCCCGGTGAACGGAGTAAACTCTTTTCAATGCTTTTGGTCTTCACTGAGGTCTCCTTTTCCCTATCTACACGTCGTTTAGGTTTAGGCCGATCAGAGAAAACAAAATCCGCTGGCCTAGTTTCAGGTGTCACGTATTGATACAACCAGACTTCAAAATACTTTTAGCCGGAATTTATTTCAAATTTTTGTCAATATAAATTATGTTTGTTTTTCTTAAATAAAA
Source organism: Artemia sinica (assembly GCA_027921565.1). Lineage (NCBI taxonomy): Eukaryota > Metazoa > Arthropoda > Branchiopoda > Anostraca > Artemiidae > Artemia > Artemia sinica. Next base: position 38,889,020 of record CM051256.1, read on the forward strand.
TTTTGCTTCAATTAATCGTACTGTGCTGCTTTCTTCGGAGTTGTTAAGATTTAAGACTAGGAGTCAAGAGTAAATTCAGTTTTGTGTAATTAGTAAATTGTAACTACTGTAACATAATTTTGAAAATGGGTGTCACGTCGTCATCGACAATTTTTGGTATGAAATAATTTCTTAGATACGTGCCTGCACAGAAGTATGGTCATTTCGTCTTTCGGAGAACTCATGAGGTCTTTCGTTTTATTTGGAGCACACAAAAAAATAAAAGTGGGAATATTTTATTTTTAAAAGAATAAAAAGAAATCGTCTCTAGAAAAAACTTTTGTTTACAACATCAATCCAAAGCTAGGTTCAACCACTGGCGGTATTAGGGGGGAGACAGAGGGAGCTTGCCCTGGGCAAGAAACTTTTGGGGTGTAGAATTTCAAATAAGTAATCTAACGGTTATCATCATACTGTAATTTTATTTTTATTAAAAATAAAGTAGAAGGTGCAGTCGGCAATTTTTTTAAATAAATGAAAATTTTGTTAAATTTGGCCTGAAAATTTTTGGGAGACAAAGGGGCGCTAATCAAGATTTCGCCCGGGGCGCAAAAAAAGATCAGAACCGCCACTGGGTTCAACTTAGTTGTTCCATAGGTTTGTTAGAAATCTGTAAAGAGTTCTTCAGCCGTGTGCAAGACACATTTTTCTACCAAAGCTCAAGAACGAGCTAGAAAGCTTGGGTATGCATTTATACAATGAACGGAAGCTTATACTTTCTCTAGTTATTGATGCATGGACAGTTATTGAAAAGAAATGAAAAATGGGCAAATCTTTTAATAACCCAGTGAAAAAAAAACTATTAATAATCAACGGGCCTGGACTAGGATTGCAAGAAAAGGATTTATTCAACTTTTCAAACGTAAAGGTACGAAATGCTTATTGACCTGTGCTTGATTTAAATTTTTTAAATCAGGGCTATGTGTACATTTTTTGGAAATAAATAAAGTTCTCATTTGCTAGATTCCATTATTATTAGAAGAAAGCTAACTTATCAGACTTCCTGCTTTGTCTTGCCTTGTGGTATAGTAATTAAATTAACCTACTGGACTTATTGAAATGCGAATTTTCTTTGGTCTCTCATTTTGATTTTGTATAGCATTTTCGTTTTTCATTCCCCCCCCCACTTTTCTCCATTCGTTCTTTTCAGCTATGAATTTTAGTTTTTTGAGATTTTTTTTTTCTGTTTCATAAAGGCTTTCGGATGTGAAGTCGAAATATTTATACTTTTATATTTATTATTATCACACTTAAAAAAATTTTTTTGTATTATTTTATTTTTTTACTTTTTTTTTATATTTTTTCTAATAAAAAAAATAACCTGTTTTCCTTCCTTTTCATTTCGTTTAAACTGTAAATCGAAAAGCAGTGTTGTCTAAGAAATTATTTTTAGTTACAGAGCCCTTTATCGTTATTTGGTAAATGAAGAAAAAGACGAGGGGTCGTTTCTCTCTCAGAAATCATGTCCACCAGTTGGCAAGGGTCAGGTGTGGCGGAACTGTGCCAAGCGTTTTAGGAACTGTACGAAGCCTGCCAGAATCACAGAAAGCGGGTGGTAACTGCGCAGCACACATTGTTTTCCGAGATGTACACCAGATGACAGGAAGTCAGCACCCCTCGGAAAAAGACTCGTAAAATCCAGCATAAGTGGCAAAACAATGCCAAATTTTAAATCTTTAATGAAGCCTTCAAGTTCTCAGCCTTGTAGAAATTCGGCATCTAACACTTCCTAACAAGCATTTTTCTTACCTAGTTACCATTTATAGTAAGTAAACCCCCTGTCCAGAAAGGGCAACCCTTTGAATTCCAAGTTAACCGGGGTATAAAAGCCCATCATAATATAATGTTTTTGTGTTTCATTAACTCTTTAGCCAAATCTGATTTTGATCGACTGAACATTCGAGGTGTGAAGAAATCATGCTGATTCGAATTTGAATGGGATAATCAAAAATACCATTTCCTTCATAGTTCGCTACGCTTAAAAGATAATAATGTTTTATTAAACCTCCCAATACCCAGATAATTGTATTGATGAATGTCCTTTATCTGGAGACATTTTTTGTCTTTTGAAAGAAAAACAATTAGAGATAATAGTTTATGTCGATTTGAAGTTATGAAATATGATCTGAACTCAGCGTGAAGTAGGCTATGACATCTGAAAAAAAACGAGATTTTATTATTTGCCAGTGCAAAATAAATTAAAAGATATTAGGGTAGCCAAGTCGCAAGAAGTTAAGGTGAATTTTCGGTACTTTCGCATTATCAGGGCCCCTCTAAAGAAGTCCAACAAGAGATGCTACAGTCAAACGGGAAAAGACGCAATGAAAAACCCGTTTTTACAAGATGATTCAATACACCGCAGTAGAGAAATACATTGTATAGCGTGGTTTAGGATATTTGAAGTGTTGTTCTTTGGTGTTTTTTTTTTGGGGGGGGGGAAGGTACCTAGGTTAGGTTAGGTTACGTATTTAATATATGCTATGCTTTGCCCCCCCCCCCCCCCCCACTCCCCCTAATGTGCAAATATATAGCCCAAATTTTTTTCTAAACTATTATATAGTCATCCTATTTTATTTTATTTCATTAGCATTAATCAAACTTGACTTTTTAGAGAGGCCCTGATAATGCGAAAGTACCGAATTTTCTTATTCAGCCCGAGCAAAAAATTACAAAACATAAAATTGGGTTTTAATTTAAATTTACACGTCTTCACTAACACTACGGAAGCTAGAAAAATATACACAAATTCTATACTTTTGAAAACTTCAAAAAAGATCTTTTTCTGACAACAGGTTTTTGTCCAAAATTATGCCCCTCTCTCTCTCTTTTGCAAGTATTTTCCAGCCTCGTCCCGAAGAAAACTCATTCGGGCGTATCTTGTTCAATTAGCTACATGTTGATTTGACATAAAAAAAAGAAGTAAACACACTTTCACCCAAGGAGATACAAGTGCTTGTAAAGGGGAGTTTCAAGCTTTGTAGGAGGAGAGAAATCCCCAACACAAGATTTTTCCGGGGGAGAAATAATAAACAGAAAAAAATTGGTTTGATAATTTGGGTAAGAAGTGTTCATCAATTCGTACAAGTTAAAATTATTTTTGGGGAGGAGGGATGGGCCCTAAGGCCCCCTACCTTGCGCAGGTCTTTTGGGGAAAAATAAGAATATTGGCATTGCTCTTCGTCGAGTCATTAAAGATTATTTCTAATTTCATTAATGTTTTTAGTAATCAAACAGTTCGTTGGTAACGAACTGTAAGTAAGGAGCGACCCGGCTCAATGGTAACCGAAACTCTAGAAAACGGTATTTTGATACAAATAGATACATCAAAAGAATCACATTTTAATGCTGATTTCAAATATATAAGTTTCATCAAGTTTAATCCTACCAATCAAAAGTTAGGCGCCTGAGAAAATTTGGCTGATTTTCGAAAAAGGGGGGAAAGACCCCCTAAAAGTTTTAGAACCTTAATGAAAATCACACCGTCATATTCCGCGTATCAGAGAACCCTACTGTAGAGGTTTCAAGCTCCCATCTACAAAAATGTGGAATTTTGCATTTTTTGCCAGAAGAAAGATCACGGGTGCGTGTTCATTTGTTTTTTTTTTTTCCCCAGGGGTGATCGTATCGAACCAGTTGTCCTAGAATATCGTGGAAGGGCTCATTGGAATGGAAATTGAAAGTTCTAGTGCCCTTTTTAAGTGACCAAAAAAAATGGAGGGCAACTAGGCCCCCTCCCACGCTCATTTTTTCCCAAAGTCACCTGATCAAAATTTTGAGATAGCCATTTTGTTCAGCATGTTCGAAAATATTATAAGTATGTCTTTTAGGATGACTTAATCCCCCGAACTTCCCGGGGGGAGGGCTGAAAGTTATGAACTTTACCCAATGTTAACATATAGTATTGGTTATTTGGAAGTATACAGACGTTTTCAGGGGAGATTTTTCCTGGTAGTGGGGGGGGGGGGGGTCAGGGGTTATGTGGGAGGATCTTTCCATGAAGGAAGTTTTCATGGGGGAAGGGACATTGCTATGAAGGGGACGCCGGACTTCTCAGCATTATTTAAAAAAAGATCATAAATTTAATATAAAAAAACAAGTATTTCAACTGCAAACAGCAGCAACATCGAAACTTTAAACGAACAGAAAATATTACATATATAATTGGGTTCACCCCGTAGTCAATGCCTCGCTCTTTAAGCCAAAGATTTTTTAGTACTTTCATAAGAGCTATTTATTCTAATTAACGGCCTTTGTGATTAAGCGGGTCATTTCTAAAGAATTGGAACAAAATTTGAACTTTCGCTTAAAGAGCAAGGTATTGACTAGGGGGCGAACCCCCTAATAAATGTATTAAAAATATAATAGAAGTTCGTTACGTAAGTTAATTCGTAAGTTACGTATATTTATTACTAATAAAAACGTTCGTAAAATAAAATTAAACAAGGTTCGAGAAAGCCATTTAACTAAATAAAAGTAAATTAATATGAAAATTTTGTTTTAATTATTCATGTACGGTGAGCCAAGATCAAAACCTGCATTTATTCCAAAACGTTCAAAAATTGAATAAAAAAAACAAGTTTTTTAAACTGAAAGTAAGGAGCGACATTAAAACTTAAAACGAACAGAAATTATTCTGTATATGAAAGAGACTGTCCCCTCCTCAACGCCTCGCTCTTTACGCTAAAGTTTGACTCTGTCTCACAACTTTATTTTTTAAAACAATAAAAAACTTTAGCGTAAAGAGCGAGGCGTTGAGGAGGGGACAGTCTCTTTCATATACAGAATAATTTCTTTTCGTTTTAAGTTTTAATGTCGCTCCTTACTTTCAGTTTAAAAAACTTGTTTTTTTATTTAATCTAGAATAAGATAGAGAACACTTCAAAAGAGCAAATAAAGGATGGGTTGCACACATGGGCGTAGGGAGGGGGGCAGGGGGGCAGCCACCCCCCCCTAGACCTTCAAATTTACATTAGATATGGTTGAAAAAGCAGATGGTTTGGAAAAAGCAGTTGATAAAAACTCCATCACACTATCGACTGCCCCCCCTAGACAATATCTGCCCCCTAGACAATATCTGCCCCCCCTAGGCAACATGCTGTCTACGCCCATGGTTGCACACTCTCTGCCGCCTAGTGTACTGTGACCTGGAAACACCCTTCGTTTTGTAATATTTGATCACACATACAGTGACCTTCATCAGCAGATATACTGTCACTCATGCATGTACACAGGAATTTGTTTCGGGGGGGGGGGCAAATCCTTCAAATTCCTTATTCTATGAGAAGTATCAGAAAATTATGGGAAAATAAAAAATCGGGAGATTTCGGGGGGGGGGGGCTGTAGATGTGCTAACTGTTACTGCATGTGTGATCGAATAGATATCTTTAATTTAATTATATTACTTTAGTATATCTGCTGATGGCGGTCACTGTATATGTGATCGAAATATTCGGAATTTTTTGTCATAGTTTTTCACTGTCTTATAAAAGGATTTGTCCCTATCTGAACTGTTATTTGTACATCATGGAGAGGGAGTGTGTGTCTTTGAAAATACCTACATACTGCTACATACCTACATATGAATTACTACATATACCTACATATGAATTATTCTGGATATGAGGGGAGGTCTTCTCTCCCCAACCGTTCCACTCTTTACGCTAAAGTTTTACTGTTGCTGTACTGAAAAAGTTTTGAGTGCAATGAATAAAGTTAATGGGCAATTGCTAGTATTTTATTTACCAACTGCTCTTTAAGACTCTTGAATGAAAAATTTTATTTTTTAAACAAACATACATAAATAAATCCTCTTAGTCTTAGGGCATTGGGAAAAATACTATTTGTCCCATTCCGATTGTCCTTGTACTTGAGAATTCGGTCTTGAAGCATTGGGGACAAAAGTCAAGCTTTAGTGAAGGATGGAGGCAGGGGTAGCGCATCTCGTATATAGAATAAGTTTCTTTTGTTTTATTGTTGCTTCTGATTTTCGTTTGAAAATCCATACCCGGGAAAATACCATACCAGTCGTTTAGCGACTTGATTGAAGGATGGAGGACGAAACAAAAATTCCGCAACATTGCCCTCGGAATTGCGGTATCATGCCTTAAAATGCATTATAAGTTTGCAACACTGATGGCTGGCACGAAAAAGATAAGAACAAGATATCTTGAGACAGTTGAGAAAAACAAGATGGAATTACTATGATCTCTACAAGAGTTTCATCAATGTTGTCCATTCTTCCCTACATAGTACTTATCGCGGTTTAATATCACAACCAGCAAAGATGAATCAATAGACATTATTATGTTTGACACCAAGTGATGGAGGACATCCAATAAACAATAGAATCAGCATATCCTGATGAAAACAAGAAATAAACGAAAAAACGTCGGTGCATTAAATAGAGATAGAGAGGATGACGTTGTAAGAACCATTGTAATAAACAAATACAAAAAGTAGTTGGACCGAGGGGCTGCGCATTGAGTCACTTCCAGTACACCAATCACATGTATGCACGACAGGGGAGTGAGGACCTAAGATCAAAAACAGCCTAGGAGATACTAGTTGGAGGCTTAAATGGCAGGGAGATAGACAGATCAAGAGGTAATCGTTATAAATCCGCAAGATTTGGCTCGTAACTCCTTGGCAAAAAAGTGGTTTATAAACAGTACTACCGTAAACTCTCTGGGAGAGGGACACAAAAAACCGTGGATTTTATATAGTACGAAAAACTGAAGAGCTTGCTTAGCTATAAACTATATGCCAAAAAGCATTCACTAGAACGAAATTTTAATATGAATAAGAGACTAGACCCAGGTCACATCCAGGATTTTTTTCTGGGGGTGGGGTGAAAAAACTTTATAAACGCATACAAAATTTGTTTACATATTTTTTTTGTTACGTTTTCGACGAGCCGGCCAAAAATTTCGGCCCACCCTCCCCGAGTTTAGTTTAAGGCCGTATCCAGGTGGGATAATGTTGTTTTGAATATGTTAAATTCACTAAAGATTAGTAACTACAATAAGAAAAATTTGCATAATTTTAGAAAAAAGGTTTCCCTCAAAATTATGTGTTAAACTGATGAAAAATATGCTGTCAAATAAAACATATCTGACAACACCAGAGCGGAAGTTTTAAAGGCTCTATATACAAAAAACACGGAATTGTGTAATTTTTTTGAAAGGATGGTTACGGATGCGTCAGGCATTTTCCATGGACAATTCTATCGAGTCTTTGGCCGCAAGATATTGATAGGGAGGCCTCGTCAAGAAAATGCATCACAGTGAAGTCCTAACCTCTTAATTTTTTTTTTTTTTTTTTTTTTTTGTTTTTTATTTATTTTTTTTTTTTTTGGCAGAATTTGGATTTGAACCCGAATAGGGCAAATGACATCAAACGTAAACTCTGATTTGATTTAGAACTATAAAAAATTATTTGTATAGTCTTTCAGTTTCAGTGGGACACGTTGTCGTAATATGGCGCGTTCGTAACTAAATACGTAAAGCAATATTAAAGTTATAAACCGAATAAATATATATTAAGTAATAATTATTTTTCTCAGATTAAAAAGTGTATTATATGTTCGCTAATTATGTTTTGTGTGTCCACCTGTGAAGACGTAAATGTTTATTTAATCCAAAAATACGGGTTCCTATGCGAAAGAGCTCCAGGAGATAGAAATACATCTGAGTAGCCGGGAAATTGACCATCGTGGCAAAGTTTGATTCTTTAAACAGGAGCGTAATTTGCTATGGGGAAGGGACAAACTAACCCCTCCAGATCTCATTTTGCCCCCCCCCCCCCCCCTCCCCCGACCTAAATTTGCCCCCCCCCCCCCCCCCCCCAGCTGAAATTTAGTTTCTGCAAAAAAACTTGTCAAAACTTAGACAAGCCTGCATAATTCAAGCATCCAGAGAAACAGGTCAGTTTTCTTTAGTATATCTTTGCCCTTATGGTACTACATGGCTCATTTTCCCCTTTTCACTGTCATTTTCACTTGATTTGGGAAAATTGGCTCCAACTTAGCCCCCCCCCCCCCCTCCCCAAGGATTTTGGTGAAATTACGCCACTGTTTGTAGTTGTTGTTTGAGTAATTTCTTTTTCTTTATGCTCTATCTCTCATTTTTTGCACGAAGAGGAATAAAATACTTGCATGCATACAATACATATAAATACATGCATATATGTGGTCTATTGCTACACAATGTATTTAAATGAAACGGAAATCAAAAGAATCCAAATAAATTTGAGACTTCACTAATTTTTAATAAGAAGCAGGACATTCAAGGCCGTATTCAGGGGGTAGTTTAGAGGGTTTGAACCCCCCCCCCCCTGAAATGTTTTCCCAACCCGAAAAAATATAATAAAAAGCGCATAAAAACACATTTTTGAAGTTTTTTGTACCAGCCCCCTCCCACCCCCTCAAAAAAATGACCCCTCCCACCCAAACGAAAAACCCCGGATACGGCCCTGACGAAATTGGATCTTTTACTGGACGGAGGGATAGAAAAAAGCCAAAAAAGAACATTTCAAGCCCCAAGTTTTATAACTGTCTCCTCCTCGAATCTCATTATTTTAACAGTTTAAGAATTATGTGTCCTCTGAAATTTGCTTTTTTAACAAGCCTATAGTTATGACTTGCACCAAAAAGGGCAAGATCTTTTATATATTGGGTTCCTTAGGTTAATAGTTGTCCACTATCCGAACCAAAATTAGGATGTCACTTAGACTCTTTCTTACGGAAAGATCTAGACGATATTTACAAAAAGGAGAATTTTCCTGTTTTTGCATGGTTCTGATCTATTTTAAGAATATTTTTCAATCTAAAAAAAAACAAATTAAAAATTTAATTCAGCAGATGGATAAATCTAAACCTCAGCTATCAAATGATAACAAGATTGTCGTCTTAATGTTGAAACATTGAATCCTTAGGTCTGCAGGAAAATAAAATACCCCCAAAACTTGCAGAGGGAACATAACCACTTCAGAATACCTTGAGTGATTCTCGCCAATGATAACCTAAACTGTAAAAAATGTGTTTTTGAAAACAACACATATATAAGAAAAATCCCAATTTCATGGTGATTAAAAATGTGCTTTGCAAAGTTTATTAAATTACTCGTACAAGAAAATTTCAGGATGAAACAGTCCGAAGTAACAAACTCTAAGTGACGAGCGGACACTAGTCAATAGAAAAGTGTAAAAATAGAACTCATAATCTTTACGAAATTTCATATTTTTCCAAAAAGGCTAATCATGATGAAAGTTTTTCTTTTAATTTTTTACCATGATTGATCGTATCGAAGCAGTGACCGTAGGATATCGAGAGATAGATCAATCAAAGGGCAATTTATGCCTTTAACGTATGTCATTTATACAATTTTTTTACGTGCCATAAAGCAACAAAAGTAGACTGAACAAGGATAAAATACTATCTAGGAAGACAAACATTATAGCTAGGTGAGTTAGCTGGAAGTTATTGGCTATTTTAGGTTAGGTAGAATTCATGGTAGTTTTGGTAATAGGATTTACTGAAGGTTATCATGGTGGAGATCAGTAATTCAATTTAATTTTGAGTAGAAAATACACCTAATTGAGTCCTTTTTCTCGCAGCATTATTATACAGAAGCATAGCTTTAGAGTAAAGAGTGGGATTTGGAGGTGAGGCAGCCCCCCCACCTTCCCTCATATTTAGTGTAATCCTGATTATGACAGTAAAGACGAAAATAAATTAATATAAAAGAGGTTCTTGGACTGAAATTTAAGAGCAACATACAGACTTAAAAAGAACAGCTTTTGTCTTATATAACAGGGTTGCTTACCCCTCTCCTCCACCACCCCTTTGCACTAAGTTTGACACCCCATCTAATGTTCCTTCTTCTGCTTCTGGTAGTCGAAGAAAACCCTTACAACAGTCACAGGCACATAAACGGATAATTATATTTTTCAAGGGAGAGAGAGAGAGAGAGAGAGAGGAGAGAGACGAGAGAGAGAGAGAGAGAGAGAGAGAGAAAGATGAGAGAGAGAGAGAGAGAGAGAGGAGAGAGAGAGAGAGAGTGTGAGATAGAGCAAAATTATGCGACACATATAATAAAATCTAGGACGGTTTGGGAAAACAATGGAAATTCAAGGGCACTGCCCCAAAGGCCCAAGATGTTTTACTGTTAGACGTGACCATAGCTCGAAAACAACTTGACAAGAGTTAAAGCTCTGCTTATAACTTACCACTATCGCCAGGAAATCTTAAAGTTATCTAAATTTTAGCGGCTATATTTGTAAAGCCAGAGAAACCTGTCTACAAAACAAATATTTAAAGAAAAAAAGTTTGCCAAATCAGTAATATTTAGCCTACAGCCATCCAGATAGAAAAGCCGACTTTACAGTCATCATTTAATGGCCAACTACCTCTAATTAAGTCTTTAACTTTGCATCTACTGGTAATTTACAAGGAAAGGGGTAAGGCAGACGTCATTCACTTAAACCTCAAAACGACTAAGTTGATTATTGCTAACCTTCGGATCTAAAGAATGCATCCGTCCATCCCATTAACCGCATACCAAATGTAAGCGTAATTATGAATACAAGTGAATAATGCCATGGAAGGTATTAGCTAATTGCCTATTCAATTACACTAGAAATAGAGAATGTATAAAGACATCGGTAGGACATTCCGCAGAAATGACAAAGGGGAAAATTGTCCTCCCTTTTTTTAAGAAGTCGGCAGTAGATATGAAAGGAAAACAAATTCTGTAGCTCAGAGTCCATTCACGATGATATTTTATGAATATCAACATTTAGCTAGCACTAATTTGAGCCAGTCAGATTTGTCATAGAATTTTCTGATTGGCTGAACAGTTTATAAACAATTATGATTGGCAAAAAATAGCGCTAGCTAAACCTTGGTATTAGTAAAATATCATTGTGAATGGGCCTTTATTCATGATGATTGTCTTGGAATTGGAAGGGTATAAGCATTTGATTTTCGCAAGGGATAGAATATAAAAGCTAGATCTTTTTACTCTAAAAGTATTACTCCGGCGGTGAAGATAAGAAACGTCAGGGTAAATAAAAATAACGGTTTTGGCGGAATATCAAGTTCCTCGTGTTCAGCGACTCATCTATCAACCTCTGCTTTCTTTTGCAAAAAGGAATATTTTGCCAGTTACCTCTCAGTTGGTAGGTTCAGGGAAAATAGTCTACAATCGCCACACCAGTTTTTGGACTAACATTGACCATCTTTAAATACCCAAAGTCATTTCAAGCTCTCCCCATTGGAATGTGGGGATATCGCAACGTAAACAAAGGATTCAGTTTTCTCGGGCTGTTTAATCTTTATTATCAATTCTATTCACTCTCAGCAGCTTGGCAGTTTTTCAAGGGGTTGAGAAAATTTTGGGAGATTTTATGGATGTTTAAAAAAAAAAAGAAAATTCTTTGCGGAATTTGAGTCTAACACCTCGAACTTGAATTGTGGAAAAAAAATATTTTGATCCAATTGACTTGGAGCCTTAGGATTTTAGATGGTCGCTTTAATGAGATTGGGGATAAAAATTATATGCAAGATAACCGTACAATGGTCGCTACCCGTCGTGGCCGATTCTCAGGCCACGACGTAGTGCTAGTACCATTATTAGTGCTTAGTAGTGCTAGTAGTGCAAAGCTATATCTGCTAGTAACACAGAGATGTAACTAGTATAACAATAAACTTTCACTTTTTGTGTCTGTGCTAGCTACAAACGATATTGCACCTCCTACAAAGACTCTTATGTAAAGAAGCAAGATTAAAGAGTTTTTCGGAGCCCTGGGTTATGGGTACCAGAGCAGCCCAAGGGATAAAACTGCGCGTCATGTCCTTAAGAGCATTCGGTTTTATGTTTAGGGGGTTTCGATCATTTTTGTCCCGAGTACCAAACTGACCACTCTGTCTGCCGCAGAAATTCTTCAATATTCCCAAGTCATAGATGGTGCGAAAGATTTGAATAAAGCAACTCTAAGAATTAAAAAGAAAAGCAAATTTAGTTCTTTTATAGAATTGAAGCCAGCTTTCATTTCAGGACTACAGATTAGGATCCCTGAAGGAAATCTTCCAATTAGAAAAATAGTTCTTTCATAATTTACTAGATCAAATCAAACATTTCCACTATAAATCAAACCGATGTAGATGTAACGAGACTTTACAACATGGAAATTTGGCAATTTGCATAACAAAGGGAAGACAGGATCAAAATCATACAGCAGCATGTAAAAGCTACAATGAAGCTAAATTGAGACGACTTTTTTTTATTTAAAGGTGCAGTAGATTAAACGATACCGTTGTTCCAACTAAAATGTTTTAGCCTATACCCGCAGTGAAAGAAATCTAATAAAAAATTCTCTCTGCTCACAAGATTTTCCATCAGTAGAGACTTCTTGTTGTACAGTGATTTTTTTTTTATAGATTAGGTCGTCAACAGGGTTGCCATGACAGGCAGTTCCAAAGTGCTACAGTTGCCCAAATTTCCGTACTACACAGCGATTTTCAGTGCTATAGTAAAAAAATTGACTGTAATAGTGCTAAAATGCACTTTCGTGCTATTTTAGCACTATTTTAGAAACCCTGTACACGTGCTAGCTACAGTGCTACACATAATAAAATAGTGCTAAAATAGCCGTTTTGTGCTACAGGTGGCAACCTTGGTCGTCAACTGTTCTTAAATTTGTCTGCAAGCACTGTCGTCTTAATGCAAGTGCTCAATGGCAACTTGCCAAGAGCCAAACAACATGAGGGGGGAATTGGAGGTGAGAGTACATATTAAGTTACTTTTATAAATAGATGCCACTAGACATTAGTCAAGACTACGCACCAAGACTATTATTTTATTCAATTCACAATAGGCAAGCCCTTTGGTTGTCCTCGACCATGTCCAAGGATTATCTACATAAAACTAATAGTATCGGTCTATCAAAAAGAAACAAACAAATATATTACCAATTATTTCACTCGACAACATTGCTCTTTTGCGACCATCTTCTTTTAAATAATTGGGATTCTCGGGTCAGTAAACTGTTCATGGTTATGAAAGGTCAGTAAATAGTAAGCCCCGTGCCCCCTCTAACCTGTATCCCCAAGATATACCCCTCCAACATCCACATTCCTGTCAGCAAAAATGTTTTATAGCAGAGAAATTAGTTATTCTGGTTCGTTGCATTATCAGTTTTTGAATATTGCGCTTCAAAACTCTCCAGCAGCTTTTTTCTAGTAACTATTCGAATTGTAAGAGAAATCCGCCAACAGTGTCAGCTAACAATTATGTTAACTAATGGAAGCGCCATTGCAACTAACATTTTTATCTAAGAATTCCTGTTAGGACCGAACGGAACGCTAGGCTAATTTCAATAACATACTTTTAATCAGTACTCAAAACCAAGGGCCTATCCAGGATTTTGGTTTTGAGAGAAGGGGTATTTTTTTCGGGAGTGGTGGGCGGGGGGGGGGGGTACAAAAATTTAAAAGAGTTGTTTATATGCATTTACAAACATTTATTTAGTTTGACTTAAAAAAAAAGGAAGTCAATACCGAAAATTGGTATTGTCCCTGTAAAATTGCACCATCACGTTCAACATGTCTGAGAACGCTAGATAGGTAACCTGAGCCTTTTAACTACAAAAATATGAAACTACCTATTTTTTCTCTGGAAGGGATAGCCTATGGTTACGGATACACATTTCTTTCCTTTTTAGTGGCAATAAAATCGTGCCAGTCATCGGAATATCGGAAGTTAGACTCTTTCTCACAACTATATTTTTTTAAAACAATAAAAACCTTATTGATATCTGTATCGAATGTGACGTGCCACTAAAATAGGGTTCCATATTCAAGTGGAACGACATTATAACATTCAAATTGATCATTGAAAAACTTAATGCAGATGCTGTATTAGGCTTGAAACTTTCAAAAAAACCTAGGAAACTTCCAACTTCTAAGCTATTTGATTAGTTGAAGCGCACGAATTCAAACCAAGCGGGTGTTCAATGGCGACTAAGTAAAACCCACCAGACATATAAACTCTCTAAGGATTAGGATGTAGAGGCAGTTTCAATATAAGAACCTCTAATACAGAAGATTCCAACTACATTTGATTAACCAGTGACTAAGCATAATATGTTGAAGTTATGCCAAAAAATAAATAAATAAAAGTAAATACACCCTTTACTTTCGAATATAACCGTGTAAGACAACAAGCACTCTTAAGATCACATGTGCTAAGATGAGCATGATAATGGTTTCGGTAAAGGTCAAGAAATTTCAATTAACAGAAAATATAAAGCTAAAATGAAAAAAAAAACCATAGATAATATAGAATCCTCGAACAACTACTAAAATATTTCGGCAATATACGGGTTTAAGCCCTGTGAAAGCATCAGTGTTAAGAAAATGAATTGACCACTTTAACCCTGAGCCCTACCTGTCCTGGATTTTACACCACTCGTTTATCTATGCCAATATTCTTGAATACAACGAACAGTTTTTTGACTTTTCAAAATTGTATAAAAACGTTGCTATAAAAGTTGCATTTAAATTTTGTGATAAAAGGACCTTTTTTCTAATAAAACTTTTTAGAGCTTCACTATGCACTATTTGGAAATGCGCCGTCTTATCTGTCTCGGTAATCCTCCCTATGTAGTTTTTCTCATGCACATCGTGGAATTTTATGTAAAACCCTGAAACGAATGCAAAGTTTACCGCCATTAGAGTATCTTTTGTACTAAAACCTGGTTTATGGGTCTGTTCATGACAAGGTAGCAAATGCGGGGATTAAGGTACACGTTTATAGTTAACAATTTTAGCATGTAAGATACAACTACTTTGCGTTTGAATCAAAAATTATTTAACTTCTTAAGTCACTATTATGCTGCACTGGCAATAAAACAAAGCTGTTGAAAATAAATTTTAAATCTTGGGTTTCGAAGAAGCTCCAACACATTAGGAAAAAAAAGGACATGAACAAAGGTCTTGACTGAATTAAACATTTAAGGCCCTAATTTTCCCAGGAGCCTGCATTACTAATCATTTTTTAAATTTCGAACTAATAATTAACTAATAATCAAAAAAGAAAAACTAATAATTTTCAATAGCCTAGCTTAAAGAACATGAAAAAATTGTCACGAAGGGAACCCTGAAAGGTTAATTTGAATTTCAATTAACCTTTTAGGTTATTTTAGATCTACTACTAACAACTCGTTGTATTGCAGCATCAAGCCAAATGAGTCAAATAAAGCTACACACGCTTCTCCTTCACCCCAATTTAGCCAAATCTTCACTATTTACTCTACCCATAAAGTTGTAAACTCCTTTCTTATGATCACTTCCTAGTCCATTCGGGGACAACTTACTTTTCATAGGCCCTAAATGGACGGTCGAAACACACAATCTTTGGCCACTAGCATCCTCATCGATAAATGTGGCCATCCATCTTAGCCCGTATTTCCTTCTAGCCCTACAAAGTAGGATGGAACCATTTTTTCGCACAGATTATTGCTAAGCATATGGTCATTCAAATGAGAACCTAAAACTATCCTTAGACAATTTCTCTGGAAAATATTAAGCAAATCTTTCGTACAACTTTCTGTTTTTGTGCAGCAACCTGCATCTTTATGCAGCTTGAATTTTTTGTGCAGCTTACTGTTTACGATACAGTCAGTCAAACGAGTACTTAAAACCATCCTTGGAAAATTCCTCTGGAAAATAATTAACAAGTCTTTCATGCGGCTTACTGTTTTTGTGCAGTAGGCCGCATTTTTGTGCAGCTTACCGTTTACTATCCTATTGAGGAGCGACGAGTTTACCAAGAAGACT
The DNA here is from genome assembly GCA_027921565.1 of Artemia sinica. NCBI lineage: Eukaryota > Metazoa > Arthropoda > Branchiopoda > Anostraca > Artemiidae > Artemia > Artemia sinica. The sequence continues at coordinate 38,904,894 of CM051256.1, forward strand.
GGCTACATCTTGGCAGTACACAAGGTCTTACTCGTGGCAGAAGTACCCCATATAGTCCTCATGCCTTCTACGAAAGAAAGCGATATGTGCGTCTTCACCAATAGATTTTCTCTTTGAGTCTAGAGGCCAACAGCTCTGAGGAAGTCTTCGACAAGTTGGGATCCCAAACCAAATCATTAAGCTCACATTGTGAAAAGGGCCGCAGACTATCTTGTGTTTTATACTCTTCTCCTGTATATCCTCCCTCACCTACAGTGGTGGCCTTGTTGTCACTGTCGGGAATCTCTGTGAACGCTGGTATAGAAATTTTTTGCAGTGACCAACTGGACAGCGGGTAGATGGAAGGTCAGAGTACTGGAGGTTGTGTCAATTCTTCCGGTTGATGCCAGCAGTATTAATGGCACAGAAGCAACAATTCGATGCATGGTCTAACGGCTCCTGCCAAACTATTGGAATCCGAACCTCCAGAGAAGTTTTCGCGCCATTTGTCCACTGCTAGAGGTATTCCACACATATCTTGCACGCCGTATGCGGTGCCCAGGACTTATCTTAGTCACCCAGTTTGACTTCAAAGTAAGCCTCGTAGGCGCGCTTTACAAATCATATGATGTTTCTCCTGCCCATTGACAGTGTGTAATCTCTGCAGATTTAGCAGACAGCGTCAGGATCATTCCTGCATGACCGTCGCTCCAAAGCCATATCGATCAAGTGAAAGAAATACAAAAAGGCAGGTTGATGTCAGGAAGTGACATTTAGAAATCAATTTAATTGGCTAAGGGTTAACTAAATAGCCTTGCACTCACGCATACACGAATGCATATACTTATATATATATGCAAATTTTTTGCATGAACTTTTTTTTTTTAAAACTAATGTTGTAATTCAATATATTCTACAAGCAAAATATGATTGAATAAAAACCCCCTGATATTATCATATGCCCCACTCGTCAGGTAGAGCTATGGCTGTATCTAAAAAAGTTGGTCTGATAAAGCAAAATGAATGTGATATTCGGACTTTGAACACCAAAATTAGTCTAAATCAGATGAGAAACCACGGGCGAATTTTTGGCTGTTACCCAGTGTAATCTATCAATATCCAAAAGTTTACTTGCAAAAATCACAAGGTTTGAAAATAAACCCCAATGCATAAAAAAAAACAAATACAAGCATTTAGTACAGTTTTTGGGGGTAATATTTAATATATAAGCTCAAGACTAGAATCCCAAGGAATAGAAGGTCTGAGTGGGGCAATGTGGTATCTAAAAATGATTTTTTATTTAACCCATCTCCACATGTTTAGCTCAGTGCTAAAATGTACTCGTACATTCAATACACAAAATAAAAAGTTAATTTACCACCCAATGATTGGTACAAGATACTAAACGAAAAGTGCATCTTCTTTAGCAACCTTTCATGTTTTTTTGTTTTTTTATGAAGGTAAATGAAATCGGCATCTGATCCGATTATACAAGGCGTACAATTTTGTCTCTAATGACAATCTGCAATAAACTATATATGATAGATATGAGAATTTAGCACCAAAACGCTGTAATATTTGCCGAACAGGGCCCTGTTGTAACCTGTTGCCGAACAAGTTATAAGAACGGTTCCCGTTCTCGCAACTTGGCTGTTGCCGAACAGTTGAAGTATACAAGACACTAAGTATATTCAACGTAAAAGCGAGAAAAAAGGGACTGATTCCCAATTTTAATCGCATGTACATTACTTATCTTGTACTCTTCTCTCTTCAATTTACCAGCTTTTCAATTTATACCCCCCCCCCCCTTGGGCATATGCCACAAATTTTGATAAAAAAAATTCGGAGCTGCAAGTACATATACAGGCGAAATAGTTTACACAATTCGTATACACAAAACACAAGTATATACAGATAAAATGCTTCTACCAGAATAAGCCTATTACCAAGAACGTCTCTTTGACAACTTACCGCATCTACTTCTTAAATAATTAGAGAACACAAAAACAAGAGCACTTTAGTGAATTGCACATATATTTTCTGTACACTTCAACTACACTAGTTGGACGCCACAGATACACTTAAACTAATCAGTTTTGTAGCAATAGACCGCGCTATATCACCAAGTAGTTGTTCCGGATAAATTATAAGCTACCATATATTTCAGAGAATGGTAAGAATCATTATTGCCAGGGACGGACCCAGGGGGTGGTTTTAGGGGCACGCAACTCCCCCTAGAAGTTCTGAAATTGCATTAATTACAGGGTCAGAGGTAAATATGGAGGAGCTAAATTTTTATCCCCCTCCCCAAAGATTAACTCTGAATCCTCCTCCGATTGTTATGAAATTAAGACCTGACGTACACAAGAAAATATTTATTTTTGAGTTCAGCCAATGAATTGGTATAGGAAAAACATTCCCAGCCAAATGTAAGGTTTTTAAAAGCGAAAAACACTCAGATCTCTTTGAAAACAAACTTCCAAATTATCAAACAAACCTGAGGATGATGAAAAAAAAAGAAGACTGACACATCTTAGAATTCAACACAGAAATTTTTAGTGAAATGACATATTTTAGTTGTTAAGGAAGAAGAAAGAGAGAGGAGAAAAGAGCGATTCCTTAACAAACCCCCCTTCTTACCCATGATTCAGCTTTATTACCTGGGAAGATTCAAGATTCATTTAATAAAAATAGATGTCGTAGTTACGGCTGACATCACAAAACTACCCTTTACAACAATATAATACTAGTAAATAAAGGAACAAATGAATTGCTGAAACGGTTTGTCCTGCAGCGTACTGGTTCCAGCTTGTTCATGTGGCGTGTGTTTCTATTGACTGTGGCGGTGGTGGGTAGTAGGGATCGGTGTTTATCAGTCGACAGAAGGGAGTGCCCAAATTTGCACATCAGCTGATACCTTCGTTCTTGAAGTGTTGGTATTTGTAGAGCTGCGAGGGCTGAATCATAAGCAGGGAAGCCACAAGAGCTATAGAAGACAGTCTACAAAATGCAGATAGAACATATTCAGAACGTGGTGTGTAATTAAACCTATTTTTGGAAACATTGAAACAGGCTTCACCAAAATTCTAATTTGGAACTTAAGAATTTCTACGTATGGTATCGTCGACATAATTATTCGGCTTTTTATGGACATAAGCTATAATTATGGATTAATACCATTAAATATGCATTCAAATAAATCAGTCTATCAGAAGCCAATCTGACTAAGTTTTTTTTTTGCAGTTTTTGAGGTTTTAGTGACAAAGCCATTGATAATTTATTAACTTCAACACAATTTCTCATCACAAGGATCAATAATAATAAAAAAACACAAAAAAAAGCCTTTCTAGTCTTCAAACAGTGTTGACATTTTTGAATGCCAATCTAAGTGTGTTTCCAATGCACTTTGAACATTATTTATAGTCAAACACAGGAACAACTATATCAGCATTTCGGAAATATTTTCAACTTGATGATTGGGCCGTAAAAAAAACTCAAAATCATCGACTAATCATTCTATTCTTTTTTTTTAAATTATCTCACTCTGTATTTTACGGACTTACACAAGCTAGCATCTGAATAGTTCAGATACGACTACACTTTCCAAAATTCCAAAATTTTATTTTTAATTATTTATTCCATCCAAGAGCAAAACACTGACCCAACATCTGACTACAAAATAAAACTGTTCGAAAAGCATTTTCTTAAAATATATTAATACACAAGTTTATATATGACACACAAATGGAAACAAAATTGCCAAAACTTCAATTGCAGAGCCTATGACATTGCAGTCTTACTGATCACCCCAGTTAGTAAATGATAAGCAGAAATCTTTAGCCAAGTATTTAAACCACTCGGCGACATGGTTCTCAATCTCTGTGTATTTATATCAATTTCACATAATGTTAATTTTAAAAATGTTTAAAATTAACATACTTGATTAACATAATTAACATAATTAACAGACTTGTTAATTTTAAAAATGTTTATGTTTTCGAAGACAAACCGAAGCGGCTAAGACTATCATTCGAAATATAGTAATATCCTAAAATAGAGCAACAACAAATCCCTTTGATATTGAGTAATAATAACGCATAAACTAAATGTACTTCATGAATGTAAAGTTTAATCAACCGCATCCAGGAAATCTGTTCGGGGTGGGGGAGAGTTACAACAAAACTTTAAAAAACATAATTTTTTTTTCAGTATGTCTTTTTGTTACTTTTTTTTACAAGCCACACAAATTTCGGGGGGGGGGGGAGTTCAAACCCAGTATCTCCCTCCCCCCCCCAGTCTTGCATTTAACATATACTTTTCAAAAAATTCCAAGCTCAGGACCAAAATTTAAAGATCTGAGGAAAAATCTGAAGGAGTGACTGCCTTGGAAGGGGTGATGGAACTAGACAACAAGGAATCTTTCCTAAATACCTGGTTTTTCAGTACTCCTCCTGAATTCAGAATAATCTATGTTCGTTTTAAGTTATAACGTTGCTCCGTACTTTTAGTTGAAAAATCTTGTTTTTAAACTTAATTTTAAGACAGAAACTAAACCTTGTACAACTATAGGAACGAGAAGAATTACTGACACTTTATTTAGAGAAATAAACGACAAAATGAAGAACTTCCAAAGAATAATTAAAAAAAAATTAATGAGACAAGATATATTATATGTATATTAACTAAAAAAAAAAACATACTTTGCTGTAGAAATTAGTTCCAAAATATGACATCTTAGCAAGTCCTGCAAAACCTACTAAGTGTTTCAGATTAAAAAAAAAAAAGAAACAAAAAGAAGAAGTTAAGAACCTTCTTTTGTATTTTTTGACAAAAAAAAAAAAAAAAAAAAAAAAAAAAAAAAAAAAAAAAAAAAAAAAAAAAAAAAAAAAAAAATCTATGTCTTCTTGTGCATGTAAACACAAAAAAAGAAAACAATTAATTTACTGTAGAAATTATTTATAAGATCTAAATTCTTAGCAGGTCTTAGAAAATCTGCCAAGTCAGGCTACAAAAAAGCCATATACTGGTTTTCTGGGCAGATCTTCGAAAATCTGCTTAGTATTCCTGGCTATAAGAGAGCCAAAAAAGGTAGAGATCCTTACTTGGTGTTTTTGCCAGGAATATACCAATCTTCTAATGTATATGAACTCAAGAAAAATAACTAGTTTAATTTTTTATTCTTATCACCCTAGTTTAGCCCTTTAACAGCTCAGTAGGTCTGACACTTAATAACAAACAGGAACTATCCAATATCTTTTAAAATTAACTTAAAAACATTCTTTTTAACTTTGTATTTTCAAATACATGATATGTACCTTATTTTAAAAGCAGTAAACCTCAACCAGGGTTTCCAATGCATTTACCGTGAATTGCGCTGTAATACCCCCCCCCCCCTTTATTATTAGTATTACAACCAAATACGTGCCAAAATGAATATTGATAATCTAGAGCTACAAGTGCTACACACCCAGAGGGAGCTTTCGAGGCTGGCCCCTTGAATTTTGTATAATTTACTGAAATAGTTTTTTTCTTAATTTTGCACAATTAGACGGGTTTACCTTAATACAGTCATATATTTGAAATAGGACGTATGACCAACTAACTGTCACGATAATAACCACAAAAGGACTGAATATTACTTGGTAGAAGGGAATCTCCTTTGGTTAAAAAACCTTGTGCCATTACGGTGCTTAAACGACAAAGAAGAAATATTAAATGAAACACTGTAATCACATAAAACAACATTACACTCAACACAATGGAGGTTTAGACACAATAGACCAAATGCAAACGTACCCCCCCCCCCCCCCAAACAAAAACGATAAGTATTATTCGACAGAAGGAAACCTTCTTCGGGACGAAAACCTTCTGTCAAAACAACATTTATACAGCAAAGAAAAAAACATAAACACCATAAACACGTTAAACAACACCATATACACTAAGAGGGAGGATTAGACTAAATGCCACCAAATTTACGTGAACACCAAGCAAAATATAAAAGGGTAGCTAATATTCGACAGAAGGAAACCTTCTTCGGGACAAAAACCTTCTGCCAAAAAAAATTTATAAAGCAAAGAAAAAATGCAAAATAAAACACAATAAAACCCATTTACAATAAGAGGGAGAATTAGACTAAGTAAACTACATTTACCTGAACACCAAGCAAAATATAAAGAAATAGCTAATATTCAACAAAAGGAAACCTTCTTCAGGACGAAAACCTTCTGCCAAAACAACATTTAAGTGACAAAGAAGAGAATAAAAAATAAAAACACTATTGATAAACACGCGCTAAAAAACATCAATATACAATAAGAGGGAAAATTAGACTAAATATACCAAATTTATACTGAAATACCAAGTAACATATAGAGACAGATTCGATAGGCAGAGACCTGCCAAACACTATTCAAAAAAATACATCCATGCAACAGAAATAAACATTGCACAAATAAAATTCTAACATTCTCGATCAACCAAAGGCCCCTAATAGCAATTAGATATCAATTTTTTATATAATTTTTTTTGATCTTCCTTCAAAAAAAAAAAAAAAAAAAAAAAAAAAATGCTTGGTGAAAGTAATTTCAGTATAATTTAGGCAGTTCCGTTGCAAAATCGATCTACTCTTATTTTGAATTTTTAAGTGAAATGTTAGTTTCAAAGCAACTGAACGCCGCTACATTGATCCCGAACAGAAACACCTTATAAAAATAATGGTTAACACCCTAAAAAAAAAAAAAAATATGTAATTTGACATTATGCTATTTTTGAAAATTAGACATTCGTTCGGAATAAGAGGGTGGTGGGATGGGTAGTTATGCCTGAATAATATGCAAAATATATATACTGAAAGAGATTCTACAGAGGATAAATATTCGCCTAATCTGCAAATATGCAAGAAAAAAAAAATCATAAAATAGAAAATCCCCCCCCCCCCCCCCCAAGCTAATCACAAGGTCAAAATGAATGCTGTAAAAGAAAGAAATTAAGGTGAAACGACACGCAAGAAAGAGGACTAAGCAATAGGAAAAACAAAGGAGAAGACAAAACAAAAAGAATACAGTCAATATAAATATATATATATATATAAAGAAATATATATATATATATATAATATCTATATATAGATATATATAAAATATATATATATATATATATATATTATA